>PPLW03000005.1:0-471830 GCA_003707895.3 Ambrosiozyma pseudovanderkliftii | reverse complement strand
AAACCCCTTTTTTCTATTGTATATTGTTTGAATGTAAAAAACAATTGATGAACGGATAATGTAGAATGAATTCAAATATGGACTGATATGTAGGTATAGTAATAATCATGGGAATGGTTAATCTAAAACATGGATGGAAAACAGTTATTTATGTGAATACAATTTAGAGTGAATATATATTTTAGAAAGAGGTGGACGTATCAAACGAAAACGTTCGAATGCAGTAATCTCAATTACAATTAAACGTTAGTTATACTATCAGGGGAAATATCGTGATCATGTATTGTTCTTATAAGCACAACTTGTAGATGTACATGCTACATTACCAAAGGGAATTATACTGATTATTAACAGGTGGTTACAATAGTAACCATTATGGGCCAAGCAGGAAAAGTAAAGAGTCCAAAATGAAATACAACTATATTATTAGAAACTACTTTCAATATATCAACTAGGAAGAACAGTGTCATAGACATAAACCCAGATGAGTGGGTTCTAATTGTTAAACAATGATGCAGTGGTAGGGTAAAATCGATTTATGCTCTGTTTTTGATTTCTTTCAAAAGGTCAATAACTAGGAATTAACACTCAACACAATCCAATGGGTTGTACTGATACCATTGTCACGACCAATTAAGAACCAAAACAAACAATAACTGAATCAATCTCCTAGTTTTGACCAATTAAGTGTTGTGTGTGTATTTTTATTTTTGATCGATTCCAATACAATCTGACAGATATCCATAGTGGCTAAGATTAATCTAATAAAACACTTGTCCCTATATTGAAACACACTAAGCAAAACACACACTTGAGTATGTTTTGAACAGTTTACATTGATAAGAACACACGTTAAAACTGTGTGTGGAGTAAATAAAAAATCAAGTCAACCACTCGCAATCTTTTGCCCATTTTTGGCGGATTTTTAGTATGGGCTACTAGTTAAAGTTAATACATGGGCGATACTGGAAACCCCGAGTTTTAAGTTTTTTTTTTGACTGATTTTCCCCTATTTATTAAAGCCACTGTATTTTAAACAATACAAGAACCATATTATACATTTTTTTAATGTGTTTACTGGGTGAATAGTACTAAGAATTAAAATTTAATAATTGCAAAAAACATTAAATTTGATCAATTTACTCTTACTCTGAGTGAAAATGCAAATCGACGCGTCGATTGGTGTCAAATGCCAGCGGCGATTTTAATTTTAATTTTTTTTATGAAAAAGAAAAAAAAAAATATTAACTAGTTATAATGTAAATATAGTATAGTGTCATTGTTTTAATGGTATTAACAAGTGATATATGGGTCTATTTTACTTTGGATATTACCAGTCATGGCGATTACTAGATCTAGAGTTAAAAAGGAACCAACCAATGAAGTTGTTGTGGAACAAGCTTCGAATCCCGACTCTTCTAAGACACAAAAGCCATCTAGAAAGAAACGGATTATGAAATCTGGTATAAACAAAGTTAAAAACCCAAGAACTAACAAATATACTGCTTCTGCAACCACAGAGAAGACTACAGATAAGAATGATAAATACATGGGCAACCCTTTGAACAAGGGATTGACTCCTTATAAACTGGCACAATTGAGAAAGAGACAAAAGATGATTGATACCGCTAATAGCATTAAACCAAAATATCATCCTGATCCATTGACTGGTCCAGAGGAAAATCCGTATTCCTTATCGATCAGGTTATCACCGAGAAATAAACAAAAGATCAACAGTGCCACTAATTACAATCCCATCAGAGAGGAAATTCTTAATTGTACTACCAAACAGAAATTGAAGAAATTGAAATCACACATTGAAAAGCCCAATGTATTGAACCAATTGACCCTACCACGGGTACATGTTGACAATCAATTACAGTTGGCATTACAATCAGTCAAAGATGAACTTTCCACCATCATTACTACTTCTGGTAATGAAGATGATAATTCATATCAACGAAATGAAATTGATTTACAAAAGCTTAGTTTGAATCCAAGAGACAGACAACTATACATGATTTATTCAAAGTTTATCGATGCTGATGAATCCACAAGTACTGTCTGTGGACAAAACCTATTACAGATTGACCAGTCACGTATTGCAAATTACCATATAGCACTTAACAAGTTCCATGGACTTGAATTCATTAACCTATCGAAAGAAGCATACAAATATGATTTGTATAACATGGTTACGGAATTAAAGGAAAATCCAGAGAAATACACCGATGTCAGAGAAGCCGATGCATTTAAGGGATTAGACGTTTGTGATTTCACCACAATACGTAATTTTGTTTAGTTGAAGGAGCTAAACAGCATACCTTGTTTATAAATCATTATATACATGATTATTCTTATAATAGAATTTGAAACTATCTATCTATATATATATGTGTATACATCAATTATATCCCAATTTTAGTACTCGTTAATTATCATGATTCTGATCATCAACTTCAGCGACTATGTCCTGTTGTTGGTCTATTTGTACCTGTTGATGGTGGTGTATCACATCTACTATATCTGCATCATTATCAATATCAACAACACCCAGCACTCTTGCCCGAGCATCGCCATCATCAGCACCACCATTAACAATTGCTTGATTCATGTTGTGTGTGTTCTCGTCGTCTTGTTTAAACCAATACCAGATAGGTCTTAACGGAGACGCACAAGAATGTAATCTTGGATAAATGTCATTTAAAAAGATAAACAGTTGACCAATTGCCATTCCTGCTAGATCAGATTTTAAATCAGCAGTGAACTCAAGTTCCATCTTTCCCATTTTCATCAATTTAGTTAAAATCACCGAGACAAATGGCAAATAGACAGATTTAAAGTTAATAAGTCCCATGATGCCGATCTCTAGTTCGGGGTTTCTTCTAGACCAGATGTACAGTAGAGTATCGTTTAAATATGTTCCCAATATGAATAAATCCTTGACAAATGTAGAGTAAAGAAGTAATGCGATTATTAAAAGGCTTAAACACCATATGTAATCCTTTGTCTTATGAAATGACAATTCCAATGATTTCGAATGTCGGACAATCACGTACAATGTTAACAGGAGATCAAATGACATGTTGCCAAAATACAAAAACGAAGTTACCAATCTCCAGTATTGTTTTTTCTTAAACACGGTATCCATGGAATAATAACAATCAACCTGTGTCAAATATCCAGAGTACTCTAGTAATGATACACTGACGACACCTATAACGTATGTTCTTGTGACTGGTGGTATTTCCATCAACCATTCTAAAGGTATTCTCTCCATGTTGGTAGTTTTGTATATTTGTGTATTGTATAGTAGTGATCGTTTCCGAATGTTTCAAAGTTATCAGAAATTAACGGTGTATTTTTGTAATTATTACTATGATAATTACTATGATAATTAATTTTACTTTGTTGTATATCTATCTAATCGATCCATGATGCCAGCGCAAAACATTTTGCTAGAATGAGAAAGTGTTTAAAAAGAAAAACGCGAGTGAGTGGCGAAGGGCTTTTTTTTTTTGAGCATTAAGTTTTTAGTTCCCTTTGTTCAAAATTCAGATCTTGCCCTTGTCGAAACATTCACAAAAACACCAATAACACAATGACATATTACGTTATAAACAACAACTATCAAGTGAGACAAGATCACGATTCATTTCTGAGAAGGCAAAACGAGGAAACTCCAACATCAACACCATTATCCAGCAACAAAACCATCATGGATATATCATTATTATCTATTGACAATGACCCAGAATGGGATGAGAAACATGAAGCATTAGTCAACAACCCATTTAATTATTTGAAGGATCAAACCGGTGGTAAAAATCTGAGAACGTTATTGATCAAGGCATTCAACTTGCTTTATAAAATTCCTGATGAGAAACTTGAAAAACTCGGTGAGATTATCAATTATTTGCATCTTTCCTCGTTGATCATCGATGACATCGAAGATGATTCTAAATTGAGACGGGGAAAACCATGTTCACATTTGATTTATGGCATTCCACAAGCTATCAACAGTTCCAATTACACCTATTTCAAGGCTATGAAAATGCTCGCTGATTTCTTCAAGGATGATGCAACCAACAATTTCAAGGCACAATCAATTTTCATCGAAGAGATGATCAGTTTACACAGAGGGCAAGGGTTAGACTTATACTGGAGGGACAATGCCATGTGTCCAAGTGAAAAGGAGTATCTTTCCATGGTGATGAACAAAACTGGTGGATTGTTCAGATTGTCTGTCAAATTGATGAATTTACTATCTGATCAACACTGTGACAAGCTGATTGAATTGAGCAATTTGCTGGGTATCATTTACCAGATCAAGGATGACTATCAAAATTTGAGATCTAATGTGTACAAGGAAAACAAGGGGTTCTGTGAGGACATCACTGAGGGGAAATTCTCGTTTCCTATTATCCATTCGATCAATGCTGATCCAAGCAACGATGAATTGATCAATGTGTTACGGTTACACACCTGTGATTTGGATTTGAAGAAGTATTGCATTGAAGTCATGGAAGGTACTGGTAGCTTTGATTACACCATTGAAACCATCAATAATTTGAAACAACACACTGTGGCACTTATTGATACTTTACTGGATGAATACATCAGTGATGAGGGTGAAAAAAATTCCATTAGAGCTAATTTGTTAGCTACATTGTACAAGATTGTTGATCTTAAATCATAGTTTGATGTGGAGGGAGAGAAGAGAAACTTATACATCTTTTTTTTTCTTTCTTTTTTTTTATCATTGCATTATATTATATTTGTTGTTATACCCTTGATATCTTCTCTCCTTTATTGTGTATCTTTGCTAGTTTATATATTTTAATTTTAATATTAATATCATAATATCATTCATTATCCATGAATCTGATCTAAATCGTCCTGACCTGCCTCATCGTCCTCATCTCAATCAACCGTCCTAACCCATTGCAGAATCGTCTCATCGACCTGCATATCACGTGACCACAAAATAGATAACACATCTCTACACCAATCGATTAAAGAGGTGCGCTTATTGACAACCAATCAGAAGCGAGGAAAAACAGATCGTCTGATTTTTTTTTTTTTTTTCTTTTAAAAGAAACAGAGAGAAAAGACGGTGAGAGTGAGTGAGAGGGTGGGAAAAAAAATCATAGAAGAAGATTCCATAGGAAACAGATATGATTGGTAGCAATCAATTTACATTCACTTGTAGTTACCATTCAATGAAATGACTGTAATATATAACTGTAATTGAATAGATATGTATCATATACATTGGTTGTACTATACGTTAATTGTAAATTGTACTGTAACAAAGACCAATATTGTTCTCGTATCTCTCTCTCTGTATCCCTGTCCCCTTTCTCCCTCCCTCAGACCAGACCAGACCAGACCAGACCAGGCTGGGCTGTGGCCAGCGCGGAAGATTTTTTTTTCTCTTTCTCCATTGGCACACAACCAATAAAGTAATAACGAATTTGAACCACCCTCACTTTCACTCACTCACTCACTCACTCACTCACTCACTTTCTCACTCACTTTCAGTTCAATCCAATTCAATTTTTATTTATTTTTCCCTTTTTTTTCTCTATTAATTGTCATTCCACCATATTTGTTGTTCTTTTCATTTTCTTGATACATTTACCATTCAACAAACTCATACTCTATATATAACACATTCGAAATGTTTGCTAACACTATCAGATCAGCTTTAAGACAAAACTCTAGATTATTAGTTGTCCCAGCTAGAACTCAAGTTTTAAACAACGCTCCAAGATTATTAGCTTTCAACAACATCAGAAAGTACTCTGACCATCACGAAGAAACTTTCGAAGAATTCTCCATCAGATACGAAAAGGAATTCGATGAAGCTTATGATTTATTCGAAGTTCAAGTATGTATTTAATTTTGTTTTTCTGTGACTCAATATTGAATTCATCAATTGATTGAAAACATGCTTTCAATTGGGGAGAAAAAAAATTTTATATACCAAACAGCAATCTTCCTAACAAATGGTGGTATATGCCAACAACTGAAACAAGATGAACAGATTTTACATCAAATGATAAAAAGTATTATTTCCAAATGTCATGTATTTTCGATCAATTTTTGGTATTCATGCAACACGTGAACTAGATTAGACCATTTAAGATGTATGTATACTAACATAACACAATACAATACAACAAAAAAAAATTTTTTTTTGTACCATGTATTTTCACTTCACTATAGAGAGTTTTAAACAACTGTTTCTCATACGATTTAGTTCCATCTCCATCTGTCATTGAAAGAGCATTGAGAGCCTGCAGAAGAGTCAACGATTACGCTACTGCCGTTAGAGTTTTCGAAGGTTTGAAGTACAAGGTTGAAAACAACGATCAATACCAAGCTTACTTGGATGAATTGAAGGATGTTAGAGCAGAATTAGGTATTGACTTAAAGGAAGAATTATTTGAGTAAATTTAAAAGAAAGATCCATGATTCTTTATTTCTTTTAAATTTATCAGTATTATTAATATTCGCCAATAATCATTCTATTTAACGAAATCCAAATTCAGAAAACAAGAAAAAAAAATCCATTTTAAAATCATATTACAAACTAAATTCTACTTCACATTTTAAAAATGAAATCTTTTTAACAAAAATGTCTATATAAGCCAAGGGTCTTGTATAGACAATTACAGCATTCATTCTTATTATATTTATTATATTTTCTTTGTGTTGTGCTGTGTCACGTCGTTTCACATGCACACACACACACAACATCATTATATAATTTATTTTTCACTACTACTACTACTACTACTACTACTACTACTACTCTTTATTTATATCTTTTGACATTGGATTTTAATAAAATCTACAAACTCTATTCGAAACAAAAAAAAGGTTAATCTTTTCTTAAATTAAATTAATAGATCAATGATAAAATTGAATTGATCGACTGTATCATTTTTGTGTTGTCTTAAATTCCTTTTATTATATCCCTTTCACAAATTAAAAGTTTGAACTTTTATCCCATCCATTGCATAGTAAATAGATCGGCGTTTGAAACGAACCCCAATCATGTTCCCTTGTAAGTAAAATTGGTTAACTTTCAGTGTGGAATGATAAATATTTACTACAATTGACATACTAATTAGATGTACTATGATTGACAACGACAAAACAATTTAAACCAAATTTACTATAAACAGGAACTTTATGGCAAAAGTTGGTTCAGTTGTGTAGTTTTGTTTAAAAAAGATATTGCAAGTCACGTGATGTTCTGCTTTTTTTCAGCTTTTGGTTTTTAATTTTCTACATTTTGTCTTGTATATTAATGAACATAAAACTTACCCCGTTTTTTATAAAGAAAATTGTGAGTAAAGAATGCTATGATTGTTCTACAGATTGCATCGTGATAATAGTATTTCGATGTACAGTGTAATCTTTAATCCCTTGATCTCCTCTTCTCTTTGTTTAGTTTATAATTCTCTATATTTAGTGCTATTTCTCAAATTTCAAACAACAAAATAAAATGACCTTAATTTGTGTTATTCCATATAAACGTTTGTATTTTAGTAAAAACTACATAAATTCGATGGAGATATACACATTATTCTCTTTCATTACACGATACGTAGTTTACGGTAAGTTTCTTGGAGGAGGTAAATAAAATTAGACAAAACGATTTTAACCGGGAGTAAAAACACTTTTGTTTATTAACAAATCAACCCTACACAGATGTCACAATTTAAAACCGTCAGTACTTGTACATATAATCATTAAACAACCCCTATAATATTCAAACTCAATCAATTATGATTTAATTTAAAACAAAACAACTAAGAAGTTGTACAATTCCAGAAACGAAAGCTGTATGCCAAAAATTTTTTTTTTATATAACTTGAAATCGCCCGATTAGGTAATATGTAAACAAATCTATTTTGGCCGGTTTGTTTACCATTCATCCCTTCATTTTCAAATTTACACTGATTGTGTATGTAAATATGAAAATAATCCGATATAGGTGGTTTTTGACAGTATTTTTACGATTATTTACTATTAAATTAAATTAAATAAAATAATTGTTTTACTCTAACCAATTTCAATTTCACTTTGCTATCTTTTAATACATTTTCAAAAGTTCAATTTAACTTAATAAACCAACCCACAAAAAAACAAACAAACAAACAAACCAGTAACATTCAATAACCATCCTAAATGACTTATGACAGTGAATCGGCATGTTCTGTCGATGATTGGGTTTGGGTTCCTGATAATGATAAAACATTTGTTAAGGGGCAGATAACACAGGTTTTAAAGAACACTCCAAAGCAATACAAGATCAAGATCGATGGAACCAAGACTCCAATTACAAAGACCGCCGA
The DNA here is from genome assembly GCA_003707895.3 of Ambrosiozyma pseudovanderkliftii. NCBI lineage: Eukaryota > Fungi > Ascomycota > Pichiomycetes > Pichiales > Pichiaceae > Ambrosiozyma > Ambrosiozyma pseudovanderkliftii. The sequence continues at coordinate 463,458 of PPLW03000005.1, read as the reverse complement.
TGAAGTGTTCAGATGCAACCCCGTTCAATTCGATAAATGTGATGATATGGCTTCATTGACGTACTTGAATGAACCATCTGTGGTCAATAATCTACAATTGAGATACAAGGACGATTTGATTTACACTTACTCTGGATTGTTCTTAGTCGCCGTGAACCCATACAAAAAGTTAAACATTTACAATAAGGACTTTGTTCATCTGTACCAAGATGCTACAGTGCAGCCAAAGGATTCTGATGATGACGAGGATAAGTCATTACAGAGATCATCCACTATCAAACCACATATCTTTGCCACTTCAGAGGAGGCATTTCAAAATTTACTTAGTAATAAACAAGATCAAAGTATCCTAGTGACCGGTGAATCCGGTGCAGGTAAAACAGAAAACACAAAGAAAGTCATTCAATACATTCTTCAAGTGTCAACATCAGAGAAGAACAAGGCCGCTTCCATTTGCTTTGAAAACCAAATCTTAGAAGCTAACCCAATCCTTGAAAGTTTCGGTAATGCCACCACAGTGAGAAACTTGAATTCTTCCAGATTCGGTAAATTCATCAAACTTAACATCCTACCATCAACGGGTGAATTGACCGGTGCCCACGTCGATTGGTACCTATTGGAGAAATCAAGAGTGGTGTTACAAGATGAAAGAGAGAGAAACTATCATGTGTTTTACCAATTCTTGAGAGGTGCTCCAGATTCCCTCCTGGATGACTTATCGTTGACAAGATCGATCTTCGATTATGGATACTTAAAATCAACAAACCATACAATCAAAGGTATTAATGATAAGGTCGAGTACCAACATTTGGACAGAGCGCTAGATATCATGAATTTCTCAGGTGATGAAAAGAGAAACATTTTCAAAATTATCGCCATCATCTTACATTTGGGTAACATCACATTCAAAACTACATCAGATTCATCGAGACAAGCATTTTTGGAAGATTCATCATCCACCACAATCACCACTGTGTCAAAATTGTTTGGTATCTCAGAGAATGCATTCAAGGAATCATTTTTAACTTCAAGAGTCAAGGCAGGAAGAGATGTTGTCAAACAACAGAGAACTTCACAACAGGCAAAGTTTGCAATTGATGCATTGGCCAAATCATTGTATGAGATTCTTTTCCAATACTTAGTGGATAAGATCAATGAAAACTTTGATTTGAATTCCACATTGTCCATGGAACAGTCCAATTTCATAGGAATTTTAGATATTGCAGGTTTTGAGATTTTTGATAAAAACTCCTTTGAACAATTATGTATCAATTACACCAACGAAAAATTACAACAGTTTTTCAATCATCATATGTTTGTCTTGGAACAAAGTGAATACTTGAAAGAAGGTATCAGTTGGCAATATATCGATTTTGGCTATGAATTGAAACCAACCATTGAATTGATAGAAGGTTCCGCTGCAAAGAGAATAGGTATCTTTTCCATCTTGGATGAAGAATGTGTTGTTCCTAAGGGTACGGATGCATCCTATTTGGAGAAGCTAAACTCAGAGTTGGTTCCAAAGGATAAAAAGGCTGACAAACAAAAACTAAGATTCAAACCAAATAAATTAAGAGATGGTTTCATCATTAAACATTACGCTGGCGAGGTTGATTACTCTGTTGATGGTTGGTTGGACAAGAACAAGGATCCATTGAGTAATACTATTGTGGAATTGTTATCCAATTCATCTAATACGTTCATTCAAGATTTATTCACTAGTGATTCGGTGCCTACCATTGCAAACATATCGGATTCCCCAGTTAAAAGCAAACCAAAGAACAAAAAATCTGGTATGTTTAGAACCGTTGCTCAACGTCATAAGCAACAACTACACGATTTGATGAACCAACTTGATTCCACCCACCCTCATTTTGTTAGATGTATCTTGCCAAACACAAATAAAACATCTGGTGAATTCAATAGCAAATTAGTCTTGGAGCAATTAAGATGTAACGGTGTTCTGGAAGGTATCAGAATTGCTAGATCTGGTTATCCAAATAAGATGGATTTTAAACAATTCGCCGAATACTATGGAGTTATATCTGAAAGCTTGAACAGACTAAGTAAGTCACAAAGAACATCGAAGCAAGCTTGTGAGTTGATTCTCAAAGATTTATCACTTGATCCTGATGTGTATAAAGTCGGTATCACTAAACTATTCTTCCGTAATGGTGTGTTAGCCGTGTTGGAGAAGCAAAGGGATGAAAAATTAGCTGAAATTTTCACCGGATTCAAGGCGACTTGTAAGAGTAAGCTGGCTAGGGATAAGTTTAAATGTGACCTAGCCAAACTGCGTGCATCAAAGTTACTCCTCAAGAATATCAATCTTTATAATGAAGTGTGCAAGGACCCATGGTTTAAGATGATATCGCAATTGAAACCAATGGTTTCGGACGCTGACAGTACTCAAACATACTACATGCAGCAAGTTAAGACATTAGAGGATCAATTACAATTATTGGAATCTACCAAGAAGGAATCTGAATCTAAATTGCAAGAAGAGGTCAATGCCTTGAAGAAGGACAATGATGCCAACTGCACTTTACTCCAAGAAAAGGAAGCCCAATTAGATACTATCAAAAAGACATCTGTATTATTAGAAAAACAAGTTGCCGAGTTAAAAGAGCAACAATTATCATCTGAATCAAAACTTCAAGCTGAAAAGGATGAATTATCTGAAAAGATCACTGCATTGACTGAAGAAAAGGAAAAGCAAGAATCTGAAACTGAAAAGATCAAGAGTGAAGTTGAAACTTTGAAGACAACGGTCTCAAATAAGGACAAAGAGATAGCAGATGCAGAAGAAAAGTTATCAAAGGCTGACCCAGAATTGGAGAAAAAGATTGATGAAGCTGTATGTATTTCTATTAACTAATATTACATTTTACTGCTCTCTGAAATGGCTTATACTAACGCAAATAATATTCATTATAATGTAGAACAAAAAACTGGTTGATCTTGAGTCTGAAAATGCTTCATTGAAGAAATCCTTATCAGAATCCAAATCTGAAGTTTCACAAGTTACTAAGGACTTGAAGGCCAAGGAGTCAGAATTAAACCTGCTCAACAAGGACATCTCTAAGAACAAGTCCAAACTTGATGATTATGATAACATGAAGAAGTTGTTAGAAGAAAAGACAATCCTCGCTGATTCGACTGATAAGATCAGAACCAAATACAAGCAATTAAAACACGAATTTAAGGAAAACAAGCAATTGTTAGATGCTAAGATTCGTGATGAGATTGAATTTGATAGAGGTAAACAAAAACATGAAAGAGAAATGTCTGAACTCAACACAATGGTTAGTGATTTAAGAAAGGAGCTTGATCTTGAGAAGAAGACTAACAGCGAACTGTCTACCCAACTGAAGGCTGCTCAATATAATAACGAGATGATGGCTAAAACCAAGAAGTCTAATGATATCAAGTTGGCCGAATTGAGCCTCAAGATGTCGCAGAATATTAGATCTCCTGCCATTGACATGCCTTCTGACGTTAGTAAACTTAGAGAGGAACTATCATTGATGCAAACAAGATTGGCATCTGAATCATATGAAAATAGACAATTACGTGCTAAATTGAAGAAGTTGAGTACTGGTGAGGCCTTAGTCGCCTCTCCTGTTGACCCTAGAAAATCACTCATGGAGAACTCGGAACTTTCAGTTGAACGTGCAGCTACCAAGAGATTAGAGAAGCTCAATATTGAACTTCAAAAGGAACTACTGCAACACAAGAATGCTAGTCGTGATGCTAGAGGTGGAAGTCCAATTGATGACTACAAGACGAAGTATCAATTGGCTGAAGTCCAAATCAAAAATCTTGAGGATAAGCTTTCTTTATCTATGAATGAGTCTGTCAGAGGTAGTAAAGCTTTACAAGAGAATAAGAACGTTGAAAATGTTCTGGATAATCCATTCATCGACAAGGATTCTATTGCTGTGAAACAAGAAAACTTGAGACTCAGTTCAAGATTAAACGAAGCACAAACTAAGTTAAAGAGAATGCAGCTAAACAATGATTCTACATTTGTTCAACAGGAACAATTAGTTCAATTAAAGTCGAGAGTGCAAGTGTTGGAAAACAAGAATGTTACATTAATGGATTCTGTTGAATTTTACAAGATCAGAGCTGAAAACTATTACAGTAAGATTGAATCTGCAGAAGTTGCTGTTCAAAGTGCTAAGCGTGCGGAACTATTAGTCAAGAATGACTTAGAACAAACCAAAGCTAGATTAGTTAAGGCTCAAAATGAGTTTAAGACATCTGATTTAACCGTTGCCAAATTGAATTCTAAGATCAGAGAATTGGAACGTGATTTGACTGATAAAGTCTTTGCCCTTAGAAAGCTTCAAGAGCAATACGATACCCTGAAGGAGAAATATGAATCTGATGAAGAGTTTAGAACATCTACTTCATCTTCTCAATCTCAAAGTAAGGACAGAGAGCTTCAAATGTTGAATGATGACTTGGTTTCCTTGATGAACAAGGAAACTGAATTGAACAAGTTGGTTAAGAACATCAACTTACAATTAGAGGTTTCAAAGAAGGAAACCAGATCATTGAAATTCACCAACACAGAGTTGTCGAAGGAGAAGGATCAACTCAAGAAGTTGCTGACAGATTCAATGGAGAAGAATGAAAAGTTGCTCACTGAGAAACAAGAGTACTTTATGAGATTGTCCACCTTGAATTCCCAAATCAAGAGTCTGAAGACAACGAATGAAGATTTGTTAAGAGAAAGAGACAGTTTACTTGAGGCCAAGAGAGGCTTGGAAATGAAAGTTGCCGATATATCTACTGAATTTGAGAAGCATCTCGCCCATGTTAAGGCCGATGCTACAAATGCTGTTACTGTTGTGCAATTGAATAACCAACTTAAGGAGTCTGAATCTCTAGTCAGAAGTTTGAAGTTAAAGGTTGAAAACTACGAGGAGAAGTTTACAGATTATGATAGTAAGATGCAAAAGTTAAGAGAGGATTCCTTAATGATCATCGAAGAAAACAAGGCCTTAGTGAAGCACAACACCAATTTGAAAACCAAGACTGAACAAATGGAATCTGATTATGCCAGGGAGAAGGAGAACGATACCAAATATTGGTCATCTAGAGTGGAATCATTAGAGGAGAAACTATTAATGCACAATGCCACGAAGAGAGATGAAGACCAGAAACTGTACAGTCTGGAGAGATCGTTCAAGGACCTTGAAAGTCGTAACGACATCCAATCAACTACCATCAACAGATACAAACAAGAGATCCAAGGTTTAGAAGAGACTGTGACAAGATTAGATGGTACTATCCAGGACTTACAAAAGCAGGGTGCTGAGACATTGTTGATGTACAAGAGATCTCAAAGAGAAATTAACCAATACAAAGAACAAAACTTGCTTCTCGAAAAGGAATTATTGGATTGGAGAACAGCAGCTGCATAATCTCCAGTGTTTTGGTTGAAGTGTTAACATCTTTCCTAGTTCTATATCTCTTTTTTGAAACTTGTTATTTCCTTTTGTTCTTGTTCTTTTTCTATTGTTTTATTTCTTTTATCCAATGCAGATATCTATTATTTATGTTTCTCTTTTTTTTTTTATTTTCATGTTCTTTTTATGTTTAATTTTTTAATTGTTTTTGATTCCCGTTACCATTTGTCATTAATTTCCTTTGCTTTATAATTTTAATTGAAAACTATTTACCCCACATTAAAGGCTGTGCAGCTTGTATTTTGTAATTGTTTACCTCTTGTTTGATGGCAAACTCAGATGACTTTATATACGTGAATTACCGGTATACCAGTAACAAGATGTGGAAGAAACAGCACAAGAGTGGAAATTATTCCTTGCAACACTTCTGTGCGTGCTTTTGGTGTATTAATCTGAGGTAAACATCATGTTAGCATTGGATTTGGCAAACTGGTTTACTAAGGATAGTTCGTGGTCAGAACTTTTAAAGAGATTATCAACTAATCACCAACCAACTCACAAACGTAAACATTGTAATGATACAATAATTACAGTACAGACAACTACAAAATAAAAAGCAAAGGGCTAACCATTTGCTATATGGTTTGCTTTGTATCGTGAAATGCTTTTGTTTTCAATACAATAGAATCAAAGTCATTCATCGCATAAATATACCTGGTGCAGAGATGTTCGTGAGTCAAAATTTTTTTTTTCCAAAAATTCGATTTTGCATTCGGGTTGAGGTTGGGTTCATCGCAAGATACTTCATTGGGGGTTTTTTTTTTATTCAAAGAAAAAACAGATGTTTTGGTTAAACTTACTTCATTGATTAATCACTTTGCATTATTTGTTATTTCCTTTGTCTCATCTAATTAGCTTATATAGTTGTCATTATCAAATATGTTAAGATCTGCTACTAGTATGAGAGCAGGTATCTCATCAGTGTCAAAGCTGGTGAGACCTTCCATATCCATGGTTAGAAATGAATCATCATCCACTTCAGCCATTGCCTACAAGAGTCTGCACAGAAACAGAAAGAGACCAGCTTTACCAACATTGGACACTCCAAACTGGTCCGTCGGTTCTGCTGTTTCATCCATCATCTACGAAACTCCAATTCCATCTAAGTCACCAAGAACTCAACATGTGTTGAACTGTTTGGTGCAAAACGAACCTGGTGTATTATCCTTGGTTTCTGGTACTTTAGCCGCAAGAGGTTTCAATATTGACTCCTTGGTTGTCTGTAACACAGAAGTTAAGGACTTATCCAGAATGACTATTGTCCTTGATGGTCAAGATGCTGTCATTGAACAAGCCAGAAGACAAGTTGAAGATTTAGTTCCAGTGTACGCTGTGTTGGACTACTCCCACTCTGAAATCATCAAGAGAGAATTGTTATTGGCTAGAGTTTCCTTGTTAGGTCCTGAGTACTTCCAAGAACTTATCGCTCACCACAATGAACAAGTCGATGAATTGCCAAAGAACTGTAAGGACTCTGCTTACCATCCAAACAACTTGCCACCTTCTCAAGCTTTAAGACAAAAACATGAACATTTAGACGCCATCACCAACTTGGCTGAACAATTTGGCGGTAAGGTTGTCGATATCTCTGATAGAAACTGTGTCGTTGAATTAGCTGCTAAGCCATCTAGAGTGTCTGCATTCATCGCTTTGATTCAACCATTCGGTATCTTGGAAATCGCTAGATCTGGTATGATGGCTCTGCCAAGAACCCCATTGGATGGTGTTGAAGACGGTACTGATCCAACTAAGGATGCTTCTGATGTTGTCGATGTGTCTCAATTACCACCTGGTTAAATGACAAACAAAATAGGACAAACGTAAATAATGATTATAAAAATGTTATACACTTACAAAATAGGAATAGTTATTTATCTGAAATTTCTTCTACTAGTATATATTAGTTTTTTTTACCTTAACCTTACAGTTTTCTTCTTCTCATGCATACGATGAATATCTTTGTTTTTTTCTGTAAATAAAAACAAAAAGAATGACTTATCTTTATATAATTGTTTTTTTAAACTAATTTGTATTATTAGACATTTAATATTTAGTAAAAGGACAACGTAAAGTTAAATATGTATATAAATAAACCCAAAGAAAAGAACCTTGAAAAAACCGACGAAAGACAAAATAAAGAGATAAAAAGAAGAAACAACCATTAAACACCAAAAACAGCATCCCCTGATCCAACAATACCGTCAATTTCAAACTCTCCCAAGAAAGATTTCGTCAAAGCATCGATCAATGCTTGGATGTTAACCAATGCAGAACCTTCGTATAACACCTTGGCGACAATACTTTCAAATAAAGGCATATCAGTGATGTTCAAAACAATGTCATCTAGATGAGTTTCAATGAAGACAAAATTAACACCATCTTGATTCTGGAATGTAGTAGTAGTATGCTTCCATTCAGTGATATTCAAGTCACTGAATTTCTGGTCTTGATACAGTAAATCGGCAGTACCCTTAATACCATCCACCTTGAAATCATTTATTTGTAAATTACCTAAATTCAAAACAACCTTTAACAAACCACTGATGATTGGAGTGGTGGAGTCTCTTAATTGAAATGACATGTCCTCCATAGTGACATTTTGAAGAACTTTAGAGAAAATTTCAGTAGTGTTGAATGGAACATTAACGGGAACGTCAATCTGTTGGAAGGCCTTGTTCAAGAAACTAGAACGGTATTTCATAATTTCATTTCCAACAATGGAGAAGCCCAGAACATCCAAGTCCATGATATTTGAGATAAATGTGGACAAGGGAGTTCTATCACTGGAATCACATTGTTGAGTCAATTTAGAGTCACCATTAGAATCAATCGTTAGGGATGCTGAAATGTTCACATTAGTTGAATTAGACACAGGATGTAGATCAAAGTTAGACGATTGTAATTTTGCAAGGGACAAACTACACTTCTCATCACAATCATCTATGAGAAGTTTCCAGTTCATCTCTGGAACGTTAAAGTTACCAGTGTTCACAAATGACATTAACTTTTCCACAGGGTTTTTATCAACAATGATGTTGAAACCACAGATTAAACTCCCCGTGTTATCACCATCACCATCTAGCACATGAATATTCTCTAATTTGAAATCATCAGTGTTCAAATTGGAAACCAATGACGTTGGAAGTTCAATGTCCAGTGGGATGACAACGTTGGTAATTGGCACGTAACCATTAAGAATCAACACATTGACATTGGCATCACCCTTTAGTCTCAACTTTGAGTCCGGATTAGACAGCAGTTTCTTGATAGTTCCCAATACACCATCTGCACTTGGATGAATGGTCAGAAACAACTTATGATTTGTCTGGGAATGGTCCGAGATCTTAACGGTGAATGGTGCAATCTCCACAGTGCCTAGTGTCTTCACATCACCTTTCTTTTCATCGGCAACCAATAGATCCAGTTCATCGATCATTAAATTCAACTTTCTCAGATAAAATCCGCCAACTTGAAAGTACTTTGCAGCTATTGGATCCTCGATGGCTGTGAAATTGTTCACACTGGAACCCTTCACCTGTAACAGCACACCACCATCATCCGTGATACCCAAGAAACTAACCTCATCTGAATCAAATGTTACACCCTGAGCAATGTAATCGCCCAAATGAGGTTCCACTCTAACGAAGAACGTTATCACTAAAGCAGCCAACACCGATGTGAGAAACAATATTGGGATCCAAACGTTTAATCTGTATCGTTGGCACACTGGTTTCTTTTTCGGTTTCGGTAATAATGCAGTTAAAGAGCTAGTAGCTCCATTCAATAATGCAGTTGTTTCATCTGTAGTAGTCATTCTTATTTTGATTTTTTTGATTTTTTTTTGATTAATGTACCTATTGTGATTAATAGACTATATGAACTAGATCAAAATGTATTATATATACAATGGATTGTCTACAGTGACTGTAAATTTAACTTAAAGGCTAAACTGTGGTTAAACACATTGGTTCACCAAAAATCGATGACTTCTTCAAATTTTATTCTCGGGGACTTAATAATAATCGACGCGTCGAATTTACCCCATAATCGACCTGTTCCTTTTGTCTTGTAAGCAAAAAAAAAAAAAAAATTTTTTTCTTTTTTCGGTTCCTTTTGTATATGATACTGGAAAACTGAAATACTAGTAGAAACCCTGTTTTGATTTTTACATTTCTGAACAATCAAGTACTTTTAATTAATAGAAAACAGAATTCCTAAATAATTAACAATGTTATATTTAATTGGTTTAGGATTGTCACATGAAACAGATATCACAGTGAGAGGTTTAGAAACCATCAAGAAATGTAAGAGAGTGTATCTTGAAGCTTACACCTCTATCTTAATGGCTGCCGATAAGGAATCACTCGAGAAATTCTACGGCAAGGAAGTGATATTAGCTGACAGAGAGATGGTGGAGAGTGGATCTGACAAGATCTTGAAGAATGCACAAGAGGATGACATTGCATTTTTAGTCGTTGGTGATGTGTTTGGAGCCACTACACACACTGATTTAGTCATCAGAGCCAGAGAATTGGGAATCAAAGTTGAATCCATCCATAATGCATCTGTGATGAACGCCGTTGGTGCATGTGGGTTACAATTGTACAATTTCGGTCAAGCTGTGTCGATAGTGTTTTTCACCGATGAATGGAGACCGGATTCATTTTACAACAAGATCATGGAGAATAGAAAGATTGGATTACACACTTTGTTATTGTTAGACATCAAGGTCAAGGAGCCAAATTTCAAAGAATTGATGAGAGGTAGATTAGTGTATGAACCACCTAGATACATGTCTGTTGACACCTGTTGTCAACAGTTATTGGAGATTGAAGAAAAGAGAGGTGAAAAGGCCTACACACCAGACACTCCATGTGTGGCAGTGTCAAGATTGGGATCACCAACACAATCATTCAAGGCTGCCACTGTGAAACAACTAGCTGAGTACGATGCCGGTGAACCACTTCATTCCATTGTGATGTTGGGAAGACAAGTGCATGAACTTGAATTGGATTATTTGTTAGAATTCGCCGATGACAAGGAAGCGTTCAAGAAGGCCGTTGTCGCTGATCAAGAGTATTTCAAACCACCACCACCTGTGTTCAAGGATGAAGATGAAGAATTCAGTGATTAGTTGTGTTTATAAATAAACGCTTAATAAATAATTGAACTCTGTCTCTTTTTCCTGTGTATGATTAATTATATATGTTTAATAAAAATCCCAATTAATTTAATTCAATTCAATCTGATGTAATTTGAAAAAGTTTAATTCCATCCGATCAGATATGGATAAATTGCCGATGTATTATTGAATGTGAACAAATTCGGTATATATTGCTTGCATATTTAAAGAGAGCCCTATATCTATCTTAAATCCTAAAACCATTACGGAATCAAAAAAAAAAAAGAAAAACATCAAAAATCTAATCAACTTCAATACAACATTAATCTCCCCGAGTGATTGATGGCATTTTTTACCACTCCCAATTCACCATACATTACACACTCACAAGATGTAATCATTGTGTCTTCATGCATGATCATTTGAACATTGATATCCATCGAATAAAACACTTGACTTAACGAACGAACGAACCAACCAACTAACTAACCAATACTTTAATCAACATCCGCGGGTCTGCCCGAGGCAGGCTAATCACTGCAGCGTCGATTTCTCGATTTCTCCGTCCCGTCCCCCCCTGCCTAGGAGATAAACAAAATCCCCCAAAAAAAAAATTATTTCGATCGCATTGTCTTATCGGATAGTTGAGCTAGTTGGGTCTTGGGTTTTAGTTTGCGAAGAGCTAATCTTTTGAGTAATATTTAAATCATCACCAATTCCCACTTTTTCAAATTTGTTTCCTTTCAATTGTTTTACCATTTTTTTTACCATTTTTAATTAATTGTTTTACTTTTACAAGAAACAACAACAACAACAAAAACAACAACAAGAACGACATTTATTCTACTAAATCATCTCATACCATATCAATCAATTAATTAATTAATACAACAATTACAATAATAACAATGACAACTGAGAATAAGCATGAAAAGACCATCTGTGTGTTTTGTGGTTCATCATTCGGTACCAACCCAAACTTTAATGCACAAGCAGCTAAATTAGGTGAATTGCTAGCCAAGAAGAACTATGGTTTAGTGTACGGTGGTGGTACCACTGGTTTAATGGGTACCATTGCTAAGACCACTTTCACCAACGGTGGGTACGTTCATGGTGTGATTCCAGATGCATTGGTGTCCAAGGAACGTGCCGATGAATCCAAGATTGATGAGATCAACAAGAGTTTGAAAGACGATGTTGACACACACAAGGGAGAAACTCCAATTGATGACAGTTACGGTAAGACCACCATTGTGCCAGACATGCACACTAGAAAGAGAATGATGGGTCAAGAAGCCGATGGTGGATTCGTTGCCATGCCAGGTGGATTCGGTACCTTGGAAGAAGTGATGGAAATCACCACTTGGTCTCAATTAGGTATCCACTGTAAACCAGTTGTGTTGTTCAACATCGATGGTTTCTACGATGATTTCATCAAATTCTTAGCCAGTGCAGTGGAGAAGGGATTCATCTCCAAGAAGAACGGTGAAATCGTTGCCGTTGCCACTACACCTGAAGAAGTCATTGAGAAATTGGACAATTACGTGATTCCAGAGGGTAGATTCAATTTGGCTTGGAGTAACCAATAGATTTGATACACACACTCAACTCACTCACTCACTCACTCACTCATACATACATACATACGTAGAATACTGGGTTACAATACTAGGTTTTTGGTTGTTTTAATTTATTAGTCACATATAATATAATGTAATATATTGTTTCTTTGGTTTTTACTCTTTCTGCTTTAAAGAGAAAAAAAGACTCAAGAAATCGCATATGCATCTTTTTTTTGTCACAATTTTTTTATTCTTATTCTTATTCTTATTTTCTATTCTTAATAATCTTTTCAATACAAAAAAGCTATTTTTTCTTATATATGTTTACTACTACATATTACTATCTCTGATAATGTAGTCAACTATTTAAGTCAGTACCCTGTTGTAATTAAAATATATATAAAAAAGAACAATATAAGAGGAAGAAAAAGAAAACGAAAAAAAAAGAAGAATCCTCAAACCTTATAAACCTTAATATAATCAATGCTGTCAACACATTGAGCAACAGTCATTTGACCTGGTCCAAGTATCTTGGATATTTCAATGGCAGCATCAACAGTTTTGTCATACACATCATGCTCCAACATCAATCCACCTTTCTTTTCTTTCTTCCATTTTCTAACATCACGTAAAACCGTTGACAAACTTCTTTGAGGTGGACTAGTTTGCATTTGCCAATCAAATGAATCATGATCCCAAAGAACTGCTTGCATTCCAAACATTCTAGCAATTTGTCTGATTCTATCATCGATACCACCATATGGAGGTCTGTACCATTTTGGAATGTGTCCACCAGTGGCGTTCATGGCCCAGATAGACCATTGGAATTGAGCGATGACTTGCTCATTGGTCAATGATGGTAAAAACTTATGAGACCAAGTGTGAGTTGCCATCAAATGTCCACGAGCCATGGTTTGCTTGTAAATCTCCGGGTATCTGACAACATTGACACCTAAGGTGAAGAAAGTGGTCTTGTGGTTCAAGTTGTTAATCAATCTTTGAGTGGAAGGGAATGGACCATCATCAAATGTCTGTGACAACACAGGACATGTGTACACATCATCAAAGCTGATACATTTGTAACAGTCAAATGAACAACTAGCTCTGTCCAAGCACATACCAGATTCTCTCAATGGGAAATTGACAATTGACTTCAAGTCAATAAAATCTAATGGGATATATGGTGGGTCTAAACCTGGCCAATCTTTCAACTTGGTCAAGTCTTGCAACCATTTTGGCATCGGCGTAGCAGCTAACATGGAAGCATTGTAATTTGGAGAACCATTATCGTAGTCATGCAATGGAGGGAGACTTGGATCGATCTCAGCAGCATCTTGATCTAAAACATCTTCCTGATAAAGATCATCATCAACAGGCGTAGGCAGTCCAGAAATCAGCAGTGACCAACACAGAGATGTGACCAACAGTTTAGAGAAGATCATCATGGAAAAACTTTAATAACTTTTTCGTGGAATTTGAATTGGGAAAGTAGAATAATTAAAAGAAAGAAGAAAAGAAGAAGGAAAGAATAAAACCAGAAATCATAAAACAAACAATATAATATTTGTTTAAATAAACAAGGAGAATTTTTTTTTCTTAAAAACAAAAGGGCATTAAAAACAGGACCAACAGAACAAAAGAGGAATCAATGAACCCAAAACAAAGGGCGATGTGATGAGCACGGCTGAAATTGCCCATCGCTCTTTTGTGTCAAAAAAAAACCACTACAAAATATCTAGTTGTAGTCAGTAATATTAATACTTTCACATAAACAATTACATATTACTGTGAAAAGATGAACATTGTAGACAAAAACAAAAATCCAAACTCTATTATTGAATGGTTAATATCCGGCACTGATCCATAAGTTAAAGAAAAGAAAGAAAAAAATCAAATATAAATATGTAGAAAAAACCTCCACTGGCTTTAAAAAGAAAGCTAATAGATAACGAAATATAACTATATATATATGTAAATATATGAATAAATAAATGAGTAAAGAAAATGAAAGGTATCAATCAGAAAAAAATGCAATGTTTAGTAAATAGGGATTTTATTTAAATGTAGCCAATGGTGAGACTTGATCCAAGGAATCCTTGCGTGAAGTGGATGGGGCACAGGTAGAACTTGTCTTATTGGAATTTGAAACCAAACCAGTGGTTTCATTTGTAGTAGGTGATGTTTTATTTAGGGAATAATTGTTGAATGTGATCAAGTTTGTTGATCCAGTGGTACTTTTCCGTTTATTTGATGGACGGTATTCATTACCTGAATCATACGTTATCGATTGTAATTGATCCAAATTAATTCCCTGGGATTGTTGGTTAGTGGAAGTACTTGGAAACCGTTTCAGACTATTTGAATTAACAGTACACCGTCTTTGACCGAATTTTCCTGACATGGAATTACCAGATGATATGCTGGAATGGGTGGAATTTGAATTTGAATTTGTGTGTGCAATTTGTAAACCAATGGAGTTCATCAGAGGCGATGTGGCATTTGCGGCAGATGAGGAAGAAGCTGTGGAGGACGATGAATTGTACTTTGCCAATTGTTGTTTCAATTGTTTATTCTCATCCTTCAAAGTTTGAATTTCCTTCATCATCTTCAACACTAACCCTTCTTGTTCTTTCTCCATCACATCTATCAAAGTGTCTGGTGACATACCACCGGCGGACGATGCAGATGAGATGGACGAACGAGGCTGATGGTTATACAAAGAAGTCTGGGGCGCTGCTGCTGACGCTGCTGATACTGCTTGGTGGTGGTGGTGGTGGTGTTGTTGTTGTTGTTGTTGCATTTGGATATTGGGAGTATGACAGTCAATACTGTGTAAAGCTGGAACCACTTGAGATCTAGGACTCGTTGATGATATTATAGATGGTGCAGTGGCAGACGCAGCAGCAGAGGAAGAAGAAGGGGAAGAAGAGGTACCAGTGGCGACGGAATGATGGTTATTGTAAAGGAAATGAAGTGGCTGCATTGACGTTGGAGGTGGCTCCGATGATGGGAATGGAACAGGATGTTGATCAACCGAGGAAATACTAGTTGTAGAAACCCCATCTATTGATGGATTTCTGTGTTTATAAGTACCATTGGAAATGTGTTTAGACGATGGCATTCTGTTGGTTAAATTGCGTGTAGATGTTGTGTAATAAATTGTTGGGGGAGGGAGGGAGGGAGGGAGGCGCTCACAGATAGCAGTAATTAGTAGAAATTTGTTGAAAATGAAACAAGACACAAAGAGGAAGAAGAAATGGAACACAAAAAGAAGACAAAGAAGAAGAAGAAGAAAAGACAAATGAAACACTGGTGAAAACCTTTTTTTCACCAACAAATGTACTAATTGTATTTTATAAGTTAACAAGTGTAAAATTTGTTCTTTTGTGTGAATGCAGAGAGAGTAAGCTGATTCGATAATTAATCTGATTATTTTATGAAACAAAAGTGACACAACTCCTTTTGTCAATGAATTATATATATATATATATATATATATATTTCTTGTTTGACTACTACTGCTACTACAACACTATTATATATATATATATATACATCAGTGTCAAATACACAAGACTACTGTACTATATAAATAAACAATATAACGATAGGCTCATCCATATCATATGACCACATATCAACATTCTCTCAAAGATAAACATCAAGCGGAGTTGATTATACCATACGCACACAAAATTTAATTTTTTTTTAACACCCAGCGCGTGTGTGGTTGATCTGACCTGATCTGATCTGATCTGTGAGGCTATTTTGTAATTTGTGTGGTACCTGCCTCTCGTTGTCGTTTTTGTTTACGGTTACAGTTACAGTTACCGTTACCGTTAATCAATTATAATAAAATGATCTACAAGTGTGGTTTCTCTTACTAGTGTGAACGGATTAACGCAACTGGTCTAGAACATTTTGGGTAAAATGTGTTCTGTATATTTTATGTAAATATATATATATATATATATAACTTTTAAATAATTAAACTCTATAAATAAAAATTATACCTCAATAACCATTTGACTCTCACAGTTGTTAATATTAGACGATGTAGCAAATAAATCGGATACTGGTTCTTCAGAACACATTTTGGATTCCTTTCGGTCAACGTTGTTCCCCATGGAACTTGACATTCTATACTTGATACCTTGATGACTACCATTGTTCTCTTTATGTGTTGACACAGCTCTGACGAATCTCGATAAATACGTCTCCACTTTGCAAATGTGTAATTCTCCCTGGATTTGCTTGACTTTCCATAATTGAACCACATTGTTATTACTCAAGATCAACAGATTCTTGTCATTGTTGTACCTGACTTGTTTCAATTCAAACCCTAACCGCCAATGGAACCCTCCAGGTAGAATGTTGCCATTCAAATCTGACACAATGATAGAAGTTGTATAACAGAACAAACACACATTGAACGGTTCCAATTTGAGAAACCCCACTGGACTGCCACCTGGCTTCAATATTTGGTTGCCATCATGGTTCAACACAGGGAATGAATTAAATCCAAACCCTTCGTTGAGTGTAGGTAATGGATCTGTGCCAAAACTGATCCTAGTCACGTAGAACCCAGTAGTGGTAACAGAGACAATCGTCTTGTCAAACACATGGATATCCAATATGTCAAACCCAGTGGAAATTTCATATTTGGTTCTCAATGTTTGCACGGACCCATCCAGATCGAAAACAGGCTCCATCACCACAATAGACGATGATTGATCGACTGGATCGTCAGGTACAGTTGATAAAAACACAGTGTCATTCTTACTTTGAATGACGCCAATGTATTTGTCAGTCAACAGGGAAAACCCCCTGATAGACTTGATGGAACTTAACGGTGAATGGTAAATTGCTAAAACATCGACAACATCAAAACAAGCCAATTTAGCATTGTTCACCGTTAATATAAGATTGTGTATGACAGTAATCTGGTATGCCCGTTTCAATGTGCTGACTTTGACCCAACCTTGTTGATCATCATTGTTATCATTGCATTTAATAAATAAACCATTCTCACATCCAGCAATTATGTAATTGACATTCTTCCATTCAAAGTCAACAATAGTGTATATGTTAGACACAGTTGGACTGACAGGATCATTTACACAATCTATGCCAGACAGTCGTGCAGACAATTTATCATTAACGGCTAACTGTTCTGGCTGCTTTATGTAATTAAAGTGGAAATCATTCAATGAAATAACTTTGAAACTCCAATCAACTTGATCATTATCGGTGGTTGGCCCTTGACACTGTCTCATTTCACGAGCTAGCACACATGCTAGTATTTGGAAATTCTTAGCATTATCTGACTTCAATAGTAATCTGTACCCATTGGCACCATTGAACAGTTCAATGATATTCTTCGATGATTTCACATTAATGTACACAGTCACTTGTAAATACGCCATAGGTAACACTCTGACCTTGGATCCACTTGTTAACAAAATACATCCATCCAACACAGAAACAGATATCTTCTTGTGTTTAAACTTTGAACCTGATATCTCAAATATGTTTTGAAACTTTGGCTCTAGAGTTGGAACAGGTAATGTTGACAAAAAATCTGCCATATCAACATGCTCCTTCTTAAGATTGCGCTCCACTGAGAAGTGGGTGTCCTTATTGGTAACATTGACACAATTGATGGGTTCAACGTGTGACCGCCTATGTAAAGTGGCAAATGTCTTACTTTCACGTATATGTGGCAAAGGTTTTTCGAATTTTGGTTTGCTGAAATACTTATCGATCTCTTCTATGAAACTGTTCATGTCTGATGATCCGTCTGTGTTGAATGATACTAAATCATGAAGTTCCGGAACGACTGCATTGAAACTTTGTGGTTCTTCCAATGGTAACTCTGGGCTGTTATTGGGAGACACTGAGTTGGATGAATCATAAAATCCATCGCCAGATTGCTCTTCAAAAGGTAATGATATCTGTGGGATCCTTGGTACTAGATTTGAATCATCTGTCAGAATCGATGGCGCAATACTTAATCCATCAGTGTTTGGATTTGAATGGTCAGTTACCACCGATTCAACATCTAATGTGGGAATCCTTGGAACAGTTCTTGATGAGTATATACTGCTGGAATTATCCTCCGATAAAACAGATACTTGGTATAATGATTGGGCAGATGGTGGATTGTAAATAGAACTAGGTCGCTTATTGGATTTGACAGAGTTATTTGACAGATCTGGGACCAATGGTCCAGTTGATTGATTTGAATTTGAATACTGTTCAAATAATGATGATGTTGAGTTGCGATTCGAGGTAGGAATAGTATGAATAGGAACAGTAAGACTCGATCTGAACTGTTTAGTTAAATTGGTTGGTCTGGCCTCAAACTCTGTCGGTGGTCTGGGCAACTTAGGAGGTATTGTAGAGTTCCCAGTTTCAGTTGTATTGCTTTTAATCACTGTGCCAATGTTTAAATTACACAATTGAATACTATTGGAAACATCTGGAGCATTGTGAATGGTAGTTACACTCTGATACCCTATTGGTGATGGTTTAGGAGGTAGTTGTGGCAGTGGTCTTTGATGATCTCTGTCATCAAATGGATTGTTGTTCATTTTTTGTAGAATATGTGTATTCTCTGGGGTTCTAGTTGATCATAACCTTAAATAACACATTTTATGGGATATATCTTTAGTAATATATTGCCCATGGAATCAGAAGTAAAAATTATTTATATTTATTTATTTATAAATAAACCAAAAAAAAAAAGGTCCGGTCATTGATTTGGATCTGATGAATTGCACAATTAGTCGAGGCTTGGGCATTGTTGAAATCACCATTTACACAAATTTTTACCATCTTATCCAACTACATATTTACATATTTGGCAACAGTGGAACAAATCGAATAAGGAACTATAATAATCGAGATCAGCTTTACTAACTAAGTGACAGTACATTTTAATGAAACAAAAAAAACTTTTAACTGCTTGTATAAACAAAATATGTACAGGGAAAACAGTATACACAAAAAGCCAGACACAACTCATAAGGAATGATACAAGTAACACCCAAAAATGATCCTCCATACAATCATTTAGATTCCTTGTCATCAAATTTACCATTGATTATATCTGTCAACGTGTTTTGAATGTCCTCAGTTTCTTTATCTAGAGGAGTGTTCTTCAATTCCTTTTCAGCTTCAGCACCACCTAGATATTCCTTCATTCTGTAACTAAATTCAGTGGCGTTGGAGATGTCAAAGTACCAGAACGAACCAGTGACAAACATTGACATTGATGTGAATGCTAGCAATGACGCATGGGATACAGCACTCATTGCATCTCTGTAAAAATTAAACTTTGGAGGGACATGGTTATGTTGGTAGAAATTTGGCACATATCTTCTCCTCACGATACCTCTGTAGGCAATCTTGGAGGCAATATAAGTGGCAATGGTACAACCGTAGAATAATGCAGCTTGATGGAATCTACGTTCGTTGTATTTCAACACAGCTTCTGTTTTCTTTGATGGATCACCTCTTCCAATGTATTTTCCGAAATCAAATCCTGGAGTAGACATGTTGTTTATCTAGTAAAATTTAAGTATATTCACAAGGCACAATGGCAATGGTTTAAACAAGTGAAATGTACAACTTGTATAACTTTTCTTGTTAAAAAAGACCAATTACTAAACACTAGTTGTGTTCTCTGTCCTCTCTGTCTCATTGACTTTGTCGAAATCGAGAGAGAGAAAAAAATCGCACTTTAACTAATTCAAAGGCTGTGCACCTGTAACTATCGGATTTTTTGTGTTACCATTACCATTCAAATAATGGTAGGAAAACTTGTGTATTTTTAAAACTAATTCAATATATATATAGGAAAATCCTAGAAAAGTAGTAAAAACAAAAACAAAAAACAAAAAACAAAAAACAAAAAACAAAAAACAAAAAACAAAAAGCAGAACATATAAATCGTTAAAAATAATAAAAGTAAGGAGCAAAGGAAAGGCAATAAATAAGTCAAATCTTTCTACGAACTTTTTTCAAATCGTCACTATCGAGTGTTATAATGGACACACCGTGTTCTTTATAAATCTTTTCAGTGGCATCATTGTTCTCCGGTGAAACAGCCTTTGAACAATCTTTAATGACAAAAGTCTTGAATCCAAGATCGGCGGCATCGATGGATGAATTCACCACACAGTAATCGTATGCGATACCCACAGTGAACACATGGGTGATGTTGTTATCTTTCAAAAATTGTTCACATTCAGTGTGGTGCAACCCCCAACAATCTTGGAAACATGAATAGTATTCTCTGTCCTGTAAATACCCCTTCTTCACTAATGCAGTAGGCACTGGTTGTTTGTTTAACATTTCATTGAATTCAATGGCGAATTCCTCTGGGAACGCAGAACCAAACGTTGTTTGAACGCAATGATCTGGCCAAAGCACCTGTTCTTTCTTAACAGTGTCACCCTTCACCGGATGGCTGAACACCTTGGTAGTGTAAGGTTCTTGTCCGTTGTTTGAAGCAAATGAAACATGGTCCTTTGGATGCCAATCCTTAGTGGCAATGACAGCTTTCCAATCGTATTGCGACAAGTCCAATAGTTTCAAAACGGATGGAATGATAGACCTACCATCCTTGACAGCTAAGGATCCATCTGGTGGTAAGAAATCCTCTTGTAAATCAATGACAATTAATGCTGGGTTAAAAGTAGCGTCAGACATGTTTATGGTAGTTAGAAAAATAATTGAGTAATTGGATGTACTATGTATCTATCTAATGAGTAATTATAATGATATGATTGTAAAATTAAAATTTTTAATATTAGTTATTGTGATCAAAATCTAAATATGAATAGAAAAAAAAAACATGAGAAATGGATTTTGAAGAAATTGCAATTTCAAACTAACAATTGAATATATTTATAGACTTATGTGTTTATAACAAAGAATGATCTTGTTTGAATGTAACGCTATTTGAGAAGAACCTTCAGGAACAAAAGTCATCTCTATTTATCTTTATCGGGTGAAATGGCTGGCTGTGTCACGCGCATTTTGGGGGAAAAAAAACAAGGTGATTTGTTTCAAAGGTCGTTCGACGCGTCGATGAAAGTTTTGCCCTTTTGGCCTTTACAATTTTGAAACAAAACTGAGCCGCACTTTGTTACAATTCGAATCAAACGGTGACATTTGACTAATGTTAACGTTAACGTTTTAATTTAAACTGACACACTAAAAGTAAATTCTGTAAAGTTAACTATGTGAATAATTTTTTGGATTTCGTAAATACAATAATTGCCAAATTTGGATAATTTTTCAATATCCAAAAGATCCAAAGGGGGGAAGAGGGGGAGGGAGTAACGAAGATCTGCCAGTAATAAATTGTATAAAAAAGGTATATTTCCCCTTTTTCTCAATTATCTTTCTTCTTTTCTTGTTTCTTAAAACCTTGTATAAATTATTCAGTAGACAATAAACCTATTAAAGATACAAATACATATCCGTCAAGTCATATTGGAACTGTTCTTAATTTGTTTCTCCCTTCATCCCCCCCCCACCACCACCACCTTCAAAACTTCATTCTTTTTTTTTTGTAAGAAAACTTTCCCCATTTACAACATTTTTTGTCTATCTCTAATAAAAACAATCTGCAACCAATACAAACGTTAACAAGCACATTCAATTTTTTTTCTGTTTTATAACAATTAGTTCACTTTTAAAACAACCCAATAGTGATCTTACAACTTCAAAACAAATAATGGGACTCGTTAATGTCGATTACCGTAACAAAGCAATAGAACCTTCAACCTTACATGTCCATTCCACTGGTACAGATGTTAATTCAATTAAACTTGACAATGCTCTTATGATTGAATCAATTGATGAATTAATTGATCAATACCATAACAACAATGTTGATCTCAATGAAATTTTGGACATTATATTAAAGGAACCTTTCTTTGGTTCAATGGTAAACTTGAAAGAACGTCTTCAAGAAAAGTTCTCTGAGGATTTAACCAAATTAGAATTCATCACTACCATTACAATCTGTAGAACATCTTTCCAATTGCAAAGACTATTCAAATCAACAGTCGTGAATCAGAATGCTAAAACTATGATCCATCTGTACAATTCAATTTTCAGTTTACTATCATTTTTCTTTCAATTGCCTAAATCTCATATTAATTTCGGTTTCAGAAACTTTTCTCCCCTGCTATGTGGAAATAAAGTCGCTCTATTTGATTCACTATTATCCTGTATGGTTTCAACTTCAAACAACGAGAGAATTAGAATCAAAAAGATGTTCATCCAAATGTCATCATTTTTCATGTTCAACAGGGATACATTTAAATCCTTTTGTGACTTCTTTAGTGTTCCAAATAATGTTACAAGAATTAAGGCTTCCTTATCAAGTACACAACTGGATGACTCAACATTCGGTGTCATTGATCTTTTTGATTTATTCCATTTGTCCAAATCAATAGAATTACAGGATGGTTTGGTTGATTCCCAACACATCTCAACTAATCTGATCCCAACACATTTAGATTCCACTCTATTACGGTTGGTTGAATTGACCAATGACATTCCACTTCTTTTCAGAAAACTCTTACACACCCCCACTCCCGATATTTCTCATCTTTCTGACTTACTTCAAATGCTATTTACGGAAACTCTATCTAGACAGGTTATTTTACTATATTGCTTTCATAACCAGAATATATTAAGAACCTTTTACCTACACTATCGATTTTCAACAGAATCTGGGTCATTTAATACTGATGTTTCTTCACAAATGCAGTATTATTTGTTATCAAGAATTTCAGAGGAATTGGTGATGAATTTCCCATGGAAAGCATTCAATGATAAATCCACTCCGATGATTGATATTTTACTGACAGTTGTGAACTTAAACTACATTAAATGCTTTGGTTATTCAAGAACCAATTTACACTGTGTCCCAAACTCATTTACCTTCCATGTGTTGTTCGAATTAGTCGATCATAATTTGCAGCTTGACTTACTAAGAGAGAAAAGCTATTTAATGTACCTAAAGGCATCATTAATTGTTATTAATGAAGCTGTAACCAGTGATGATGGTATCCAGTTGATCCACAATGAACTAATCGATAATGGAAGTCGCCTTTCCGCTCATGCATTATTTGAAATAATTCAGTTTATCTTGTCCCACAATTTTAACAAGTGCATGATTGATGAGCCATGCAAGTTTAAAGAGATTCCATCGTTTTACAAAGATGAATTTTGTTTTGATTTCATTATTCCCGTTGGTAAGCCAAATTTCATGTTTGAAGATAACTTAAATTTTGGCAGTTCTTCAACAGAAAAGGCAAGATTTAAAGTATCAGAATTATTTGAGGATATTAATAACTCAAATAGTTACCAAAAGTCTATTTGTATTGACTTAATTCAACAATGCTTATTACTTTGTTGCTCAGTCAAACAGAAAATCTACAAGCATTACATCAAGAATAATTATTCACTAGACCACATGATGACGCTACCATCGAACAGTCAAACTACTTCCAGTGCCGATGATATCATTTATAAGTTTAGACAAAAAAACTGTACTCAGTTGGCATTGTTCAAAGCAGGTCATGGTTTAGATTTTAAGATTATGTATCATTCCATAGATTTAAACTTATGCTCAACTGGTTCAACTTTAATTGTTTATGATAATTTATCCAATTTATCTGATTCACATCCCTTCAAGAACCCTTTGACTTTTTCCGCTGGAAATTTTCTTTACTGTTCACAGATTGATTCATTGAAGCTTTATTTGACAATGTACAAGAACTTTGGTCTGATTAGTTTGTTTAAGTTTTTCCAAAGAAGTATATTACATGATTTACGCTTAATTCCATGTTACGCTGAAACATTGTCCGATTTAATTATTTTTGATCCTTCTGCGAGAACAGGTATTCAAAGCACTGTCAGTAAAATCATTGAACAAAGTGCAATATTAAGTAACCTGTTGAGGGAGATAGTTGAATTATTTGATGATGGAAAGGCACTTGCTTTCAGAAACATGATTTCTTATTTAAAGAAAAATCCTTCTCCTATTAAGCCATCTAAGATTGATAAGGGAACCACTACATTAGATTTTAATAAATTCACAAAAGCCTTAGGCTTTCAAAACTGACAAAGGAACAACGTTCCATATTCATCTTTTAACTCATTCTTGCTTTTGATATTGCATTTTGCATAAATTTGTTTTTTTTTTATTTTGCCGAATTTTCATTTAATTATTTAGTTTATATCTTTGAATTTTGAGAAAAAAATCTTTGCATTTGTTTTTAATTTTAATTGTCCCCATCATATAGTCATTAAATTACTTAAATTCTGTAATTAAGCTACATTAATTAATTATAATAAACAAGAGTAGGATATAATTTATAAAAAGGAGTGGGAAGGTTTCACACAGGTATATATGTGAGTTCTTCAAGAGAAAAAAGTATAGTAGAAAAGTGGATGAAGAGGAGCTACAGCATGTCAACAATATATTAGTCCCTAAGCAAACCATTCTTGAATGACTTTTTGCCCCTCAGCATTGTATTTATTCAAGATAGACATCACTTGATCTTGAGGCAAAGTACTTAATAGTTGTTTGACACCACCAACAACTTCTTCAGCTGTTTTACCTGATATGGAATTGAACAATAATGCTTGCACAACAACATCAACAACTTGTGGAATTTGAGACACTACAACATGATGTCTTTGTTGAATTAAACTTAGCAAAAACATATACGCAAATGGTGCAGCCTCTTCATCTTGGGCCACTGGTAACAGTTTAAACCAATTTTCCACATATTGATTGTAATCTGGGACTTCTGATCCGAAAGTGTGTAACACTTTAGCAATAGCAGCGGTAGAGTTCTCTGTGGCTAAAAGATTATCCTCAGCTCTGGAATCTGGAACATTACACATTTGCACCATTGATGGTAAACAAGCTAAACAAAACATACCATATTCAACACCACCATATTGAGCACAATTACCCACGGTATAAGATGCAACCTGTCTAACATTAGCCTCCGACGAAGTTAATGCCTCACCAACTGGGTTGAGGAAAATGTCTCTAAATTGGTAAGATTGAGCACCAGTGAATTCAACCAAATCAGAACAAGCTGACAAACCAAGTAATTTTAAAGAAGTGTTTTCATCACTTATAAATGATGTGATCTTTGGAAGTAATGGTTGGAATGCAGGTAGGAAACGGGACTTACTGTTCTTAAACACTGCAGAGAGAATTTTACTAATCTCATCTAATAACTCTTCATCAGAGTATTCGTCTTCTTCTTCTTGTAATTCTTCATTGTATTCATCATCAGCATTTTCTCTATCCTTTATTCTTTCATATGCATCTGTCATGTTTGATTCCAATGACTTAGTGAAGTTTGTCAATTGGTCATATGATAGACAATCGCTGCCCATCATTTCTATACATTTGCTCAAACAGTAATAATAAGCAACCAATAATTCAGTAACTAGTTCTGTGCCAATTTGAGTTATAACCTTATCAGCTATTTGTTTCCATAAGGATTGTGCTTGTTGTGTGCTATTGGAACCGGTAGCTTCGATAGTACATTTCAATAGTGATGGCATGCTCAATGCAGCAACGCCCCTCACACCGTCATGTAAGTAGAAATCTAAACTAGGGATGACAATCTCTGTAGCAATTGCCTCAACATAAGGGTAAAAATCAGCACCTAATGAGTCAGCATATGTTTTCAATAAATCAATGGCAGCTGCCTTGTCATCCAACACAGCTGTGTGGACGGCAATGTGCTTACCCGATAACTTAATAACTTCGTATTCCTCATTTTGATTTAATTCCTCAACTTCTTCATCCTCGACAACTGAAATGTCTTGAGTGGCTCTTGCAGCCAATAATAAAGGAGGTAAAACAGTTGGCAAGTATGGCACAAAATCCTTACCGACAAGTTTACAGATTCTATTCCAACCCTGTTCCAAGTAAGTCTTTAATGGATCATCCTCACCAGTGATAGTCTCTTGAAGATGAGCTAGCAATTGAACCATTTGCGAAGCAGTTTCCTGGAATTTTTCCTTACCAACAGCAACTGAGATCAATGTAGAACATTCAATGGATTTGGCCTTAAGTAATCTATTTTCATCACCCATATCAGATTTAAGGACATCTAACAATAATGGCATCAAAGTGTCATAATATTTTATGAATTTATTTTCAGCTGCATCGGCAACGATGGCAATGGTGGTGATTACTTGTTCTTGAACATATCTCTTCGGAGCACTTTGTAAAAGAGTCAACAAGTTTGTCAACAAGCTATCTAAGTAAGGTTCCAGCACTTCCTTAGTGGCATCTTCAGAGAAATTAACCAATGCAGCGGCAGCATGTGCTTGAACTCTAGGAACATTTTTAGTACTCAACATGGAGATTAATGCAGGCAACACTCTATCACCAGCCGTTCTTTGGATAACGTCGGCAAAATCAGTGGAAATTTGACCCAAGGCATTACAACAGGAATATTGCACTCTTGGGTTTGGATCTTGCAGAGATGGTAAAATCATATCCAGAATCTTTGGGATTTCGCCGATTAGTACCTCTCTACAGCCTTCAGTGGCCGATGACAAGGCCATGAGCGCTGCTTGTCTCTCATGCCAATCTTGTGATTGGATCATTTGAGGTAAATATTGGAACAATGGAGCAGCTAAAGTTTGACCACCTAATCTTAATGATGCTCTATCAAGTGATTGTCTGGCAGCGTTGAACTCTTCTTCTTCATCTTCATCGTTTAGATCATCAGAGTTGTTCCATTCAGCACAATCATCGTCATCTATACACACTTCGGTCATCAATTGTAATGTGACCAAGACGATGGATGGTGCATATGTTGGTTCTCTCTTACACATATTTGGAGACGATTCACAGAAACAAGTCAACAATTCTAATGCTTGCAATCTTGCGGATGAATCCAGATCTTTATTCTTTGACACTTCTGAACAAAATTGGATAATCGTTGGGAACATTGGTTTAAACATCTTTGGTGCTAGATCAACCAGGTCGATCAATCTTTGAAGAAGTGAAGCTAATGCAGTGTCGTTACCGCTGTCCAATAGTTTAGGCAATGAATTTAACAAACTTGGAAGTAATTGGCTCAACAACCCCCATTGCGATTTTGGTAATTGTTCAAAGAATGCGACAAATGCAGTACACGCAGAGATTCTCACATCATCAGAGGAGTCCTCAAACCCAGAATGGAAAAGTTTCAAGAAACTCTCAGTTAATTCTTGGCTGGATATTATCTCTGGAGCCGATGAAATTATTCTAAACGCAGATTCTCTGAAACTTTGATCGTCATTGGATGCAGCTTGTAAAATAGTTGGCAACAATTCAGGCCATTCAAACAATTCATCCTTAGCCACCTCAGCGATGGCATCTGACAATTTATGACGCACATTGTTGGATTGTTGAGACACGAAACCTTGTAACAACACGTTACGGATCTCTTGTTTAGCCCCGTCACTGATGTAATCAACTTGTCTGGCAGTGACAGAGTAACCTTGCTCAGATGGTGCCTTGATTGCAAATCTTCTAAACAACACGGCAGAAAATGCTCTTGCACCCTCATCAGCACCACCAACAGATTGGTACGCCAAGAACACCAATAACAAATCAACACGGTCCTTCTTAGTCCATTCTTTATTAAGTGACACTTCAGCTTGATGACGGATTGTGTTATCAGTCGATGATAATCCAGTGAGCAATGCTGTCAATGCTGTTTGAACTTCCTGTGATATGGTTGACATTTAAATTGAATGTATTATATGATTGATTTTGATGATGTAAACGATGAATAATAATATTAATAATTAAGAATAAAAAGGGGAAATGAATTGTGACAAATCAGATTAGAACTTATTGCTTTGGTCCAAGGTAAATGTATAATTTAAGTATGAGATCTGCACTATTGAATCTTGATTATAGTATTTAAATCAATAAATCAATTTCTAATGAAAATACCAATTGTCCTAAATCTATTTATTGTAGTCACACTAATGAGAAACAACACACACAAAACTAAAAAAAAAAGGAGTCAATTGGTAAACAGAGACTCTTTTCGATTTATTGTGATACAGAAATTGAACTGTTTATTTAAAAGCAAAAAAAATGCAAATGAATTTGAAACAAGTGAATTTTGAAACTGTTGTACAGTAACGTGTTATTACTTATCAGTGTGTTTGTTTCTTTTACTTTTTACCCTATTCCCTTTCAATAATTACTGTTCCAGTCTCTCTGTCTTTGTTTTTTGTAAACACCTTTTTTTCCAAAAAAAGTTGAAAAAAAAAATTAGATTTTTGATTGAGTGGTGCACGTACTTTGTTTTTTTTAAATTTTTTTTTTAAAAAAAATTTATTTTATTTTATTAAAAAGAGATACAAGGATATAAAAGGAATTTACAGAAGTTGTATTAAACTTGATAACAATATAGATAAATAGCCACACAAAGGTATTGATTCTCATCTAATCATTCACTTGAGATACATATTCAGATATGGGTTTAGCGGCACCGAGAGCAAAGCAACGGTTTGGACTCGATCCAAGAAACACCAATTGGTCCAATAACACTGACAGATTCGGACATCAGCATTTAACAAGAATGGGTTGGCAACCAGGTAAAGGGTTAGGTTTAGTCGACAATGGACTGACCACACACATAAAAGTGGTGATAAAACCTGACAATATGGGTCTAGGTGCCAATCTGGCAAAGAAGAGAGCTAAGAAGGATGAATTCGACAGTGGGGAATGCACTGGGTTAGATGTGTTTCAAAGACTGTTGGGAAGATTAAACGGTAAGGAGGAAGAGATAAACACTGAATTAGATAGACAAAGACAGGACAGAATCATCAATGGCAAATGGGGGATCTCCTTTGTCAAGGGG
The DNA here is from genome assembly GCA_003707895.3 of Ambrosiozyma pseudovanderkliftii. Taxonomy (NCBI): domain Eukaryota; kingdom Fungi; phylum Ascomycota; class Pichiomycetes; order Pichiales; family Pichiaceae; genus Ambrosiozyma; species Ambrosiozyma pseudovanderkliftii. The sequence continues at coordinate 434,360 of PPLW03000005.1, read as the reverse complement.
GACACATTGACCAGTACTTGGGACAATGAAAAGAAGGCATTGAAACCGACAACAACGGCAATTGATGAGATTGTTCCTAGAAAGAGAAAACATACTGAGATAGAATCCAACAGTTCCTCAGCATCTGACAGTGACGAGGAAGAAGCTGAACCAAAGAGAAAGCAAAAGAAGGAGAAAAAGAGCAAAAAGGACAAACACAGCAATAAGAAAGAGAAGAAATCTAAAAAGGAAAAGAAGGAAGGTAAGGTGACAAAGCCTAGAAAGACCAGTAAAAAGGACAAGAAGGATAAGAAGGACAAAAAGGATAAGAAACACAAGAAGCACAGCAAAAAGGATAAAGAAGTCACCAGAGAATCAATGCTGAAACCAAAAGATGCAACTTCAGTGCAAACACCAGCAAGCTCAAGTAGAATGGCGTTAAGATCTAAATGGATCAAACAAAAGAGAGCTGCTGTGATGGACGAAAAGGCACTTCAAGAAATCTTTATGGTTAAATAGAATTGAATTATTTTGGCGTTTTTATTTGTGTTTATTTTTTTTTTTTGTTTTACTTTGCATATTTGTTTCTATAGATTTACCATTGTATTATATTGGTCGATTTGTTTATTTGCATTAAGTCACCTGCTTGGCTCAATGTTTTGCATAATTATATTTATCATATTATTTTATTTAATTCAATTTCTGTCAAGTACAAACAGTAAATATAATTGTTTACATCCAAAGAAGAGGTTTAACATTTGTAATACAAAAGGGAAGAAGAACAATCAACGAAACTCCATGTAAATATGAGTGAAGGGCACTTTTGGACAGGCATTAGACAATCATGGCCAAAGTAGTGAAGAAGATAGTGATGAACATAGAAACAATACTGAAATCGTTGTTGACAGGAATCAACTGAGCAGCGACACCCTTGGACTTTGATGTTTTTGTAGTACTTGACCCAGAATCAAAACCAGAATGGGAACCTGAACCACTTCCTGAATTGTTACCAGAGGATGTGGACTTTGGTGAAGATGAACCTCCAGATTTTGAAGCAACAGACAAAATTGAACTGCATGAAGAATCACTGCCAGAAGCTGATTGAAGAGAAGCAGACCCGTTGAAATCACAAGCGGAGCTATTCTCATTTTGATCCTCATAGTATTTGTTCAAGACAAAGGATAATTTCTCCTTAGCAGAGCAAAATGAGTAACCACCATATTGACCTGATTTCCCATCAGCACTAATCTCAGAGCAATCAATGGAACCACAAATCTGACCAAACAGAGTACCGTAATCCTTTTGACTGACACTGTCAGAAACAACACATTTTAATGTCTGTGCCAAACAATCACACACGCTGGAGTCTGGTGATGGCGGTAATGAAGTGGCTGCTTCCCAATTATTGTAAGTAGCGGGACAAGCAAAATTAGATTGAACAGTAATGTCGGAACTCTTCGCAGAAGTTGGTGACACAGAGGCAAGCTCGGATTTTAAATAGTCAAAATCAGATAATGTGGAAACAGTACTTCCACTGACATTGACTAAACCATAATTATTTGCCTCTTCAAAATACATATAAATAATACCTCCTGACCAAACATTAGTCATTTGATTAGAGTAAAGAGCAGACACGTCTGTGAACTTTCTTGGCTTTATGGTGTTACAACCGTATTCAGAGAAGAACACCGGAATGGTCAAGTTCGAAAATTCCTTTGTTCTATCAGAGTAACCTGATGTGGTGAAACTACTGTCACCACACCATTCATATATGTTTAGTCCATAGAAATCCGCCTTCACAGAGTCATCTCCACAACAGAAGTAATCAGCGGAAGCCACTCTAGTGTCTGCATCATCGTTGGCAGCGTAACCCACAGGGATATTTCTGTAATTCTTGCTTTTAATGTACTCTTTCATATCTCTAATGGCAGCCTTAACAAATGGAGCAGAGTTACAATTGGTTGAATTAGTGATGACTTCATTACCAGCAAAGAAACCTAGCGTATTGTTGTAATTGGCCATCATATCAATGACACTTGTGTATCTGTCATATAAATCTAAAGTCCAAGCCGGGGAATCAGTGGTGATGGAGATATTTGGAGCAGACAAATCTGCAATCACATATATTCCAGCATCACTTAAAGCCTGCATACATTCATCATGGTTGCTGTGAACATCCAATGCATACACTCTAACGACATTTGTGTATAGTTGTTGCAGGTAAGGAATGTCCCTCTTACAAGACGTACCATCAGCTAGGGGATCAACAAATTTAGCAGTGGAAGTTCCATTCGTACGACTAGTGTCTTGTTGGTAGGCAATACCTTTCATATAGAACTGTGTTCCATTATTTGAATAGAAGAACTTGTTTCCGATAACTTCAATAGCTGGTAAAGTAGTTGCTGCAAGGGTACTTGTAATAAGAGTGGCAGCAGCCAATAGAGAATTGATTAGCATACTGAGAGAAATATGGTTAATTGTTAGATGTGTCTTTTTGTTATGGTTGAGGGGGGGGGGTGGAATGAGCTAAACTGTCAGCTTTTGAATTTCTTTGTGTTTGTATGTAATAAAAGAATGGGAAGTGATAATTGATAAGTTGAAGGGAAACGCAAGAAATTTGAATAAACATCAATTCTATTACAAAAATTAACACAAATTCAAACACCAATTTGGAAGACAAACTACAATATTTATATGATACAAAACACCTTAACATAGATAATTAAGTATTGTTTGGTATGTTTTTCGACAGTGAACCAACACTAGCTCCACCCTTGACTCAAGGTACATGAATCCAATAACAGATTACCGAATCAGGTAAGGAGTCAAGGAAATAATACCAACATGTATTATTCCATCCCAAATTCAAACCAAGATAGTTCTAAACTAAACAATATATATATATATATATATACACAAAAACACCACACTGAAATAGAAATGACCAATCAAGTAAACCAAACAAACCGTGTTTCCTTGTCATAGGGCCAATATCACATTGAACTGTGTACGCCTACTTCTGATTTCTTATTTTTTCCACCTTCCCTCCTCCTCCTCTGGCGCATACAGGATTAAATAACAAGAGAGTTTATAAAGAAATTGAAATAGAAGATATGATAGGACCAAATATGAACTCACTTATACATGATAATATTTCTTTCTCTTTTAAATGATCTTTTCCTTGTTAAATATATATAGTACATGTAAACAGTATCTTATGATCAAAAAAAACAAAAGACACAGAAAAGTGCGGGTGAAACTCGTACAAATAGTTTCCTTATTAATAGCAATTTAAATCCGTTAATATGCTTCATATTCCGAATTCGGTAATGTTTATGTTCATGAATGAACCGCATTTCTATTGGTGTTGGTGTTATTTAATTAGAAAAAGATCAGAAATGATTCTATTTAGGTCTGTTCACTATTGTTAGTGATGATCAACGAAACAATTATTGTACACCACGACTAGATGATACACTCACACCGGTACAAAGACGCACTAATGGTGCACGTAACCCAACTGAACTTAATTGAAACACATTGTCTTCAATTCATTGTTAGCTAAGATTTTAAATAAATACATGAGATCTCATGATCAAAACACTGTTGATTGATTGGGTAAAGTTAAATTAAAATAAATATATCTACCTACATAGATATCTACAATCAACAGTGGTGAAAATTGTGTATGATCCCGTAGTTATATTTCCTTGGCATTTTAGACAAAGTACCAATTGAAAAAAGGAGGAGCAGTGGTGTACTTATGCTGCAATAGTTAATACTGTGCTTACTGTCAATGATTAAAAATAACATCATATAATATTTATAAAAAAACAAATATAACAAAAAAAAGTATAAAACTGAAAACATAGCAGGCATTCTGCTGAAAACAAAAGAGTAAAAAAAAAAAACAACAAAATTATAACAAAAGTAAAACAAAGAGGAGCTGTAAATGAGTGCTTTGAAAACAAAGGCAATAATAAAAAAAAAGAGTTTAGAAATCAATCACTATTTAGCAAATGATTTAGGTATCGGATTTTTGTTGTTGTTGTTGTTGTTTTTTTTTGGTTTAAAATTACATGAACAAGATAGAGAAAGTGGCAACGAAACCAAAGGCAGCAGTGTAGAACACAGCAGAACCAAAGTTGTTGCTTGGAGAAGAACCACTCTTCTTTGGAGATGAGGATGATGAGGAAGATGACTTTGAAGATGAAGAGGAACCAGATGCAGAACCAGATTCTTCAGAACCAGACTTGGTGTTGGAACCGGAACCAGACTTGCTACCAGCGACAGAGGCAGAAACGGTACCTAAACCATCAGTACCAGCTTGAGACAAAACGGCAGAACAAGATGAAGCAGTGGATGCAGACTTCAAAGAAGCAGAACCAGAAAAGTCACAAGCAGATGAGGCACTGTCTTGCTTCAAGTAGTACAAGTTCATGACAAATGACAATTTATCCTTTGAGTTACAGAAGGAGTAGGCACCGTAGGAACCGGTGGAACCATCACCATTGATACCATCACAGCTGTCCAAGTTTTCACACACATAACTGAACAGATCTTCGTAATCATCTTCATCGACATCGTCAGAGACAACACAAGACAAAGCTGCAGTCATACAGTCACATGCACCTTCTTCTGGAGTTGGTGGTAAAGCAGTGGCAGCGTGCCAGTTCTTGTTGGTGGCTGGACAAGAAAAGTCAGTGGCAGCGGAAGCGGAAGCGTCAGAGGCCTTAGCAATGGATGGAGTAATGGCATTCATCTCAGATGAATAATAAGTGTAGTCAGCTAATGGCTTAACAGAGGTGCTATCAACTTCAGACACTAAACCAAAATCGTTAGCTTCTTGGTAGTACATGTAAACAATACCACCGGACCAAACATCAGTCATTTCATCAGAGAAAAGAGCACTAATTTCAGTGAACTTTCTTGGCTTGACAGCGTTACAACCGTATTCAGAGAAGAAAATTGGCACAGTCAGGTTGGCAAATTCCTTAGTTCTGTCAGCGTAACCAGATGTTTGCATGTTACTGGAACCACACCATTCATAGATGTTAACACCATAGAAATCAGCCTTAATGTCATCGTCACCACAGGTAAAGTAATCAGCAGAGATAACTCTGTTGACGGATTCATCAGTGGCAGAGTAACCAACTGGAATGGCTCTGTAACCTTGATCCTTCATGTATTGCTTCATATCTCTGATGGCAGCCTTGACGAATGGAGCAGCATTAGTTTGGTTAGCCTTGTTGATAACTTCATTACCGGCAAAGAAACCTAAAATGTTATCGTAACCATTCATTTCATCAATGATAGATGTGTATCTGTCGTACAATTCCAATGTCCATTCTGGATCGTTAGAATCAATGGATGTCTTTGGTTCAGCCAAATCAGCAATAATGTAGATACCAGCATCTTGGAATAAATTCATACAATCACTGTGATCTTTGGAATGGTCCAATGCATACACTCTCAACACATTGGTGTTAGCAGCGGTTAAATATGGTAAATCTCTCTTACAAGTGTCAATGTCAGACAATGGATCAATGAATGAATCATTACTGGTACCAGACACATCAGCTTGGTAAGCGACACCTCTGATGTAGAATTGAGAACCATTGTTAGAGTAGAAAAACTTGTTACCAACAGTTTCAATAGTTGGGAATGAATCAGCAAACACAGTGTTAGCCAAACCTGCAACTAATGCAGTTGATTTAATCAATGAGTTGAATAACATTATGGGGAAAGTTTGTGTTAGTTAGATAATTAAACGAATGAAAAGAAAAGTTTCAACCAAACTGCTATATCAATAAGTTAATTCAAATTGAAGAAAGAAAGAAAGAAAGAAAGAGAAAAAAAAAAAACACAAGAGATATAAGAAAAAAACAGGGAAAGAAGAGTGTTAAAATAAAAAAAGAAGAAAGGAAATGAAAATAAAAGAAAGAAAAAAAAACCTATTAAAGGAAAAATCCCCAAAACAGTCAAATTTTGATTTGAAAAAGGTGACGGTTTGTTTATTATTTGATTTGATTTGTTGTTTGTTGTTGTTTTCATTTAAAAGAAACGAAACGAAACGAAACGAAATAAAAAAAAGTTGATCGGCGCAGCGTATCCTTCCTCCGTCCCCCGTACCAGTGTATCAGAGTATACTGCGCTCAAGGGTAAAGGCTTGTACTGTACTGGGGTCGTACTGGGGTCGTACTGGGGTCGTACTGGGGTCGTTGCTTTTTTCTTTTTTCCTTTTTCCTTTTATTCCCGGGTGTGGTAGTGTGAGGGTGTGGTAGTGTGAGGGCATCACCTACTTCACCAGTGGGATGGGGGGAAGTCGAGGGGGAGAGAGAGGATTAGACAAAGTAGGTTGGTTGGCTGATTGGCCTGGTGAATATATTTTATTTTTAGATCTCAGTGTCAGTGTTACCCGGGGCAGGGGGGGGGAGTTGACTAGAGAAGGAAAAAATGTTCTCTCTCTCTGTTTCTTCCTCTCGCCCCGCCACGACTACCACCGACGACTACCACCATCACCAGGTAAATCATCTTACAGTGGTTCAGGAAAGGGAAACGGAACGGGAACAACCTTAACTCTCTCATACGACACAGTATATACATACATAGTTAGTACGCCGAGGAGACCAGAACACGTTTTTTTTTTTTTTATTCTGTCCCTTTGTCCCTTGTATTTGTATTAGATCTAAATGTTATACAGTATGTGTGTATGTATCTATATATAAAACCAAAACTAACAAGTGTGTACAATTAACAATTGACAATTGATAACTGACAATGTAATAAATATAATATAATAATAATAAAGGTACCTTACAATTTGGTGTGTTTTGGGGTTCCTTTCAAATTTGGTACTGAAAAACGAATTTAACTTAAACCGTGTCGCAAATCTCCTTTGTATCCTCCTATCACACATCAAACCAACTAAACAGCAGCTGATTAGACGCGAGACGGGACTCGTCCTCTCCTCCTCCTGGTTGTCTCTGTCTTCTCTCTCTCCCCGCCCCCCGAAGTCTCCTATGTATACTTTGACTGTGCCTGTGCCGCTCGGTTTTTTTACCCCGATAAACATTTATTAGTGCGTGGGCATGGCTTAGTTTGTCTCTCAGAGGAGGTAATGGTAATGTGATGTTTGTCATATAACCTAATTAGGAAATATGTAAACAAGAATTTTTTTTATTTTTGAAACAAGGCAGAGAGATTTGTCGTTGAGCGCGTCTATTTGGGTCGATGAGGTCTATCGTCCTCGTATGATTTACTAATGTGAATGATACGTTCGTTCGTACGTTCGTTCGTACGTTCGATGGGATGGCATTATAACAAAAGTGTATAGAAGTGTATATGTATGTATATACCTACTATCGAGAACCGATCTGATTGTTTATTGTTTATTGTTTATTGTTAATTGTTTAGTAAAGTTTACTTTGACTGGTGTTATGTTATGTTATGTTATGTTATGTTAACGTGAATCAATGATATCATTAAATTGCAAAGGTAAAGGGGGAGGGGAGTTGATCGAGATTGGGAGAAATCAAAATACTAATTAACTTTTCCCAAACAAAAGAAAAGAAATCTGAATTTTTTTTTTCTTTGAAACAAAAGAGATAAAAATAAAAATTAAAAAAAAAAAGAAAGAAATAAAAAAAAACATGCTTTTTTCTTAAAACAACAAAAACAAAAAAAGACTAAAGATAGCATTGTATGTTATGAGACTTTAAAAAAGAAAAAAGAAAAAACGAACAATCTCATACTACACATTATATATAATAGCTTGTAACGATTGGGTTATTACCTGGTTTCTGTCTTAATACGCTAGATGGCGCATTTTCCCCCGTATCATTGTTGTTTTGATGGTTAGGTTGAATCAATCCATACGTGTCTCTTGTTAGATATATCATTAAATCTAATTGATCCATTCTCTCCACAATCAATGGAATCATGATAAACAATGCAAATAGGGAAAGTATTGTAAAATACAACAAACAATTCCAAGTAACTGTACGTCGTCTAGTTTTCCGTTGACTGGTGGTGTAAACAGGTTCTCGTAAATGTTGTGATGGTTTGATCCACATCAACATACTGGAATGCCAATGGTCACAGTATGGAATGAAAAGTATCGGTGTGAAAATAAACAAAATCAAATGACCAACGACAAAATCAACGACAAATAATGTCATCTCTATATTCTTCACGATAAACTCTCTCAATGGTTGACTGATAGTGTGCCACCCTAATCCACTACCGATCCATTTCCCTGACCACCAAGCACGATCACTAAAATTCTCATGATACTCCCTAGAGAGGCAAAACAATTTGATGCTTTGAAACACAACCCTGGTGATAAAGATCCAACAGATAAATGCACACATTGACCGACCGAAATTCCATGATTCAGAGACCCAAAGAACTTCAAATGAGACAAAGTACACAACGATACTGATGAAATGTGCCAACGCCGATAATACATTGGGAACAAGGTTGCAACAAATTCCAATTATGGGACCAAACACACATGATACGATGAAAATTACTAGTAACACAACTGCATTGATACAAAGTGGTGCAAACACTAAAATCATGATTCTGAGTAAAGAATTGGTCGGAGTGGCATCCTTGACACCAGTTTGAGCATTGATGAATGTATAAGTTAAAAACACACAAATGGCTTGCAATAATGGTAGGCCAAGTTCCGCAAATAATGTGTTATTGAATGGGGCCCTGTGAACACTTGAATCTGAAGTATTCGAACTTTTTCTGTATCCAGTTAGTCTTGATCTTGAATATCTAGTGAAACCAATCCATGAATTTGTATACACCTTCGATCCTCCTCTACTCAACCATTTGATGTATTCCCCATAGTCAAGGAAGAATTCTGTCCAGGAAAACATATGAGGATTGAATAAGAACGGTGAAAAGCACATTGAAATAAAGGTAATCCAAAACCACATTATGGCAGGCTGCCACATTGTCACTGTGGCAAAGAGTAACACTAAAAACAATCTTGAACCAGAATATAACGATGTATTAGCATAAGTGGCATAAAGAAAATGAAATGGACTTCGTGATATGGCAAAGTTTCTTCCACTGGAGATGTACCGAGCACCACCGAAAACAATATCCCCCTTCAACGAATTTGAATACATTTGACAAACGAATACTTCAAATAATGGTGAGAGACATACGAAATGAGAAAGTAACCTAGATAATGCCTTCCAAGGACCCCTCTCAGAAACTTCATGTAATGCGAGAGGGAGAAATGAGATGAAAAAACAAATGAAAATTGATAACACATATCTAGTCACCCAGTCAAGCACTGGTTGAAGGTTCTGGCATCCAATTGGCTTCATTAGATCAGTAATTGGTGCATTTTTATCATACATACACAAAATAAGTTCATGATTCATTGATCCAAGACTAATAAGAACCATCATGAAAAGCTGTAACGATAACATGATAAATAAGTTGTTAAGGTGAAAACCAGGATGTGCATAATAAAAGGAGAGAAACCTGTCAATTGGTAGTTGAGTACCAAGATAGTAATACTCTCTTGACAACATCTGTTCACCCATTCCACCTCCAATTTTGGCCGTGAAATTCATAATAGAGCTGAAGCCTAAATCTCTTCCCTTACCACATTGGTAATAATCACAATGCTTTATTCTTCCACCTCTCAAAACAGCAGTCATTCCCGCATATATATCCTCATTTAAATGTAATCCCTTTTGAGCTTTGGATATCCCACCTCTAGTACACATAAATGTAGCGTTCAAGAAATCAGGATTACCGTAATGGAGCTTACCTCCAACAGCTGCTAATGTTCTAGCAAACAATGTTCCAAATGTTTGTTCTTTAGAAGCAGCAACATCACCTAAAATACCAGTATTTTCGGAAAAAATATACTCTCTGGCACCTAGAATAGCAACCGGGCACTTCTGATCAGGTGAACGAATTGGCATATAAGGATTAACTTTGTCATACACCATCTCTTCAAACTCAGTTAAGACAGATCTGATCTTTAAGCATTCTTCAAGGTAATTATCCTGATTGGCGTCAATAACTTGAATATATTCACCTCTATAGAAAATAAGTGCATGGTTTTGATTATCTGACTTACCATCACCAAGGATCGGATTTCCCGAGACCTTAATCTTATAAACCTGATCCAACACACCGACATCTAAGGATCTTCTTCCACGGTATAACACCGAGTAAAATTGCTTTTCACCAGTTGCGTTATTCAGTACACATTCTAAACTTGCGATGTAAATCCCTGGATATGCTCTGACTAACACTTCAATATCGTCTCTTTCACTTTCCGAGAAGTCCTGATATCTTTGCATAGAGATCAACATCCTGAACTTTCTTCTTGCAACAAAATTCAAGTAATTCTCAGCTGAAGCCACACCACCATACATATCAACCATCTCACGGTTTTCAATTTTATGAAGCATTTTGATAGCTCTTTCATAATTCATAAACCCAGAAACAGTACGATACAAAGTCTGGGTTCTCAATGAAGCCCAAATTCTTGTACGTAAACTATATTCAGGTGATGAGGATTTATAGCCAATGCAATAAAGAGGTAGATCTTCGATGGTATTTTGCAAAAATTCCTTCTCGGTTTCAACAGTTTCAAAATCCAAGTCATTATTGAACGTTTGAATCTTTGTATCCCTGACAAAATATTCCCATTCGTGTGGAAAAATCTGTTTGAGATACTCCAAAAGAGACTGCTTAGAACTTGGATCTTCCTTAATAATCTCCCTTAGACTAAGCAATATTTTCTCAGAGTAATGAGGAATCAACACAGTGAATGTTGGCATAGCCTCAACAGGAGTATTGTCTGGAATCGATGTTGATAGGGACTGGGCAAAAAATGAAATTCTTCTTTCAGCCTCTGAATTTGGTATGAAGAAATCACTCAAGGTTTCTGTACTATCATCTTGAAACAAAAAGAATGAAGGTATTCTCACAGAGGGGCCACCTGCTTTACAATTAGTATACTCCTCGTATGTCAACCTATGAACGTGGTCAATAGAAAGTAAATGTTCTCTGTACATAGATATAACAATAGCATTCCAAACTTGAGAAACCAAATCATTTTTCTCTAAAACAACAGACATATGAGCAACAGCTAAAAGCTTGGAATAAATTCTCTCTGGCAATCTTGTGAATATATTTCTCCATGGCGATAGTATTGATATTCCACTAGAAAATGAGAGTAATAGAGATATCAAACAATTCCAGATGATATACCAAAGGTAAGTATCTAAAAAGAAAAGAACTAAATCAGTTATATACATGAGCACCATGGTAACTGTTGATTGGTTTTGACATAGTATCTTACCGATCCATTGGTCACCATTACAACGACTCAAGTCCATAATGTATAAATTTCTGATTGGATCTCTTAATGATAATGTCAAAAAGAAGTAGGACTCAATAAATTTGGCTCCAAAAACTAACACCCATAATAACACTGATAGTGCATTTCCTTTGCTGTCTAGTTTCGGAAAAGAAGCCGTAAAGACTTTTGAAGCGTCGTATCCTATCCTCGATTTCCGAAGACCAAAATGGAACAAGTTTCCTGGAGACTGAAATGAAAACCAAAACGTTGTACAAAGAGAAATAATAAATTGACAGACAGCTAAGATTGAGCCAAGTCTGGAGTAAGCATTAATTGGAACAATGAACAAGATAAACACAGATGGAGAAAAATTGATGGCTGTGATTATAATTAACAACAATAACCTTTTAACCACACCATTAGCACCAGGCCATTGTCTTGGGACAAATGACCACTCTAGTAAGATTGCAATCATCTGAATGATACAAGCAATAGTGCTTCCTAGAGAAACAACAGAAAATGTTACCTGACGAGTTGGTTGGTTGTCCATTAACTGATTGTATTTATGTGTGTATAATGATGGTGAATTGAAACTGGAATAATACCAGAATACAGAGAGATGAATAATCCAGATTCTACTAAAGTTAGTAGCTGAATGCCACCAGGTTCTTTTTTCCTTGTATGTCTTGTAAAAGACCTTTTTCCATTTGACATTCTCCAATAATTTGAATCTTTCATGTTTAGGTTGGTCAAGAAGTTTTTCACCGTTCTCTAGAACAATTCTTTTTAACCCTTTTTCATACCAAAACAACTGATTCATGTCATCATAACCGATTATCAAGTGGTGATCTCTTTCCCGTCTCACATATTTACCATCAATGAGTTTGAACTGTTGGTCCCTCAAGTATGTGTACAATGGAGTTATGATCTTATCTAGGAAAAACGCGTCAGGTAAATCTTCAATGCCCGGATTGGAATGCTTGTAGTTTAAATGGTCAAAGGCACATTTGTATAAGAAGCAAATACATTCAGGAGCAAACCTAATGTTATTAGCTTCACCCCAAATGAGAAGATAAAGAGCAAGTTGATAAATCAGTTCCTCAGGTGTCAACTTGTACATTCTTCTTCTCCATCTATATTCAGCAACATCTGTTTTCTTATTAGGATGAAACTCTGGTTCGTTGAGGTCTTTGAAATTTCCGGAGTCCTTGATGTCATTGAGCTTCTTAGAGTTTTCAGGCTTTTCGGACTTGTTCTTCTTCGGTTCGTTCGAATCAATCAACTCTTTATCTTCATTAAGTTGTGAACAAAAATACCACTTCCTGTAATTAGCTTCATAACCACCGATATAATCTGCATGTAAGAGTGTAAGCGCCTGAGTTGCCGATGTTCTACTAGTTCTGGAATCTAATAATGTTAAAAGATGATCAAAAATATTCTCTGAGGAATCCTTCTGGAATCCAAACATCATTTGAAGTTCAACAAATATCTCTTTGATTCTCTCTGTGACGATAGGAATATTTTTGTCATTATTCCAAGAGCTATACGGATCCGTGTCTAGTGGTGGAGGAGGTTTCTTAATATCATTCACACCTTGTTGCATGTACCCGCCTAAAGGGATACTACCTGTGTCCATCTGGCCTGGACCATAAGGCATTGCAACATTCAGTTCACTGGCATCAACAAAGTTTTGTTCCTCTTGAAACTCTTGGAGTGATTCATTGGGTACATTCAAATTATCTTCTTCATCACCATAATACAAATGGGAATATGGGATAGCATCGTTGGCGTCCAATTCATCCATCGCTTCTTCTATGTCAAACAAAGTGACACAATGTTAGTAATTCAATTGCCCATGTTGGAAACACTGTTGTGATCAGAGTGGCCATAGTGTACTCTTTCCACGTGATAAATCTGTTTGTTTTATTGATTGTTTGGTGATTGGTAATTTGATGCAATATAGGTTTACAATTTACAATAAGTTTCTTTTTAATGTATCCCTTCAGTTACATAAACCAAAGGAGTGTTTACAATTGTCCCTTGTTTTGGATTTCAAAGGCTGTGCACAAATTTTGTTAGTAGGAAAAAAAAATTAATTTTCCACCAAAGATACTTTAATACATTATCAGGAGAAGTGATGGTCAAATTTGAAAACTGATGGAACCAAGTCATTGCATCTTAAATCTGGCTAATTAGTTCTCTGAAGTTGATGTTTCTTTTCAGAGGCTTGGCTGGCAAGACATTAAATCTAAATTACACGAGACGGCTCATGACTACCCATTCAAGGTTCTCAGATTTGAAAGTTCCAGTGTATACTGGATTGAAGAAGTTAGACAAGTCTCTATTCTCAGTGAAGAATAAAGTCTGGGTGGTGTTATTCCCAGATACTAAATTTATAGGGTTGTTTCTGAAGAAGAATAAGGATGCCGTGTTACATCTTCCAAGAACATCGTCAATCGTTCAATTGGATGCCAATAAACTTTCCCAACAATTGAAGGATAAAGTTAAGTTGAAAAACAAAGACTTCAAGGCTGTCATTCTCACCGATACTCTAACTGATGAATCTCCAGAGAAGAACTCCAATGAGCTAATATCACAAAAATCACTAGATCAAATAAAAGAATTAAATGGTGTGTTTTTAGAACATGAGTTAGTGTTGGATTACGATTATTGGAGGTCAGAGGATATATTGAAATCTATTCTTCCTCCAGAGTTACACAATGAAATACCTACAGCTTTTACCAAAACCGGTCATTTAGCTCATTTAAACCTCCGGGATGAATACAAGCCATATGATACTTTAATTGGTGAAGTTGTGTTGTCTAAAAATCCATCTATCAAAACGGTTGTCGATAAATTGGATAGTATAGACACTGTTTTCAGAACATTTGACATGAAGGTCATCGCCGGTGAACCAGATTTCTTGGCCACTCAAAAAGAGTCAAACTGCTTGTTCAAATTTGATTTCCGCAAGGTGTATTGGAACTCGAGATTGAGTACAGAACATGAAAGATTGGTGTCTATGTTTAAAAAGGGTGATGCTATTTGCGATGTGATGGCTGGTGTTGGTCCATTTGCTGTCCCTGCAGGTAAAAAGGAGTCAATAGTGTTTGCCAACGATTTGAACCCTGAGAGTTATAAATATCTAGAAGTCAATATCAAGTCCAATAACGTTGGTGATTTTGTTACCGCATTCAACGAAGATGGTAGACAATTCATAAAAGATTCTCCCAAGTTGCTCCAAGATTATTCACGGAAAAATAAATCCATTAGCATAACGAAATATAATACATCGGGAAAATCAAAATCGGAAACCCCTCAAAAGAAGAAACTCGTTGAACAAATACCTATACCGACATTTTTCTCTCATTACGTGATGAATTTACCTGATTCAGCTATCACTTTTGTCGATTCCTACGTTGGTTTGTTTTCTAATGCATACCCAGATTTGACAAAGGAACAAATCAAAGAATTACCAGGATTTAAATTGCCTATGATCCATACACATCATTTTGAAAAATTCTCACCAATAGAACCTGAACCAAGTGAAGAGGAACTACATGTGAGAATGCAAAAGAAACTAACTGAGTTGTTGAAATTTGAAATACCATTAAATGATATCAGTTTCCATGTCGTTAGAATGGTGGCACAAACCAAGCCAATGTACTGTATATCTTTCATATTACCTGAGGAGGTTGCATTCTACAAAAGTGATTGATTTACGGTTTTGTTTTGTATATATGATGTAAATAACCCAATTCTTTATAGAAAAATAAAAACAAATTATAAAGACAGATTGTAACATAAAAGTGTGAGCTCCATGAATAAAAAATATGAAGGAAAAAAAACCAACCAAACCGTTTGAAGGACATCTCAGAAATAGTATATAAATAACGACCCTAACCCAAAGTAAAAGAAAAAGCGTAAAAAGAAGGGAACCGTGATAAAAAGTAACGTGCAGTTGAAATGAAATAAAAAAAATAGGCGGAGAATGATAAGACATTAATTGTCTTTATCATCACCAATCACAGCAAGAGCTTTCTTTCTCCATCTTAAAGCACTCCAGAAGGCACTGTGGCTCCAAGTTAAGCTCTCAGCACCCTCCATGAAGCCGCTGTACCGGTTCATTTGTTCACTCATTTGGCCATTACCATCAACATGCTCTTTGATAACTGCCAAAAATGAATCAGCATATCCCATCAGAGACAGGGACATAGTCTCGAAACCTTCAGATCCAAATGGAATAACAGTGTCACCAGTGATTTTCAAATCAGAGATACTCTCATATAGGGGTGCTTGGAATCTCGTGATATCAATGCCTTTTTCATGTCTGTACAGATTGTAAACACCCTTGTAAATCAATTCGGCAGCAGTGGCGGTGGAGATAAACCAAGGATTACCTTCAGATGTACCATAACCGTCATAAATGTCCTCTGGATATCTTCCTAATGCAACACCAGTTGTCAGACCAAGGTTTTTATGGTTCATTGGGTATCTGTACTTCATGTCATTAACCAAAGCCGTTAATGTGTTAATAACAGAAGCATCATTGATTGGAAATGGAATATCCAATGCATCGGTGTCGGAGTCCATGTCATGAGCACGTAAAACACCTAAAATGGAACCAATGTCTAATCCACATCTCTTTCCCTGCAGCAGTAACGATGGAGTCTCGATTAAATATGGAATAGATGTACTTCTATACCCGGAGTCAAACACGATGAACAGCTTCAAAGAATTGAATGCACCAGCCAACAGTCTATAAAACATCAGATCATTGAATTCAGTTGCCAATGCTAACCCTATTTTAAGAGCCTTCAATTGAGTCAGACTGGTGAACAAGTGTAAAGAATTGATCTCCTCCCATAAATCAAATCCTGATTTGTACCAATTCTTTGCCACATAAGTAAGATCAGGTTTCAATATCTCATCGTAGATGAACTTCTTGTCTTTTAGAAATGAATTGTGTAAGGACTGTCCATACTTGTCTAACAACTTGAGATAGTTAGCAATTGTGATCACTCTTAAGCCAGGACCGTCTCTTTGTGGTCTTCCCCAGTGTTCCACAAAAGCTGTGGAATCCACCATAAACTTTGGTTCTCCAAGACCATCTAAACTCTTGAAATCACCAGAAGGGTTGTGTAATCTTTGCAAGTCATATGAATTAGCGATGTAGGATTCAATTATGGAAGGAAGGTTAAACTTGGTCAATTCAAAATCATTGTCATCAAGGTATTCCACTAAGGAGTTGATAGTGATTGCAGCATCTCTGGTCCATTGATAGAAGTAGTTTGGCCTGACTTTGGAAGGAGAAGCAATAACAGCACCAACAGAAACATCATCATCTGAATCAAAGGTCCCCACACCACCAATGTTGTTGATGATACTTGTAAAGGAGATCTGCTCTTGTGATTCTAACCAAAGCTCGAATTCATCGGTGGAGGTCTCAGTCTTGGATTTGATTCCCCCAGTGACAACAGATTTACCTGGAGAACGGAATAAATTGAACCAGTCAATCGAATTACTGGATTGTTCATTTAACAAAAAACCAGCTAAGGCAGGAGAATGTTTGGACACAGTCTCCATGATGTTGTAGTCAGATCTGTAATCATTGAAATTCAAAGTCTGTTGGAAAAGGTTCCAATTAAGAGGTAACCCCAAGGTACCCCTTAATAGTCCTACTATTAAAAGTGCAGTTGTAAGGAACATTGTAAAACTATCTTCTGGTGGGATTTGGTTAATTCAACATAAAAGATCAAAAGTGAACAGTGTATTGAAATTGTATATAAACGATGCTTTTTTTGTATTGTGTGTATGTGTGTTTATAATGGTTTGGTTGTAGTTTAGCAAATGACAGGAGAGCAATGACCCGGACTTGATTGGAAATGGAAGGTAGTCTGTTATATTGAAGTTAAACAAGAAAATGAAATAAAACAAAGCAACAAACGAAGAATCAATTACAATTGCAAAGAAAAACAGCAATAAATCCAATATATTTTCTCCTTTGTTTAAGCATGAATGTAAGGCCGCTTTTGTATTATGGTGAAACGGAACAGATCACATGCAAGAACTACAATTTACTAGAGTGACACTTCACTTCTCATTTGAAATTTTTAAATTACCAATTGTCATTATGCTGAATACACCAATCAAATGAACAATTATAGATCAATATATGCAAGACATAGCTGGCTGATGTACCTCTTGTTTGCTTTAATACCCATATGTTTACATCGTAACCAACTACAAAGAGCCACTGATTAGATAAGACCTGAGGCCCCACAAAATTTTTAATTTCTTTTGCCGCTGAATAACAGCGTCCATTGTTGCGTCGATCGACTTTTTATTAATCGTGTACATATTTCATAGATACTATTTCTCAATCCAAAATATAAATACCTATGCCTCCGGTGAATTTACCAGAGGTCTTTCCCAAATTTCCATAACCCAGATATGGCATGCCCACGACAAGGTACCTCAACCCATTAAACGAAAAAGACTCCATTTCTCGGCCGAACCCAGAATAACCAGAAC
The DNA here is from genome assembly GCA_003707895.3 of Ambrosiozyma pseudovanderkliftii. Lineage (NCBI taxonomy): Eukaryota > Fungi > Ascomycota > Pichiomycetes > Pichiales > Pichiaceae > Ambrosiozyma > Ambrosiozyma pseudovanderkliftii. The sequence continues at coordinate 416,497 of PPLW03000005.1, read as the reverse complement.
CTTTTGAACCTTTTACGATGATATCAGTATCATCAATGAATAACTCATCATTTACCAAGAAATCATGCAGTATTGATTTGATATTAACCTTCCAGATGGCACCTTGGCCGTTATTAAACCCATCTGCAGACACCAAAACTGTTTCTGAGTCAACCTTATGTACATTACTGCCAAAATTTGAGTAATCATTGGACTTTAATGTAATTTTCGTAATCTTTTTGAAAACAGTTCCATCGTCACTGAATTGGTAGAGATACACAGATCCACATTGTTTGCAAGAACCTTGAGACTCAAATGCCGCAGTCACTAAACACCAATTCGTGTTTAATGTTCTTCCTGTGGCAATCGCATGGAATCCAAACAAGTTGCTGTTGTACTTTGAGTCTCTCTCTTCGACCAATTTATTAACCAAATGTCCATTTGACTTCTCATAAACAAAAACATCACCTGCTCTGCCTGTTCCAACTATCAATAAGGAATCAGTTTCACAAACAGTGGTTCCTAACTGCTCATAGTGACCCAGAATTTGTTCATTCAGGGGTACTTTAAATCTAACCAGTTCCAGTTCAGGTATATCTATACAAACAGGCCCATCTTGGATGTTACTGGTGACCCTACACCAAATCATTTCTCCACTTACAATGGAAATATACCCAGACTGGTGCTCATGATCATTGTTGTCAGAATAGGCTGATCCGATAATTAAGTTTTCAAATTTAGAAAGACCAGACGGTTTTGAAGTTTGTAAAATCATACCCAGTTGCTTCATTCCACTTCGACCTAACTTAGTATTAGCCTTAGTAAACCTTAGAATAGCAACGACTTCACCTTGTGAAAACACTTTCAATTCAGACAATCCGGGTTGAGAGACCACCAATAAATCCAATCCAGGCAAGTGCAACTTTGTAGTTGAAAATCCAAATCTAGGATTCATAGAAAGTGGTTCATGCGCAGTCAATTGGCTATGGAGTGTATGTGAATCGATCACTGTATACTGGCCATTAGCCTTATGCATTGAATTACTTTGTAACACTTGATCGATTGGGAACACATACACAGAGCCCGTAATCTCGTCGTAAGGGGCACCTATGGCGATAGAGAGCTTGTTATCAATGAAATTTCCAAGTTTAAGACTACTTCCAAATTGCGAGTTTTCAATACCATTGGTTAAGAACAATTCCTGGTCATTTGTTTGAACAAATGCGTAATTGCTGTCTTTCTTCATTGATGATTCGTGGCTATCGAACTGTTTAGCTCTACTTGTAAGTGAGCATAGATCAATTTCAGATTTATTTGTTGGTACGCCATTGGTGAACCAATCATCTAGTTGATTGATGCATGTTCTTATTGATGATACGATTTCATTTATTCCACCATAATAATAATCAAGCAGCACCTCATTGGTCATTGGCGATTTATTCAGATAGTAATTGATTTTAGCACTGTTAGGAAATACCACTGCACTGGTTATTTCCCCTTGAAGCGCCGAGTAACCAAGCTCCATACATATGTTAATGTTTTGCTTGTTGATTGTAGAGTAACCCATGGTTTGATAAATGGCGACGATATCAGCCCTGGGAATCGTCCATTTTGTTCGGTAAAATTGAATCAATGCATCAAATGTATCCTTATTCAAATTCTTAAATTGTTTATTAACTAAAAGAAAATCTCCTGCAGTGTCCAGGTATTGGTGTGCCTTTCCGGTGTCATGATCGAATTGTAGATGACTAATCATCTCAAGTAACCCCTGTTTAGAATTCAATGAGTGCCATGAAACATCGGCAACCTGATGAGTGAACACACCATAGAGAAATGATTTTAAATGGCCTCTACTCTCCAGTTCACCTTTGTGGTTCTCATGGTAGTATGCAACAGCAGCATGAAGAAACGGAGGCCAATGAGCTTCTTCGGCCTCTTCTGAAAGACCGAGACAGCTGTAGAAAGCATCTGGGAAAAATGCACCACTTATAAATGAAGACAAGTAAATGTCATCTTGAATGTCTTTAGGGAGGTATGATCTGACCAATGAAGCAATTGTGATGTGGGTAGATATACCGGCTGCTGTAGCGTGTTTAGTAAAAATAGGAACAATGAGTAGAAAAGATAACAATAACGGGGTTTTCATAATTTGACTGAAGATAGATATAGAAGAAACATTGAGTACATCTCCTTTCCTCTGATAAAAGAAATTAACATACCAATGTAAGATCCATCAACTCCAAATCATGGAAATAAGAAAGATGGAACAATTTCATCTCCCCTCCTTTGTACAATAGAATTACAAACAGGCACAATTTCGTCCGTACATCATCGACCGGTTCAACAAAATAAAGCCTCGATTTTGTAGATAACTTAAATTTTGTTTGTGTGTTTGTTTATTTGTTTGGACTCTTATGACAGAAAGAACACACACACATACACAATCAAATCTTATCTATTAAACACACTTATACGCTCACTGTTGCACTCATTGATACCCTTTATATACCCTAATAAGTTAATCAATAGTCATTTATGTTGTGAAACTGAAGCTTACAAGAATTCATTCATCTGCAAAGACCAATGTTTATTGTTTATTAAAACCCAACAAACTATCAAACTATCAAACAAACAAACAAGTAGAATAAAACATTACATCACACTACACAATAATCATTCAATACAATGATAACGCAGTTACCTCATGTTATAATAACGACGTGTGGAATCACCAGTGGTATAGCACTTGTGATATCGTTGCTGGCTATCTTTCTTCAACTTCGAAATTACAGAAAACCGTTTGAACAACGACTAATCGTTCGGATATTATTAGTGGTGCCCATGTTTTCCGTCAGTTGTTATGTCATGCTAGTCAACGATACGGTAGGTGCTTTCATAGAACCTATCAGAGAAATTTATGAGGCATTTGTCATTTACACTTTTTTCAAATTGCTAGTTCTGATGTTAGGTGGTGAACGGAACATCATTCAAAGAACTATAAACAAGCCCACCAGTCAACACCCCATTCCAATTAATTTATTTTTAAATCCTATCAACATATCAGATCCAAAGGATTTTTTGAAAATCAAACGGTACATTCTTCAATATGTTTGGATGAAACCATTGCTTTTGTTGATCATCTTGATTGCTAAATTGACTGGCCATTACGATGCCGATGATGTCTCTGTGAAAAGTGTCAATCTTTGGGTCGGTATAGCTTATAACATCAGTGTTACACTGTCGTTGTATTATTTAGCTATATTCTGGAAATGTCTCTATGAAGAACTTAAGGTGTTCCATCCATGGCCAAAGTTTCTCTGTGTGAAATTGATCATTTTTGCATCGTATTGGCAGGGGTTGTTGATAGCGACGCTTTCATTCTTTGGTTTGTTCAAGGAACCAATCAGTGACGGTCCTGATAATGGAGTCGGTGATGACATGGCAAGTGTTCTTGCAGAGGCATCAAAGGCTAATCTTGGTGCACAGATTCAAAACGCATTATTGTGTTTAGAGATGATCTTTTTCGCATGGTTCCATTGGAAGTCATTCCCATTCACGGATTTCACATCAACGAAGTACCCATTTTCAGCAAGAGTGAAAACATGGGTGGCGTTTAAAGATTGGACCTCTATTGGAGATTTAATCTATGATTTGAAAATAACAACTATGTACGGAGATTCGTACAATTTTAGAAACTTTGACACTGTAAATGACAAGACCATGTACACTGGTTCAGCGACGTTCAATCAAAAGATCTACCAAGGTTTACGGTACTCTGCAGACGGTAAAAAATACTGGATCCCTGATGCGACCAGTTCACAAACTGCACAGGGGATAGGATCACCTAAAAAGGGAGTGTTCCGGGGGAGAGATGGCTCTGTGAGTTCATCAGCGGCGACGTCCATTTACACGGTGCATAACAACACGACAACTGATCAAAACACACCATTGCTATCCAACCATGACCAAAGAAGCAAGTACATTGACACCTTGAATGGACCTGATGTGAACGGATTGTTGTTCTTCGAAGACGAAGTTGGCAATGGGTTTGACCTAGTGTCCGAGGCTGAGATATTGAATGGCGATGAAGAATTTGCTAAGGATGAAAAACTTTATAAGTACATTAAACACAAATACATCACAGAGGAGAAGATCAACTACCCGGTGGTGTACAATTACAACAATGCATACAGTAACAAGATCAGTTCTCTGAGAGAACAATTAACAGAGACTCGTTCCAGTGGAGGATTCAACCATACTCATAATGCAGACTTTAACCGTATCCCTTGATAGATACTGTATCGTGTATATTATTTTTTATTTCTTTCTTTCTTTTTTGGGGATAAAACAAGGAGTTTTTTTTTTTATAAATACAAACACCATAAGTGTAAAATGTCTTTTACCAATTGAGTTTAAATGCCGAAACCGCCAATCCAATAAGCCGCGGGCAAATTCAACTTCTTCAGGCAATCACGTGCGCCTCGTAATAATAATTTTTTTTTCTTTTTTTTTTTGTTTTTGCCTCTTTTGATAAAGCTCATCTCTCTCTTGTTCTGGGTAAATATATACAAAACAGAGCTGCTTTCTGTATTTCGGTGTTTCTGTTTGAGTTTGAGTTTGTGTTTGTGTTTGTGTTTGTTGAACGGAGGTTACACTTTGTTATTTTTCAAATTGACTTGTTTGATAGTTTTCTGGTCTTGTCAGTGTCTCAGTTGAATCAATTTTCACATATCATTTGTTAGCTTTTAAATTTTTTTGCTAAATTTTTCTACAAAAAGACATGTCTCAACAAGGAACCACTGATGAACAATCACCGTTGGTTGGATACGATGAAGATGGTTATTCCATTTACTCTGAAAACACAATAAAGAAGCAACGGTACATTCGTTATGCGATGTACACTGTTGGTGCACTCATTGGTCTTCCGCTAGTGTTTTACTTGCTTGTGGTGTTGCCCAATTTAGCGCCACCAGCTACAAAGATTCCATTCATTGCCAAGGTTCAGGATCCTATTCATTTCCTTCATCCAATTATCCCACCTTCTAAGAAACATGGGAAGGAGAAATATCTGCAATTAGCTAACAATGATGTTCCAGCGTCTTACATGAACGATTCCGTGGAGGAATTGGAAGACGACCACACTAATGATGATCACGACGATGACGAGTATGATACTGTCATTGGAATCTACGGTGATAACCCTTTCAAGAAAGTACCAAACTTTAAGAAATGGAAGAAACTAGACAAGAAATCCAAGACTTTCAAATCTCATGTGAAGAAATTCAAATCTGGTGTGCCATCCAATTCAGTCAGCAAGCTTATCTTAATCGGTGATATCCACGGATCCTATAAACAATTGAGAAAGTTGTTGAACCAAGTTCATTATGACTCATACACAGATCAAGTTATCATGTTGGGGGATTTCTTAAACAAGGGTAAGGATTCATTTGGTGTGTTGGATTACGCCATTAAGGAAAAATTCGGTTGTGTGTTGGGTAACCATGAAATGGAGATTTTGAAACGGTACGCTCAATTCCACGGTTTGCCAAGATTGACATTCATCGGCCGTAACGGTACCCAGGAGAAGGAACCTGCTTCAGAGTACATTGAAATTGAAGAAAACTACGACCTGGATCAACTGATGAAGATCGCTAAAAGATTGACCCCAGAACACATTGAATACATGAGCCATTGTCCCTTGATGCAAGAATTGGGACCAGTGCCACATTTAACCAACAAGAGACAAACTAAGTACTTTGAATACCCGGCTAATGGTGTCGGTGTTCATGCTGGTTTACTATGGCACATTAAGGATTTAGAAGATCAAAACCCAGACGCTGTGACCACTGTGAGAAACCTTCTCCCTCCTGGTTGGAAGATTCCAACGGAAAACAGAAAGGATAAAGTCAATGGGGTCAAGTCCCAATTCTGGGGGAAATACTGGGGGAAAGAGCAATCGTCCATAGTGGCTGACTTGCTGAAGAACAGCACAAATGATCAACTCACCATGGGTACTAAAGTGTATTACGGGCATGACGCTCATAGAGGCCTGAACATAAGAGAGTACTCTGCTGGGTTAGACTCCAGTTGTGTCTACGGTGGCCAACTATCTGCAGAGATTATCTGGAGTGAAGTTGTCACAAATGCTAAGGGAAAGGAATCTGTCGTTTATAAAAGAATGCTATCCCAAGTTAATTGTTAGCGTTTACCAAGGCATTAATGTTTATGGAAAAATGTGTGCCTTTCTGTTTTTGTTATTTAAAAGTTCATTTATATATGTTTATATTATTCATTCTGTTGTTCAATTATTTATAAATTAGTTATTATTGTTTTTTTTCATATTGTCTAAATTGCGTAGCCTTAAGTAAGTGAGTTAAGTGGACCCTTTAATTTTAACCCCACGAATTGAAAAGAAAAGGCAATTAAAAATAAAATTTACTAGTACACACCATAGCCATAGTGAAGAGTTGGGATTTCTAGTAAGATAACCGTACAATACCCACTGATACCTATGATAAGACAATCATTAAGACAATTTTCCACTTCAACTACCAACAGATTAATCAAAAAGGTTTTGGTCACACCAGGGCAGGGGCAATTCAACGTTGACTCCTTGTTGGAGTTGTCTAAGCATCAAAAACATCATAAGATCAAAGAACTACTGGACATTGCCGATGAAACATTACCCAAGTTGCAATTATCAAAATACATCACAGATCCAGCAAACATATTACAGTCCCAAGACCATCTAGCAAAATTACAAAGAACCACATATCAACAACCTTTGCTAATTCTTCAATCGTTTTTAAATTATGAATTGGTTAAGATTTTACGTGGTATAGATGTTATCTCCTATGCTGATGTGATGCTTGGGCATTCATTAGGTGAAATATCAACTTTAGTTTTACAAGATGTGATATCATTTGATAAAGGCTTGGAAATTGGGTACAAGAGAGGTTTGCTAATGGAATCGTTGATTGATTCACAAGAACATGAATACGGAATGTATGCGTTGATTTTCCAACCAACACATTTTGAGGTGATTACAAAGTTGTTACATGAATTGGATGTGAACATCAGTAATATCAATAATTACCAGCAATTAGTTGTTTCAGGGGAGAAGGAAACACTCCATGAGAAGATTTGTGAATTGAAGGTACAGTTAGCCAAACACAAGATCTGGAAAACAAGAGTCAGATCAATGGATTTAAAAGTGAACATTCCATTCCACCATCCTATTTTGCAAAAGATCCAGGATCCATTGAAGGAACTGCTAGTAGCAGAGGAATGTGCATTAAAGGTTCCAGTGTTGTCCAATTTGAATGGTTCACTAGTGGAGTGTGATGCTAATTTACAAATCAACAATATCATTGAAGTGACGTCTCGTCCAGTTCAATTTTTAAAATGTTTGGAGTATTTACAACACACAGGTGACCATTTACAATTCATCAATTTTGGACCGTCCACAATGGGTATAATTTCGAAGTTTGAAACTGATTTTGTCAAATTACAAAAACTCAATGAAAAGCCTGAGTATGATAATTTACTGATCACAGATGACAAACTTCCAACTTTTTTCACATAGTCTATAGTTTATCGTTTGTTATTTGTTATTTGCTTTGCTCATGACATTTGTAGTAATATATTTATTTATGAAGAAACAAAACAAAAAAAAACACAAAAAGAATACTACACAGAATAATACAAATGAAACATGTATACCATGTTTCGAAATACAAAGTAAATAAATAAAAAAAAAGCAACTAGTAAAAAACTCTAACTAAAGAACAAACTCCATGAAAAGCGTAAAAGAAATAAATAAAGTAGAACAATAGAACTAAACGTTCATTGAATTGGAATGAAATTAGCCACAATGGCACTCGGAATATTGTATCTGTCTCTTCTAATAGTGAAACTGAAACAGCAATTCTTTTTCCGACGACCATCTTTAGTTCTTAAATTACAACTAGTTAAAACAGCCTTTTGAGTTTTATCAAACGCAATGGCGCCGTATTTTTCCCAAAAATTGACACTACTCTCCTCTGTCATTAATTCATAAATGGTCAACTTCCCATTTTTTAAATCATCGATGGACACCTCCACCAGTGATGCAAATTCTTTGTTCCCCCTGTATATTTCTCCTGTTCTTCTCCAAAGACATGCGGGAATAGCCATTGATGTGAACACACGATCGTAATCCAACAACATTCTTTCAAAACTCTCCTCCACCAGGATCAGATCTATATCTTTCAAAGTTTGTGCAATGGCTCTGAATCCAGGTCTAAAAGTAGACAATGGTTTCAAGATACGTTGTCTGGATGAAGACGCCATGTGATTGTCCATGTACGTTTGTAACCGTTGGTAACCCTTAGCGTAATTGTAAGGTCTTAACAAGCCAGCTTCTAACTTAGCATTGATAACTTGTTTCAATCTTTCCTCTGGAGATATCTCTGTTGTTGGATCGGCAGCAGTTAAAAAGAATTTATCTCTGGCCGAGTCTGATATGTATGGGGTTTGGGATTGTAAACTTGTTGTTGATCCATATTGAGGCTGGTTCTGGGTCATGTTCATGGAATTTGAATTGCTCATGTTGGAGCCACTGAAGTCATATGGTTGATTCACGTTAGATTGTTGTTGTTGTGGTTGTTGAATTTGTTGTTGTTGTTGTTGCTGTTGTTGCTGCAACTGTTGCATCTGTTGGTACTGTTGAAGATTGTTTTGAAGGGCTATTTGAGATGCAGCGCTTGCTATTCTTCTATTGTTGATATTTGAACCACTGGAAGAATTGGTTCCTACACCATTATTGTTATTATTGTTGAATGTGTTGAAGAATACACTGTCAAATTGACCATTTAAATTCGTAGTGGAGTTGTTGTTACTGTACGCTAAGTTAGAAGTTGCCTCTAATTTCTGAAGCATAGGGTCGTTGTTCAAATTGATGGAATTGATCATATCAGTATCGTCGATCATGGACAAGAATTCAGTCAACGAGTTGAATTCAGAACCAGCGTGTTCAGAGTAGAAAAACGGTTGTTGGTTGATGGTAGACGATGCTGGTTGAGAGTTTTGTTGTTGTAGGATTTGCTGTTGATGTAACGGTTGCTGTTGTTGTTGCTGTTGATGATTCAAATGGGTCTGTGAATTAGCATTGCTGTCAACGTATCCAAACACGTTGGTGCTACTGTGAGATGTTGCTGATGCTGGATTGTAAATACCTAATGATTTGAAACTGTCCGCGGTGGATGTATCGTTGGTGGTGGTGGTGGTGTTGGTGTTAGTGTTACTGTTGGCATTGGTAGCAGGAGTAGTAGTAGCTGTAGCAGTAACCGTTGTTTGGTTTGTCGATGTAGATGAAATAGGTTGTAAACCAGAGTTTGCAATTGCCACTGCCGGAGTTGCAGTAGAGTCTCCATTAGGAAAGGATGGAGTGGGGGTCATGTTTGCACTGGACGGTTGAGACTCTGTGGATCCCTTCTTCTTCGACCGTTTAGTCTTTGTAGTGGGTTCATCGTGGCACAGATGGCCGATGTCTCTCTTGATACACCGTTGGCAGGGTCTTCCCTCATCACAGATCATATGCGATCTACGACAGTACACACATGCCACACCGAGTTTCCGTCTTCTCTTCGGAGCTGTAGTTTTCTTAGATCCCGTGGAAGAATCCGTTGATTTCTTGGTGATTTCATCATTGCCGGTAGTATTTGTCGCAGTTGTGTCTTCAGGTTTGTTATTTTCCTTTCCCGTTGGTTGAGGATCAAGAATTTGTTCCTTTTTAACAGCGGAACCAACTATAGGTTTCGCTTGAGTGTTCATCATTTGTGATATGAGTTATTGGATATGTTCCTCTGTGGTTGGTCCATAAGAAATCAGAGTGTATAGTGGATGACCGTAAATGGATGGTTTTTTGCCTGTGTGAAAAAAAAAATATGTCAGTATATGTATACATATATATATTTATCCCAATTTTACACTTCACAACAAAGGGTCTTTTCCTAACTTAAACAAATCATAATTTTTGAAAATATAAAAACAGTCCTCCGTCCACTCTCACTCACTCACACAAAATTAACCCCAGGAAGAAGAGAAAAAAAAAATTAAAAAATTTCTGAAATACGGGTAATACCGTGTACTTAACCGTTGCGTCGTTCGACCAATCGTCTTCATTGTCATAGTTAAGCACCGTATAATTCCGTATCAGTGGAAATGTTTAATGTGTTATTGGCACGCATTCAGCTAATGACAGTCATCTTGACTTTGCTTTGAGAGGAGGAGCAGATGAGATGTGTATATGTGTATATATAACTATAGAAGCCAACAAACATTCATTTAATGTGTTCAATACCCACAAGAGAAGACAGTTTGTTTTATTGGTGGTAGTAGTGACTATGTGTATGAATGAATGTTAACATATTAGTGAAACTACCAAAATAATGAGTAAGGTGACTGGTCAATAAACTGTGTAAAGGGTGTTTTGTATATAAAACAAAGAGGATATGTCTTGTTAGTGTGTTTTTTTTTTTTTTTTTGAATATCGTCCAATTCAATCATTTTGTAGTGTAGTTTGGTTAAAGGTGTCACCATTCACGCAAAAAGGAAAATGTCATCATCATCATCATCATCATCTAATGATGAAGAAGACTGTTCACAACAGTTCCTCTCCGATGACGTTGAAATTAAAGAAAATGTTGATAATTTGAAAGAAGGGGAATTGAGATCATCACACAATACAAACAAATCAATAATTGTTGTGAAATCGAAGGAACATGAAAATGCCGACGATTTGACTAAATTACCACAAAACTCAACAATGGGTAGAATGAAAATTGTTCCAAAGATCACCAGAACAAGGAAAACAAGCGATGACAAAAGAACCCCACAAACAAAGATCACAACTACTCCATCTCCATTGATAGCATGTAACCCACTAGAACCAAACCCAGTCAAACTCAAACTCAAAAGGAAACATTCATCTTGCGAATCATCATCAGAGGACAATGATTCTTTTGAATCATCTGGTTCATCAGTTGTATCGGACACAGCAGCTCAAAAGGAAAGAAAATATTACAGACAATACATGAGATTGAAATACCAACGGAGATCAAGGGAACACGGATATCATACCCATAAACGACAACGACGAGAGACTACATCTCAGACTCGATCAAGGTTCAAAGAATACAATATGATTTTGATGAAGTCATTTGCCACTGGATACTGTGTACCATTTTTAATTAGGATTTGTTTTAAATTGTTCTCATAGAACAAAAGAGACTAACCGGGGGGGGGGTCTTTTTGTATTTTTTTTTTCTTGCTGTTACTTTTACTTTCATTTTACCAGTATTCTTCAAACCGTTGTATATAAAAAATAATCATATTACATATTTACATGAGCAAAACCTTAACCATAGGTTACCAATACCTATGTACAGTTATTAACCAATGTTATAATCATAACGTATGTATGTATGTATGTATGTGAATGTGCCTTACATTGTTGTCTCACATTCGTTCATTGTTCTCATTGTGGTGGTGGCAGTACTCACATATAACAAAAACGCACGCATGCTCATACAAAATTTTGTAAAATTTACAGCCATAGTGACCAAAAGAAGTATTTCGTTCACATATACAAGGATGTTAACAGTACATAGAACATGACCACAGTTGGTGTCTTGTTTAAAAGAAACCAAGTTTGGCAATTTTTTTATAAATAAAGATTTAAGTAATTTTAATGAAAAAAAAATTTAAAGGTGTAGTTTGTTATATACGTTCTTTCAGAAAAATGGTCAATATGAATGTTTAACAGTTAATCACAAATGAATGTACACTATTATTACAACCAACGATAATTACTATACATAATATATACCACTATGACTATATATATATAGTTCCATATAGTTATCAGTAAGGCAATCCATCTAACGACACTCAGTTACAAGAATACAACTTTCAACTAATGATAAGATAAGATAAGATAAGGTACAAGACCACCCCGAACAATGATACCATACGGTTCCACTTGAATTCGAGGAAATTACGTCAAATTATCTACAAAACTATATTCACCATTAATCCATTTGCACAACTTGACATGAATTTTAAGTGGAGGTAGAGTGGGAAAATAGTAAATTATTCCTACATATCGGCAACTAACCACTTTTCACACAAAAGTTCATACAAATGCGTGCCTATATTTCCTTTCCCATTTGAAACACCGACAAACACCAATCTTTACATTACCAATGACAATGAAACGAAACTTAAATTATTGAACCAATTCGATCCAGCCAACCGTTCAAATGAACCCATCTATCAACCATTTAATTATATTCCCTCAGTTCAGTTCAGTCCAATTCAGTCCAATGTAGTCCACTAACCTCTCCCGCTTATTAATCGAATCGGTAACACGGTGGACTAATGGGTCGGATAGCTTGCGGACTGGTTGAAAAAGTTTTCGTTTTTCACCGCTTCACCAAATGGATGTCCGTTAACTGAGCGGGATTGGATAATTGAAGGAGAAATTTGGTGGGTTTACGGGCTTTTCCCAATGGTTTTAACTCTAAAAATAAAAAAGAAATGATTAGAAATCAACTAGACATTCTGTTCAAAAGGTATATATAGATTGATCGAATGGTGTTTTATTTCAATTCTGTGATTAAGATTTCCATGCTATTACTTGAAAAGTGTTAATTACGTTCTTTTTTTTTCCTTTTATCTTTTCTCTCTCTCTAACTAAACTGTACAGAAGTCAGGAGACCAGAAGGACAAAAAAAATTAACAGAAATCCCAGTAAATAACACACAGTCAAATGAATAAGGAAACACAGTCAAATCAAAGCACATCTACTGAAGTATCAGATTCAACTATAATGAACAAACATTACAACAACAGTTCATCGTCTGACTCTGATGTGGAACAGGTATGTGGTGTCGATGAGCATAATTTCCAATTGGAACATCGAATGCTGACACCATTTCTGTTGAATAAAAAAGTCCCACCATTAACTGCTCCGAATGAACGGAAAAGTTATCCATTTAAAAGTACAAATTTCATCAGTGAATTGTTTTTCCTTTGGTGTATTCCGATTTTAAACCTTGGTTACAGAAGAACAGTGGAACCAGAAGATTTGTTCAAGATCGATGCTGATTCAAGGTATAACGTTGAAAATAGAGCGGACACTTTTTACAGATGTTTCACTGAGAAACGTACCAAATTTGAAATCAAATATATGAAATCACATAAGATCGAAGACACACCTGACAACAGAGCTGCTCTATTAAATGATCCTAACTTCCAATACCCAAGTTCATTAGTTTTACGGTCATTATTGTCCACTTTCAAACGTGAGATACTCGATGTTATGATCGCCAAGCTTTCTGGTGACATTGCCGCAGATTTGAACCCGTTGTTAATCAGATCCTTCATCAACTTTGTTCATAAGAAGGCCAACGGTGGTGACGCTGGGAAAAAGGGTTACGGATACGGTGTTGGTATCGCTGCCATTGTCGCATTCCAGGGATTGATGTTTGCAAGATACTTCCATTGTGCATCGTTTGTCGGTGCTGAAATCAAGGGGTTAATGACTAAAGTGTTGATCGATAAGTCTTTGAAATTGGACCGGTCATCAAGAGTGGTGTACACTCCATCTTCTGTGACTACTTTATTAGGTAACGATTTATCAAAGATTGATTTAGCTTGTAGTTATGTGCCATTTGTGTTGGGTATGCCAATTGGATTGATCATCACAATTGTGTTGCTCTGTGTGAACTTGGGTGGTGCATCACTGGCCGGTGTTGGTTATTTCCTGGTAATCACATCGTTGGTTGCTTACTGTACCAAGTTTTTAGTCAAATACAGAAAAAGAACGAATGTGTTCACTGACGCCAGAGTCAAGTACATCAAGGAATTATTGGGAAGTATGAAGATCATTAAATATTACTCATGGGAGATACCTTACATTGGCTTAATTTCCAAGTTTAGAAAAAGTGAAATGGGTGAATTGTTAAAGATTCAATTTTTAAGAAACACCATCAGTGCCATCGCTGTGTCATTGGCATCTGTGTCTGCTATGATTGGTTTCTTATCTGTGTATGGTCAATACGGTTACTTGAAAAATGCTGCCAATATTTTCTCATCGGTGACCTTGTTTAACATCTTAACCAGTCATGTCGCCATGCTTCCAACGTCATTGAGTACCGGTGCTGATGCTATGATTGCATTCAAAAGAGTGCAAAAATTTTTACTATCATCTGAAGAGATTCCAGATCCAGAGTACCACATACATGGTATAGCTGAAAGCAAACCTGCCATTTCCATAAAAAATGGTGCATTCACTTGGGATGAAACAAATGCCAATAACAATAAACAAGATGATGTCAGTTCTGTGGTGTCATCCTCAAGTACCACTCCTGAAAAGGAAAGTTCCAGTTCTGTGTCTGTGTTCACTGGTTTGCGTGACATAAACTTGGAAGTTCAACATAATGAGTTTATTGTTTTAACTGGATCCATTGGTTCAGGTAAATCATCGTTATTATCTGCCATGTCTAGTTTAATGCCAAGAACTGAAGGTACAATTGATATCTCTGGTAATTTGCTTCTGTGCTCTGCTCCTTGGATTCAAAACACCACTGTGAGAGGTAACATCACGTTTGGTTTACCATATGATAGACAATTATACAGAACTGTTGTTGACTGTTGTGCATTGGAAAGTGATTTCGATATTTTGCCAGCTGGTGATCAAACTGAAATTGGTGAAAGAGGTGTTAACTTATCAGGTGGTCAAAAGGCTAGAATCAATTTAGCCAGAGCAGTGTACAAAGTCTGCAGTGATACAGAGAACAATATCATTCTTCTAGATGATGTGTTAAGCGCAGTCGATGCCAAGGTTGGTAAACACATCATGCAAAACTGTTTCTTGGGACTGTTACGTGAAAAGACTAGAGTGTTAGCCACTCATCAACTTTCATTGATTGGATCTGCTGATAGAATTATCTTTTTAAATGGTGATGGTACCATTGACATCGGTACTCAACCAGAGTTGTTGGCTAGAAACAGTCTATTCTCCAACTTAATGGCATTTCAACAAGAAACAAAGCAATTGACTGAGGAAGAAGAGGATTTGGAAGATCAAGAAGAGATAGAAGAAGAGAATAAGCTTATCCGTAAGCAAACCACCATTGTTGAATACAAGAAGGATAAGGGTAAGTTAATTCAAAAGGAGCACAGAGAAGTGAATGGTATCTCCACCAAGGTGTTGCTATCGTATGTGAGATCTGGTTGTGGTAAGGCAGGATTGGCTATCATGGTTCCTGCTGTTATTTCATCAATCACTTTGACATCATTTTGTATGTTATTCCAAAATGTTTGGCTTTCGTTCTGGTCATTGGATAAATTCAGTGGTAGATCCAATGGATTTTACATTGGTATTTATGTGATGTTTACGTTCTTATTTGTTCTTTGTTGTGCATGGGAGTTCTGTACTTTGGTGTACATGTGTAACACTGCATCTAAGGAGTTGAACATTAAGGCATTGAAGAAAATCATGCATGCTCCAATGTCGTTCTTTGACACAACACCAATGGGTAGAATTTTGAACAGATTCACCAAAGACACTGATTCTCTTGACAATGAAATCGCTGAACAATTGAGACTCTTTTGTTTTGGTATTGGTAACATGTTTGGTATTTTGATCTTGTGTATCATTTACATGCCATACTTTGCCATTATTATTCCATTCCTATTCATCTATGCATTATCATCATTTTCATATTATCAGGCCACTGCTAGAGAAGTTAAAAGAATTGAAGGTGTGCAAAGATCCATTGTGTATTCTACGTTTGATGAGATTCTTCAAGGGTCTGAGACTATTAAGATTTATGGTAACACTGATTATTTCAACAACAAGAACAAGGATCAAATCAACACCATGAACGAAGCTTACTATTTGACCAACTCCTTACAACGGTTTTTCGCTGTGACGTTACATTTTGCCAGTGCCTTTTTGAATTTACTTGTGTGTATGCTTTGTGCTGCTAGAGCATTCCCAATCAGTGGTGCGTCATCTGGTTTGTTAGTGTCTTACTTAGTGTCATTCTCGATGCAATTGATCTCCACGAGTAAGGCATTGGGTCAATTGGAACAATTGTTAAACTCTGTGGAGAGAGTGTGTGAGTATGCTATTGATCTACCACAGGAAGCTGCATACCATTCCACTGAAGACTTTAAGCCAAGGGACTCATGGCCTGAACAAGGTGGAATCAAATTCACTGATGTGTGTTTACGGTACAGACCTGCATTACCTTATGTGTTGAAGAACTTAACCATCGACATTAAACCACATGAGAAGATTGGTATCTGTGGTCGTACCGGTGCTGGTAAATCCACCATCATGACTGCATTGTATAGATTGTCTGAACCTGAAAATGGTACTGTGAAGATTGACGGTGTTGACATTCAAAAGATTGGATTGTTTGACTTGAGATCCAAATTGACAATCATTCCACAAGATCCAGTGTTGTTCCGTGGTACTGTGAGACAGAACTTGGATCCATTCTCCACATTGGATGATGACCAATTGTATGGTGCATTGGTCAGATCAGGGTGCATCTCTGCTAATGAAGTTGACAAGGTCAGATCACAAACTGTGGACCTCGTTGGTGACGTGTCTGAATTGCACAAGTTCCATTTGGATAACATTGTGGAGGACAATGGTGAGAACTTTTCCCTTGGTCAACGGCAAATCATGGCTCTGTGTAGAGCGTTGGTGAAGGAGTCCAAGATTTTGATCTTGGACGAGGCCACATCCAGTGTTGACTATGAAACTGATGCAAAGATTCAAGACACTATAGTGGAGGAGTTTAAGCATTGTACCATTTTGTGTATCGCTCATAGATTGAAGACCATCATCAATTACGATAGAATATTGGTCATGGATAAGGGTGAAGTAGCAGAATACGATACTCCTATCAATCTGTTTAATAACAGGGACAGTATCTTCAGATCCATGTGTGATAAGTCTGGTATTGTCTCTGAAGATTTCAATTAGTGATTTTCATTGTTTTATTATATACATATATTTTATAGATATTATTATTACCTTTTTTTTGTTTAGTTGCTTTTACTTTTGTTTACTTCATCGCATTCATCATCTCTTTAATTAATTTGTTATAATTACTTATTTATTATAATTATTATTATTATCATTATCATTATCATAGAACCGAATAATAGTCATTAAAAACGTAGAAAATAAAGCATGAGATAAAACAAAAGAACGTACGCGAGATAAAGGAGAGAGAAAGAGAATAATAGTAACAAAACAAAACAAAACAAAACAGGAAAAAATACCTATGAAATGCTGTAATGCTGGAATGGAATGGAATAAATAAATAAATAAACAAACAAACAAAAAAAAAAAGAGAAAATAACAACAAACAAAAGATTTGTTTATATATACAGTAAATGATGTTTGATGTTTCATTGTTGTCTGTTGTTGTTGTCTGTTGTTGTTGTTGTTGTTTGTTGTTAAATGTTGACCCAAAAAATAAATAAATAATAAAGAAACATAATAATTAGAAAAAGAAAAACCCCATTTTAAATTAATAACCAATACTTACACCGTTCGTAAACGTAGAATGAACATGCAAACATTGGCACAATTTTCAAAAATCCTATACCTAAACCGACGTAAAAACCCTTGAAACCTCTTTCAGCGTAAATTAAACCGGCAGTTTTAGCAACAGATAAAAACTCACCACCAGAGTTAGTGACAGCACCAACTTGCATCCGTCTTCTGACAACTTCACAAGGGTATGCAGCAGCTTGAGCCAACATACCGGCACCACCACCAGCAATCAATTGAGCCCAAGTGTTCAATGGTTGTCTTGTATCAAACGATGATTTTGAATTGGTTTTCTTACTGTGATCCGATGGGATAGCGTCACCACCGTTCATCACTGTGTATTTGGCAAACATTGGAGATCTGAATAAATCGTGTAGCAAATCATGAGTGTAAAATGACACACCAGCGTAAGGAACCATACCTACAATCGTTGGTAGAAATCCTCTGTAAAAATTTGACATAGCTTGAATAGGTTGCACGGATTTACCAAATGTAGAGTAAAAAAATCTAATTAAAAATGGTTCATTCTTCAATGCACCACCAGATGTGAATGAATATCTTGGTTGTTCATGGTAAATGGTGTTTAAAATGTGAAACACCTTCCCCTTACCGTAATTCACTTGAGAATGGCTAGTTTCAAATGCCAATCTGACTCTAATCAAATCCAATGGATACGTACAAGCGACAGACATCACCCCAGCTAAAGATCCAGCCATGATCCGTCTACCAGCGGTTTCGTATTCATCTCTTGGAATCAACAAAGTTCTAATTTGTTCATAGCAGACAAATTTAATGGCAGCATATGGAAAGATTCTCAGCAATGTGGCAGAATGTCCCTGGTAAAGCCCCTTGTATCCATCATTGGAGTAAATGTTTTGCATTGCATTAAACATCCCTCTAAAGGAACCTGCATATTGTTTATAATGAGGATTGGCAGTTTGAAATAAAATCTTAACTCTATCCAGGGGAGCAATCAAAGTCTTTGCAGATATACCAGCGATACCACCAGCGACACCGGATCTAATGACATATTCCAATGACCGTTTGTCAATCTTCTTCTCCTCCTCCTTCGGTGTGACAGTGTCTGGCTGAAATTGTAACTCTTGTTGATGTTGCGTTATTAAACGGTCTTTAGACGTTGTTAAAGTAGACATACTGGATGATGATACATCCAATGGTAATGATGATGGTGGTATTGTTGTAGGTGTAGTGAGTATTGTAGTGGCAATGGTAGGTAATGGTTGTTGTGTTTGTGTTTGAAGAATCAAATTTGCTGGAGAATTCAAGTGAAACTTTTGCTTTTGCGACTGAAGAATTTGTGAGTAAGCACCGGCTCCTGTTGCGGACTTAGTAACCACTGGAGCAGAGTCAGCCATAATCGACATTGTGGAAATTTTTTTTTTTGTTTGTTTAAGTGAGTGAGGGCGTATTATTTATATTATTTATATTATATTAAATTATATGTGTATTGTTTTTGATTTTTGTTTTGTGTAGAATACTGTTAATGATATTTGTTTGTTAGATCAATCAATTGATAATATAGAAACCAAACACAGAAAAAATGAAACTTTTTTTAAATTTTGTGTAAGATTAACAAAAACCAAATTTTTTGGAGATAATGATTTGTTTTTATCTGAAAAATTCAAAAAAAAAAAAAAAAATTTTTTTTTAATCAAAAATTAGGTCATGCACAAAAAAAAAAGTTTTTTTATTAAAAGGAAAGGGGGCCACGCTTTTTTGTTGTTTAGTTTAGTTTGGTTTGGTTTTGGTTGGTTGTTTTTAGTATAGAGATTCGGAATTGAATTTATGTATGTTAAAACGTAGTATTCTTATATAATGATATGATATGATATGATATGATATAATGATATATACTGTATGAAGGTCAACCAAGGGGACAGTGATGAGGTATTAATGTCCAATGAATGGTAAATGGCGGTCACTGTGGAAAGAAAAAAATTTTGTCTTTTGTTAAAGTAACTAGGTTAATCAATCTCGGTCCCTTTTGATCCTATCGTAATGGTTTGTTCCGATTTTTTGAAACTTTGACGTCTATTATTATTTCAAAAACAAAACAAAACAAAAACAAAAGAAACAAAAAAGTCAACTGATAATACCAATATTATTATGTATGGATCTAGCTAGATCTTAATTTAAAGAAAAAAAAAAAGATTGATTTCTAAAATCCTTTATCAAAGAATGGTAATTATTGTAAAATTGTCTTTTTCTGTCTTTCTCTTTTTCATTCAAATTCCTACTGAATTTGTAATTTTTCAATTGTAAATATGCCAACTACGTCTCCTTTTATACAGTAATATTCAAAAGTGCCCAAAGTCAAGTCCCTGAAATTAATCTATGTAAGTTATGTAAAAAAAATACATGTTTTTTTTTTTTTATTATCAATGGCACACTCTCTGTCTATTTGCCCCACAAAAGGGAACTAAGAACTCCACATTTTGACTTAATGGCACCCGTTACCCATTTACATTTACTGTAAATTCCCTTGCCCCTCATCTCCTTTTCCGCTCATCCTATGGCAGGCCTGGGCTCAATCATTCCTTTTTTCATTTTTGGCATTTTTTCGGGCTGTTGTCAATCACATTGCGGGACACTGGAGGACTCCCTCTCGCTTTTCTCACTTTCTAGAAGTGGGGCAATCGTTATCTATTCCGAAGAGAAGCGAAAGAAGCAAAACAATTACGTAATCGAATCTGTCAATTAAACTTTGTTGTTACATCCAGGTCGATTGGTTTGGTTATATTAGCGTCGATCGTCTTGTTGTTCATATATAAAATACGATTACACAGTGTAGTTAAAACAATCCATTAAGAAATTCTTGTAGTTCCTTATTGGAATCAATGCCAATCAAATCAGGGTCTTGCAATGGCTGTTTCGAACCTTTAAACGACCACACTAGTAGTTTCATTAATTTGATCAATTTAACATCAACAGCGTTGTTGATGAACGTTTCATCGTTGTCAATTTCATCGATTAAATCACCATTCCTCGTTCCATGGGAATCATCTCCTCCATGGGCTCCATTACTATTACCATTACCATTACCATTACCACTGCCACCGTCTTCAAATTCATCGTCATCATCATCATCATCACCACCACCGGTGAGATCATTCGTCGGATTGGTGTTACTGCCAGTGTTGGTTCTACCCATGCTAGACAACACAATGAATGGATCCATAGTGTTGCTTATGCCATTGTTTGGCCGTGTCTGCACAGTGCCATTCTCTGGGTTTTTCAATCCAATGGCCTTTCTTTGATAGTATTCAATGTCATTCTTGACATTACATCCAATGTCATCGCTGGTGTTACAATTACCATTGCCATTACCATAACCATGACCAATGCCATTGCCATGACTGTTTGTATCTTGAATGATGGCAAAATTGACTAAACTGGCAACCTTGTACCGTAGCTTTAAATTCAATAATCTCTTCAACGTTGTGGGCATTTTCACCTTGCCACCACCGGTCCCATTAGGGTGTTGACCTTGGTTCCCGAAACATAACAACGCCATTGTCAGTTCCAATGCCTTGATGAATTGCCGGTTGCGGAGTATACTAATGCTGGACAATTTCTCGTTGATGAACTTCAACATGCCATTTAAAAACTCCTTGTCATCCTGCCCCTGGTCACTGTTACCATCGGTAGTCTTATCATCTCCATGGATGTGTCGTCTGATCATCTCAATAAGATTCAAATGCATCAACCGGAAATACACCAATTGATTGTTCACTAACAACATCGGGAAATGGTCTGTGATCAATTCCACACACCGTTCAATGTTCCCTTGTAAAATCAATGTCTTAATCTCCCCTCTGATTTTGATAGTGGATAACCCCTGTGATAGTTTATTGTATTTGCTAAGATCTATGCCCAACTCCTTGACATCTTCCACTGTGAGTGGGTCTTCAGCACCAACTAAAATCCGATTATAATCATCCTTGATGTTCTTGATTATATTGTCAGGTTCAAAAAATCCATCAATTTCAAAATTATCGTCGTCTTCTTTTTCTTCTTCTTCGTCTTCTTCTTGTTCATCGTCATCATCCATTGGATCATCCACTGGATCACCTTCAATAACATCAGAAGATTTATCCATTCCAGTCGAGATAAACGATAACCCCAGTTCATTGGCAAAATCTCTACTGGCGTTATTGTACCCTTCCTTAATCAAGTAATCTAAAATCAATAGATTCATCTCATTGTGGAGCTTATGATACACTGGACTCTTATCTTCAATGGGTATACAGGTGTCATTGTCGGTGTCATCATTCTCAGTGATAAGATTGAATTGTGGATTGAATTCAAACGATCCACTGGAGTCATTTATAAGCTCTTTGTATTTCTGTAATTGTATTGAATTCATAACTGGTTTTATCGTTATATATACTAATACTACAATTTATACAGATATGAGTCAAATAAGGGAAGAGACACCACATACGTAGATGTATTTTTTAATAATTTGCCATTTTGGATTAGTTACCGTTTATCACCTGCGCGGCGTTCTTTTTTTTTTAACAAAAGCAAATTAGATCAAAAGACAAAACACAAAACACAGAGAACCACAAAAGTGAAAAAAAAATTAAACAAAAGGAGTAAATATATAATATGTATTGTATACTGTAAACATATAAATGTATTCACTTACATTAGAAAAGTAGTGCGTATTAGTGGAAAAAGATGGACGGAAGGAGTGGAAGTGGGTTAGAAGCAGTGACAAGTGACATTGTACTTTAGATCACAGATCTAAAAATTAATGCAACACTCTTTCCGAGGATGGTTTCCAAGAACCTTGGAACATGTGTTTCACGAATGCCAATGAATGGGTGATCTCACCAGCACCCATTTGTCCCACACCTGGGGAGAAACTAGTAATCGGTAACACCATCACATCATCGATGATCAATGGACTTTTCATGTTCTTCAACGTCTCCCAATTGATGATTTGTTTATCAGAGTTCAATGGATTATGGTTTTTGTCAATCTCCACTTCTTTCAGTTTGTATTTCTCATTATCTAACCAATAATTAGAACCAACACCGTACCCGTCACCTAATTTCCCATCTGATTTAACGTTATTCAAGTAATCAAATAGTACATCGGTGAAGATACCAGGACCAGTCCATTGCATAATGTCTCCACCTGGATCTTTACCTTCCACTTTATTCAAATATCCCATTTTTTGCTTTCTGAAAGTTTCATTGACGACTCTGATGATCAATTCCCGGAGAAATGGATGACCCCTTTTCCCCTGTAAAGTCCATTGGCAAAATTGAATTCTACGAGCATACCAAAGGTTCCAATCCGGTCTATCTGGGTCAGCTTCGATACCAATGGTCAACCCCACTGGGGTGGTTCTAGTGGTAGGATCAATTTTCGTCGTTGCAGATGATGGGAAAAACTGGTCATCGAAAGGTGCCCATTTATTGATAGGTTTCAAACAAATTGTATCCATGTCAGAGTAAGTTCCACCTCTGGCAAACACCACTAAGTATCTGAACAAGTCGGCCTTTAGGATGTTCTTTGGTAGTAAATTCACAGCCTCGATGATCTCTGGTACTTTAGCAAATGTCTTAGCAATGAATGAATCAATGTGTTCATCGGCGATAATGTAATGATTGAACCCATCGTTCATTTTATCCCAGGATTGTTGGAAATTCATGAAATTCTCAGGGAATTTAGGGTCATCGACTCCGACTTTCCACGTTTGCCAAATATGATTGGACAAGGGTTTCTCTGGCTCATAGGGGAAGTAAAATGCTAATTTGTCCCTTAAGGTTGCATGAGATGAATCTGGCAATGTGTTTTGTAAGTGTAGGTCTTGACCGAACGTCTTAAAATTGAAATCAACATTGTGCAATGAACCATGGTACTTGGATGAACCACTAGAGAACGGGGATGATCCAAATAACACATACAACAGTGTCATTACCAGCGTAGATACTATGATTTTTCTCTTGTATTGATGCCAATACAGTTTCAGTTGTTTCTTAGATATGGGAAGTTTTCTAGGCTTAGTGTCATCGTGTATCTGTGTATATGTATTCATAACTGAATAGAAATATATATGTATTAAATTGATTGATTTATTGATTTATTGATTTACTGATTTATTGATTTATTGATTTATTGGTTGATTGACTAAGTAAAGATGGAGAAAGTAATTCGTTAAATTGATAAATTGAATTTAGGCGTTAGACACAATTGTACTCACTCCTTCAGAAATAAAGGTGGAGATAGAAGCGATCAAAAAAAGGTCTTAGCAAGGGGACAAAAACAATAAAGAAGAGAAAAAAAACCAGTTGATTAGCAAATACCTTACTATAATTGATGCAGTTCAATTCAATGGATGGATAATAATTAACTGAGCACTAGTGAAGACAACACCTCTCACTGTATATGTATGTAAATTAATGAGCAACACCTTTTTTTCACTTTCATTATGTGTTCTAAACTTAGGTACGAATATAAAAGAAAAAAAAATTTAACATTTCGAGAACAAAGCCTTTCAAAAGGAAAAGAAAACTACGCGTTTCAGGGGTAATATAACATAACAAAACAGAACATAGACTAGGTGGATTGATTGATAGATTAAATAGATAGATTTACAATAATATTATACAGAGAGATAACCAGTTAGTTATACAAAAAAAAAAATAGTACTTTCAATACTTCCAAGTACCTTCGAGTTCATCGTATCTTTTCTTTCTTTCTCTTTCTGGTCGGTCATTTAAACCACCGGTACC
Organism: Ambrosiozyma pseudovanderkliftii; assembly: GCA_003707895.3. NCBI lineage: Eukaryota > Fungi > Ascomycota > Pichiomycetes > Pichiales > Pichiaceae > Ambrosiozyma > Ambrosiozyma pseudovanderkliftii. The sequence goes on along the minus strand of PPLW03000005.1, from coordinate 392,125 downwards.
TGCACCGCCACCGACTCTCATTGTTTCTCTTTTTCTTCTTCTTTGGTTCCGTTCCTTTTCAGTTTCTCTTCTTTCAATTTCCCACTCTGTCAATGTTTCCAGATGTGGGCGGAACTCATCACCGAATTTCGATTGGTCAAACCGTAACCCTTGAAGTTCCATCATGGTGTTATTCTCAGCAGTGGTAGGTTGATGGCATAGATTGTAAAACGGTAATGAATCAATGTATTGATGGATCTGATGTGGATTGTCAATCAAGTCTCGTTTCACCTTGGCAATCTCTTCATAGATGGAAAATGCAATGGCAGTTTCAAATTCTCTGTTCAATCCCATATCCTCCACTACAGATTTGGCAAATTGTTCCGGAGACAAAAGATTACCTAAAATGTTCCATTCAACCTTGTCAGAGTAAAATTGATCGCCAACACTGACGGATAAATCCAGTATCACATGGAACTCTTTCTCTTGTAACAATTGTGGGATTGGAGTCGATAACAGTTCAGTGTATGATTGGATTTGTTCCTTGATTTGATTGACAATCTGGGTTTCAATTCCCTTGGGTAATTCTAAATCTTGACACATGTTCGATGCAAACGTCTCAGGTGTGATCAATTGTTCATTCAAATTCCAAAGAAACATGTCCTTCAATATCACTCCATTTGATTCGATCTTGATGGACACAGGGATCATTTGTTCAGGGAAACTAGCATTGGATATGAGTTCCAATTCATCGAATTGAAACAACTTATTAACAGATTTACCACTTGTCGTGCCAGATCCAGATCCAGATCCAGAGCCATTAACCTTAGGAGCCTCTTTCCCCTGGAAATGGGTCACATTGACTGTAGCCGAGGCAGGAGTGTTTTGATTGGACTTTCTCATCAAATAGTTGTTAGAATTGGCACCGTTGTTAAACGAATTCTGTGAGTAATTGTAACCACCAACACCACCGACACTGGCAGATCCTGACCCGTACCTGTCATCTTCTCTATACTCTTCATCATTGTCATCATCTAATTCAATGTCGTAATTCTCCTCCGCATAGTTGACCCTCGTCGATGACCGTTTGGAACCTCTAGATGTAGTTGATGATTGAAATAATGGATTGTTCCCCTTTCTCAATCTGTAAATAAACGACGTAGACAAACCTTGAGGCATCAACGGTTTATCCGTCACTGGTGGTATTGGAAGAGCCATTGTGTATTGATGTACTGTGATGTGTTGTAATGATATATATATATATAATCAATATATGGTTTAAATGGTGTATGTGAAAATCTACACACACACACACAAAACCCTTTTACAGACACGCTAAATACACCACCAAAACTAAATCCAAATCAAGCCGAAACCCAAATCAAAAAAACCCAAAAAAAAAGGTCAATCAACACCGGGTAACCCATATCAACACAAACGTCGATCGACGTACACATTTATAAGAAATCGACGTTTTGAAAAAAATTTTTTTTTTTTCTCGTTCGTTCGTTTGTCTTCGTTGGTCTTCGAAATTTGAACAAGTTGTTTTATAAAGATTACTACTTTTCCCCTTTTTTTTAAGTAATTAACTTGTTCACATTTTTCCTTGTTCAATTTCCAATTCAAATTAATTCAATTTTAAAAATGTCTTTCACTGATTTCTCCAAGATTGAAACTTTAACCAAGTTAAACACTTTCTTAGCTGACAAGTCCTACATTGAAGGGTATGTGTGCATTTTACTTTTCTTTTCTAGTTAGAATTTCATTGATGGAAAATTTTTTTGTTCTGCATTTTTTTGTTCCGTTTTAAGGAATAAAATCCTGCTTAACAGTTTACAAGTTACTCCTTGATTGATTGATCTACCCATTTATTGAATGGAATATGATGATGTATGGAATTGCAATGGAGAGTAAATTGATCCAAATTTGTCAAACTAAATTGCCCATCCAATTTTTTTTTAGTGGTATTGTTGGCCGAAATTTTTTTTTTAATTAAATGATTTCGCTCAACACACATGTGTTTGTTAGTGTTTGATTTCAATTTGATCTGTGTATCCATTCCATCAATTATGTGTATCAGGATGTGTTTCCCATATTCATTGGGTACTTGTTTTAATCATTGAATTCTTTTCTATATCAATTACCTCTCAATTTTAAATGTTTCACAAAATTTGTTTTTTTTTGTTCTATCGTTTTCTTTGTCTGTTTTGTGTTTGAAATGATGATCTTATTCTTTGGTCCATGTTTATGACGGCGGCCTCAAGACCCGCTGATGAGTATCAAAAAGAACGGTTACTTCCGTAGCCACCTCTGATTCAAATATACAATAGCTTTTTCCTTTTTTTTTTCTTGTTTTCTTTTCTGGATAAGATTGATAGAAAATCTCATTTTTTTTGGAAACATGTTGTGGGTGTTGGATAGACTTTTGTTCTTTACAAAGTGAATTATTATTTACTAACTGATTGCTGTTTTTCACTGTTTATAATTTAGTACTGCTGCTACCCAAGCCGACGTTGCTACATACAAGGCTTTCCAAAAGGAATTCCCAGACTTTGCCAGATGGTTCAACCACATTGCCTCCTTCACTGAAGAATTTTCTGACTTGCCAGCTGCCTCTGCCAAGGCTGCTGCTCCAGCTGAAGAAGAAGACGATGATGACGTTGATTTATTCGGTTCCGACGACGATGAAGAAGTTGACGAAGCTGCTGAAAAGTTGAAGCAACAAAGATTAGCTGAATACGCTGCCAAGAAGGCTGCTAAGCCAAAGCCAGCTGCCAAGTCCATTGTTACCTTAGATGTTAAGCCATGGGATGATGAAACTGACTTAGATGAATTATTGGCTCACGTTAAGGGTGTTGAAATGGAAGGTTTAACTTGGGGTGCTCACCAATGGATCCCAGTTGGTTACGGTATCAAGAAGTTACAAATCAACTGTGTTGTCGAAGATGACAAGGTTTCATTAGATGACTTGCAAGGTGCCATTGAAGAAGGTGAAGACTGGATTCAATCCACCGATGTCGCTGCTATGCAAAAGTTGTAAGCGAAGAAAAAGGGTTCATGTTACTGTTTTGCCTAACGAATTGATGACATAAACAACTTTTCCAATCAATGAATGAAACTAGAAAAGAACAATAGTCAGGACATAATTTGTTTCTTAATAGTTAAAATGCTTTTTTTTTATTTTTTTGTTTGATCTGTTTTATATACATATTTCTTCTTGTGGATTTGATTTGGAGAGTTTTTTTTTTGCATCTTTTCCCTTTATATAAATATATATCTGTTTCCTTAATTTACAATTCGTGTTTCAACTATCTTTTAGTATATTGTCGTATTTGGGATTTTTGAATGAAGGATTAATTAGAAAGAGTCATTTGTACTATCAGATGATTCTCTACAAAATTGTACAAGTAAGTAAAAAATAAAACAAATGATCTAGCAGATAAAGCAAAAATAAAAAAAAAAATAAAACAAGAACTCATGCAATCAATAGCAACAACACAACATGTTTCTAAAGCATAATGGCATCTACCTCATTTCATTTTAAATCAATTAAATTGAGTTCAATAAGAGTATGGACAGGAGAGTCAAAACTCTAAAAAAAACTCTATGTATTTTAATAGCTAAAACAATCTCTTGAGCACATTGTTCTTTTTTAGATACAGATTTTATTTGATATATAAAGCTACGTAAAATTTATGCTTTTTATATACCATGGACATACATCCACCTTCATACCATCAATACTCCGAAAACTACATACTATTAGTATAGTCTATTCTGGAAAGAGACCAAATACGTTTATTAACGTAACTCTCCCTTTTGGTCTTATGAATACCCTTCTTATCAGAGACACTCAGTGCGTAGCACTGATTTTGAGCTTTCAAAGTTACTTATTACAGGTGTTTTGCAGATTATATCCTTATAAATCCAACAGTACATGATAAGAAATGTCAGTTATTGTACAATTTACAGTATATGGAAAATATTGTAGCTCCTGATCATAAAATAGAAAAACCCATAGTTATTAATTTCTACTTTGTCCCCAATATCAGATAAGCTCATTTTTTGAGAAGTTAAAAATATCACAAAACAAACTGTAAGTAACAAAAAACGGTAAATTATTTGTTTGCACAATACAATACTCTTACTAATATAAAGGGAAAGATGGTTATCTTGCAAAATACAAAAGACAAGAGAGTACAAAAAAGAAACAAAAGCAAAATAGCATCTTTTTTTAGGAACTGCTTTTATTACACTACAAATAAACGACCACACCTGTAATCATTTTTGTATCATATGTTCATTTATATAATTCCATCACCCACACCTTTAATGAAAGACAGTGAAATAATAAGAAAAGTATCATTTCTTTACTGAACCCATCCAATGTATTGCATAGAATCTCAAGTACAAAGGAATTGCAACAATTTTCTTAACACCACTCGCCACAAGGTGACGCGTAAAAAAGGATCGAAAAAAGAAACGAATTCGCCACTTTCAATATTTTCGTTTTCAGAAAAAGGCAACGGGAAAAGGGTTTACATAGGAACTAAATGTAGTTTTAGATCTGTGCCTATTCCGGTCCACAACAACAAACTAAAACCTTTAGGAAAAGTAACAATGTCACAGGTTTCAAGTCCAGTCAGAAGAAGATCTCATCGTGTATCAAAGAGGATCAATTATGATGAGGGTATCAGCTCTGATGAAGAGGTTGAGCTCACCCACAGAAAGAGACGAAAAGTTTCAAAGTCAAAATCAAATAGAAAGACCAAAAGAGTTGAAGATAACATCGATAAACTTGATTCATTTGAAGAAAATTACTTATTTATGGCTTTGAGTTCCGAGGATACAGCTGTGACAGAATTAGCTTCTAGTTGGTTGGAAGATTTCAATTCCCAGGATGGTCAATTCAATGCATTGAAGGATTTCATCAATTTTGTATTTCGTTGCGTTGGTTGTGTGTCACAGTTGAATGAACACGATGTAACCAATGTTGACTCAGCAGAGGATACAATTGCTGAACTTGAGCAATTATTTACAAAACAAACATACCATGAATACCCATTACAACTCGCTAGTCATTCAAAGAATTCTAATTGGAAGCCGTTTAAGAACAACTGTTTGGAATTTATCGGTCAAATCATAATAACTGCCAATGAAAATGGTATACTTTATGAAAACAGTGAACTCATTGATTTGCTATTAAATTGGATGATTCCAATTACAACATCGAATGTTAGGGCATTAAGATATGTGGCTACATTGTTTTGCCTTGAAATTGAATTATCTTTCTGTGCCATCATTAACAATTTGACAACATACATAGAAAGATACAAGCGTCAGCTAGAAACACAGAAGGCAGCTCTTGGAAAGTCCAAGGGTAACAAAACGAAGTCTATCGAGAAACGTATTGCTCAGATTGAAGAAAACATGAAGCTATACAGAGATCAAAAGAATTACATGGATATTTTAATTGAAGAGGTGTTCAAACAAACATTCGGTACTAGATTCCGTGATACCGATCCAAATATTAGAAAGGAATGTATTCATTACTTGTATTCATGGATTGAAAGTTATCCAGATTACTTTCTCGATTCTGTTTACATCAGATACTTTGGTTGGTTAATCACAGACGAAGATGCCTCCGTTAGACAAGAGGTATTCAAATTGTTGACTAAGTTGTACCAGAAAGCCAATGCTGTTACTGCACTAAGACAGTTCACGTCACATTTCAAGGATAAATTGGTGGAAGTGGCGATTTATGAAACTGACCATCATGCTAAACTGTATGCTTTAGGTTTGCTATCCGAGATTAGTAAACATGGATTTTTGGAAGATTCAGAACTATATCAAATCACTGCATTGGCTTTTGTTGATGATGAGGATATCCTTTTCCATTCAGGAATTAAAAACAATCCATCTAAAGTGAAACGGGAACTCGCTAAGTTCATAACTTTAATTGAAACAACTGAAACGAATGATTTTATCGAGAATCACACATCGTCAATCCAGGAATTAAAAAATAATGAATCCTTGTCCTTAGATGTGAAAGAAATGATCAAATTTAAAAATTTGATAGAGGTGCTTGATGAAGCATACCAATATTATCTGCAACATTATTCATCAGACAAAACTAAAAAGGAACAACAGAATTCAAAAATCTTTAAATTTGCGTCTGTTGCAGAACTTATGTATCAAACACCTAGATACAACAATAAACACAACTCCTTAGAATTTATTGCAGAATTTATTGTTTTTGATTTATCTTCGATCCAAAAGTTGGATTCTGAAATTAAGGAAATTATCGAATTAGATGTAAAACAACAAGATGCATTATTAAACTTCTTATATGGTGCCTGTATTAATTACACCCAAGGAGAATACACAAAGAAAAACACTAAGATCGATGATAAGAAACCTCAATTGGATGCAACCACATATCTGTCTAAACTTATTTCAAAGTTATTTGAATTATTCGAAGCCAATTCAAAGAATGACGATAGTTTGACAGTATACCTGACATTATTCAATGAACTACTAGCTAATGGTGTCTTCACCAGCACAAACCAGGAATTCACTCTAGTCAAGATAGCTCCATTAATTATTAACTCGTTCCGAGATGCTGATGTGTCAGTTAAAAGTGCGTTGAACCCCGATGCTCTTTATTATGATTCAGTGAACTACCAGTATTCGAATTTCTTTAAATATTTAACCTCTGACTCACCGTTAATCACACTAAAATTAGATGAATTGCTCAAGGACTTGACAAATTCTTTTCATAGTGAATTAGTAGAGAGTGCATTGGTTTCTATCACTCCAACATTGAATAATTTATTGATATTTGGTTCAGGTTCCATGGCTAGAAAAGTCGTAGAAGAAGTTCTAGATGCAAGCATAGATGATCTTTGCAGTTTAGCGTCCAATGCTGATGTGACTGATTATTCTGATCATGTTTCCACCTTATATAATACCTTCCTCTTTTTTACATCCAACGAATTGGAATTATTGCTCGAGGAATTCAAGTCAGCAGCCGCTTTAGATGCCACTGAAGATATCTTCCCATATCTTGATCAACATTTGTCCAAATTAAAATACATCATCAACACCTTAACTACCTTCATATTAAATGATGAAAGCACAATCTCACTTAAATTTCACACGTCATTGCTATTAGCTGATATTTTCACATCGTTAATCTACTTTTCTTTCTACATTGACTCCAAGGATGAACTTCACAAGTACTCTCCTGACCTTGAAGATTATTTAGGAGACAATTCAATTTTGAAAGTACCTAAAAAGGTTCAATATGCTTTATTGAAAGTATTCTTAGTGAAGGAATACCAGCTCACAGATCTCACTGGGAATGCTGATGATTTAGATAGAGAGGAAACAGAAGATGTGAACTTCACTCAATACTCATTATTATCGGGCTCACTGATTGTAGATGACGAAGGTGAAGAAATTGTTGATCAGGAAAAAGTCACAGAATTAGAAATTGAATTATCGACTCTAGCTACTAGATTATCAGTGTTAACCAAGACAGGATTGTTGAATCCAGAAATTGGTGGTAGAATAAAACTAAATAAGTCATTACTCGGTGCATTGTTCAATGATACTTTAAGGATGATTAGCGAAAAGCCAAGACAAAAACCAACGGCAAACACTAATTTAGGTTCTACTGCTCCTCATGTGAGCATTCATACCTCTCCTGAAAAGCCACAGGCTATGACCGCTGCTGATGACTTTGAATTGGAATTCGATGAAACTAACAATGAAGGAGATAGAGATGAGATCATGGATGGACATGATTCCAACCAAGAGGATGCTGCTGCTGTTGCTGCTGCTGCTGCTGATGATGATGATGATGTTGAGTCAGAGAAAGACTCTGTGAATGTTTGAGGATATTCTAGTACACCTTTGCGTTTTTTATTGTATTGCACTATTTTACGCTAATTTAAGAAACGAAATAAATTAATATATTGACAGGTAAGATATAAAGATAAAAGTTTTGCAAATGAGTATAATAATCAGAAATAATTTTAATAGATTTGATAGTATAAATGCTTTCCGTTTTTTTAGTGCATTAAAGACGAATAAGTAATAGATGAAAGGGTATTCCACCCTAAGAATAAACTTGTCAAAAAAGATGAAAAAAATTACAGGAACAAGAAACAAAGGTTAAAAAAATAAAAAAGGAATGGACACAAAAGACAAAAAAAAAAAGAGAGCAGGAATTAAAGAAAGACACTAGACAAAAAAAAAATGAGGAGAAAATGACCAACATGATAATATATGTAATAATATTAGAGGAAAAATATGTGAAAGGGACAGGGGGGGGAATTCATAAAAACATCAATATAATAAAATAGGTATGATAAAGTAGAAACAGTAAAATCATGAAAAGAAATGCAAATGAGTAACCACAGGAAAAAACCACAGGACCACAAAGAGCAATGAACTAGAAAAGTATTTAAGCCTTAGCAGAAACACTTAAAGGAGCAGGTTCCTCAGGGGCAATATCAAACTCTTTTCTAGTTGTAGGACCCTTTATAACCTTATTGGTAGACACCTTTGTCTTATTGATGGATTCACCTCTAACCACTTTTTCCATTTCATCCTTTGTCAAGGTTTCATATTCTAGCAGACTTTCAGCCAATCTCTTCAATTCAACACGTTTAACATGTAGCAGTTTACGAGTTCTTGACTCGGAATCAATCAACAATGTTCTAGTTTCTTGATCAGCCATGTCACGTAATTTTGGAGACCAGGATTCCCATTTGTCAGCCAACTTCACGGGACCAATCTTGTCAGACATACCGTATGAAGTGATCATGGCTCTGGCCATTCTAGTAGCCGAAGTTAAATCAGATGAGCAACCTGATGTGACATTGTTAGGGCCATACAACATCTCTTCAGCAATTTTACCACCCATGCACACATCTAATCTTGCAAAGCATTCCTTCTTGGTGATATCGTGTTTGTCCATCTCTGGCAATTGGAAAGTCACACCCAAGGCTCTACCTCTTGGTAAGATAGTGGCCTTGTACAATGGAGTGGCACCTTCAGTGAACATGGCAGCAATGGCGTGACCAGCTTCATGGTAAGCAGTGTTTCGTCTAGTTTCTTCAGTCATAACCATAGTTTTTCTTTCACCACCCATCAACACTTTATCCTTAGCCCACTCTAAATGGTTCATGTTAACGGACAAGGCATTTTGATGAGACGCGTACAAGGCAGCTTGGTTGACTAAATTCTTCAAAGCGGCACCAGACAATCCAGTGGTTGATCTAGCAATGACAGAAGGATCAACATCCTTTGACATGGCAATGTTCTTCAAATGGTGTTTCAAGATCTCGATACGGCCTCTAACATCTGGCAAGTCAACATTGACAATCTTGTCAAATCTACCAGGTCTGGTCAAGGCCTTATCCAAGGAATCTGGGAAATTAGTGGCACCAATGATGATGATACCTTCAGTTTGTGAGAACCCATCCAATTCCACCAACAATTGGTTTAAAGTTTGCTTGGCATACGCTTGATCTCTGGATTTTCTCTTGCCTCCAATGGCATCCAATTCATCGATAAACACAATAGCTGGAGCTCTTGCTCTAGCCTTTGTGAACAATTCTCTGACTCTTTTAGCACCAACACCGACGTACAATTCGTCAAATTCAGAACCCGACATAAAGAAAAATGGCACACCAGCTTCACCGGCAGTAGCTCTGGCCAAAAGGGTCTTACCGGTACCTGGAGGACCAGTCAACAAGACACCCTTTGGTAATTGACCACCCAACCCGGTGAATTTGGAAGGATCCTTCAAGAATTCGACAACTTCTTCCAACTCGGCTCTGGCTTCATCGACACCACAAACATCAGAGAATTTGACATCAGATTCAGACACCTCCACAGATTTATCATCGACACCTGATCCCTTCAAGATTGAACTATTCTCCAGCAAAAAGTTAAACAACAGATATGCACCATATGAGAAGAATGCCACTGGAATCAACCATTTAACCCACTTGGAAAAAGTGATCCAAGGCGACTCAGAGACAATCACATGGATTGGATCGTTTCTGGACCCATGAGCAGCGTACCCACCGACACCTGCACCGGCACCGACAGATGCAGAGCCAATGGTGGAACCAGCGGTGGATAATCCAAGAGATCTAGCCACCGACTCTGCCTTTTGATGCTCACCGATCTTTGTCAATGCATCAATGTACAATTGAGAACAATCCTGTGATGTGGCAATACCTGGAGTCTCATATCTTGACACAACGATATGAGGATAGTTAGCTTGTAAAAGAGATCTATAAAATGATGCCTGAACGTTAGCATCTGACAAATCCCTGTTGGCGATTTGTTCTTGCTTGGCCAAGCTAGCGGCAGATGATTGAGATGAGTAAAATCTTCTTGAATTGATGAAATTATTACTCTTTCTGTAAAATTGTTGTTGTGTATACTTTTGTAATATTGGTAATGTTGTCAACGATCTTTTAGTTGTAGTTAACCCTATGAGAGATTTAACCAATGCTCTGGATGAGATAGACCCAGCCAACAATGCAGTTGGGGAACGATGTATTATATGAGAGTTTAACATCATCGTATAGAGTAGTAAATCGTATAACTTTGAAGTGACCCTTGTGTACAAATTGATTTGTTGTTTAATGACACAAGACACAAGACACAAGACACACAAGTACGAATCAGTTGTTGTTATTGTTCAAGGTACCAAAAAAAAATAATAATTTGTAATCAAATGATGGATTAACATTTATGTGGTTCTCCCCATCATTTTGCCACTAAGTTGTGTTTTCCGTTTTTACGATTTTTTTTTTGTTGTGTGTGTGTGTGCCTGTCTTTCCTTCGACACATTTAATGACACGTTATATGAGGATGACAGATTGCGTCAATTTTTTTTCTGAAAAACAAAAAATGCGAACCGGAGATACCCAAGACAAGGAAGGAGAAAGAGAAAGAGAAAGACACTGGGATTTAACTGTTGTAAAAATAAATAGTTTTGTAAACAGAGATTAAGTTTAAAGCTACTAATGATACAATGATACATTATTAATTGAATCGTACGATTGTTTTCATCAATTGAAATGATGATATTGAATAATCACGGTGATTTGTGAAAAATAATTAATTACTAACAAACACTAACAAAAGAAACACAATCAATCTCCGTTATTCAAAGAAAACAAAAAACAAAAAACAAAAAACAAAAAAAAACGGGATTTGAAAACAAACAAGAGCAAAACAAAAAAACAACAAAAAAAAAAAACGTCGATTCAAGAACCTAAAAGTCGATCGACGTAGAACAAAATAGAACACCAAAGAATAAAATAAATGTCGAGTACAGCCATCGTTTGATTCTCATTGGCTTGATTGACAAAAGAAGAGAGAGAAACAAAGAGAGAGAGAGAGAACATGGAGAAATTAGACACAGTTTACACAACGAGTAAACGAGTAAAGAAAGTATTATCATTACAGTTTGAAGGGGTACATAATAGTCAACGTTTGTGTTTTTTCACAACAATGACAAACACGAGTTGAGTCATATATGAGTATATGAGAGACAAGAATGGAGCAAATTTTATTTATTTGTTTGTTTGTTTTGATATGTATCAACCAACTACACTTGAGTTAATTATAATACATATATATATACGTATACGGTTTAAATTCGGTTATTGGTAAACAACTCGAACTGCCAACTACAAATTAAACAGCCACCCACTCAACTCAATTTGTTCTCTTGTTCTCTTGTTCCCTTTCCCTTGTTTTCTCGCTTAAAATAAACTAGGATCGAAAAGATAATAAAAAATTTAAACAGAATTGTATATACACAGTTATATATATTTATATCATTGTCAAAATACACCATGGTAATAGTAATACAGAAATTGCATGATATATACCATTTCCATATCTTACTTAACTAGGCAAGAGGTACAAGTAATGACACCATCATAGTTAAGATAACCCCTCTGTGTCACTAAGTAAAAGGTCACCGTTGTATATATATCTATCAGTCCTTAGTCAGTCCTAGTCAGACGTAGTCAAGCCATCCAGGCCACGCTACGCTACGCAGCACCTCTCGGGCTCAGGCAATTCGCAGGCAATTTCCGGACAGGCAGGCAGGCAGGCAGGCAGGCAGGCAGCCGAGCCGCTCAGTTTTTTCCTGTCGTTTCTTTTTTTTCCCACTCCCTGAAATCTGGCCAATGAACGCTCAGTAAATTGTCAGTTTGTATGGGTAATTGGCTCTTTCAATGGGAAAATTTCAAATTCACCCACACACAACTCGCTGGTTATAAAAAGATTGGCCATTTCCAAAATTTTTTTTCTCTGTGTTCTGTTTGGTTCCTTTTATAAGTTTTTTTCGATATAAACATAATAGTGTTTGCTTTTATTTCTTTTCTCTCTTTCTCTTTCTTTTTCTCTTTTTTTTTATTTATTTCTTTTTTGATTCATATCAATTACTATATCAATTACATTTAATTATTAAAAATGCCAGCTCCATACGAAAAGGGTTCTGCTAAGAAGGGTGCTACTTTATTCAAGACTAGATGTTTACAATGTCACACCGTTGAAGAAGGTGGTCCACATAAGGTTGGTCCAAACTTACACGGTGTCTTTGGTAGAAAGTCTGGTCAAGCTGCCGGTTACTCTTATACTGATGCTAACATCAGAAAGGGTGTCACTTGGGAAGCTCAAACCATGTCTGATTACTTGGAAAACCCAAAGAAGTATATTCCAGGTACTAAGATGGCCTTTGGTGGTTTGAAGAAGGCTAAGGACAGAAACGATTTGGTTACTTATTTGTTAGGTGCTACTAAATAAGTTGATCTTTTTCTTTTCTTTTGAAAATTAATTTGATCGATCATATGATTTTTAACGATTCTGCAAGTCTGTTTGTCTGTCTGTTTTATTTGACTGACTGACTACTGTTATAATTTATTTATATAAAAACTTTTGATTATTCCATTCTATTCATACTGTATATATTATGATGAAATAAATAGATTACATTTGTTTTTTTCTCTTTTCTGTTACAAAATTTTGGTGTTACGCTCTGTTGTACTGTATTGTACTTTACTGTAATGAACTGTAATTTTCCTCTTTCCATTCCACCTTTTTGTTGTCAATTGAGTTAATAACAAAATAAAATAAAACAAAACAAAACTGGGGGTGTAAAAAAAAAAAGTGCGCGCGATTATATATAATAAGAACGGGAAGCAGATTTTTGATTTAATTAATTTTTTTTTGTTTTCTGTATGTGCCAATGAAATGAGGTTTAATACAAATAAAACATTATTTAAATAAGTTAATGCTATTTACTCTATAAAGACATCAAAAAAAAATAATGTCAAACATTAATAGATAAAATTCTCACTGAATTATCAACAGATCCAATGGCTAACAACAACGACGATGATTCCACACCATTGTTACTATTACTGTTATTATCAATTGCACTACTAAATGACACCCTTGTCACCTTATCGGATGGAATCAATTCATCTGAAACTTCTTCAATCAAAGTAAATTCACCATCATTTCCCACACTGTAAATGAACACATTACCCTTTTCACAACCAACGGCAAACACACATTGCAACTTGTCATCACCTATTGGTTGTTGATACGAATCTAAAGCAGTAATTGGCACGGCCAATCTGATGGAATTGACCAGCACCACGGATCCATCATTACGTCTTTGCCATAGTTTCAAGTATCTGTCTCTGGATCCAGTGATGAACAGACCATCTCCAATGGCATTTGGTAACCAACAACAATCCCAAATGATTCTGGAATGGGCCTTGTTCTCTAAACACACCAACTTAAAATTAACGTCTTCTCCTTCTCCTCCTCCACTGCCAGTGGCATCATGTCTTTGCCAGAGGGAAAATTGACGATCTCTGGACACACTCAACAAATATTTCCCATCGGGGGAGAATCTCAATCTTGTGATGGTCAATTCATGGCCCGGTAACGTGTTTGGTAATTGTAACCATGTGTCTGTTCTGAAGATTCTTATCACTGCATGTGATGCGACATTAGATCTACACGCAGATGCCACGAGTAACTTATCAGGGGAAATGTCCAATGTAGTGATCTCGTACCCATGACCGTACAATTTCTCTGTCTCTGGCCATAATGTGTGTCTTTGTAAATGGTCTTCCAATGGTGGAGTGGTCAATGATGACAACACTTCACTGGATATGTTTTTACCACTTGCCTCGCCTTCTCCATCACCTTCATCATCATCGTCGTTGTTGTTGTTGTTCCCATCACCACTGGATTTACCATTTGCATTTGGCACATCCTTGTCCAATTCGGCCTTGTTAGACAACCCCAACACAGGTAACGACGCACTCTCAGGTAAACTCTCTACGACACCAGAACCAGCGTCAACATCTGTCAATTTATTCAACAGCTGTGCAACAGCTTTAGGTTCATCAAATGTCCGGAGGATCTTTTCATCACCGGCAGAGACAAACCGTGAATCCGTCAATGGCTTCACACATATCATATCGTAACCATGAATTTGGGGTCTGGCAAATTCATGCCATGTTCTCAATTGTCTGTCACAACCGTTCACAGCATCTTTACTCCATCTGGCAAATAACCTCGTAGTTTGATCCAACGATGTACATAAAAGATATTTCCCTGAATTGGACCATTGTACATCAGTGACATCTTTCATTGGGCCGGTCAATGTTGGAATTTGAACATAGTTAACGTCGGTTTCACCATCAATTTGTGAACCGTTTCTCTTCCAACATCTAAATGAACCAGTTTTACCATTGGTCACAATCAATTCGTCGTCACCGTTGAATATCCATAGCAATGACCAGAACCCACCTGATGCACCGGTGGCCGTGGAAGCACCCTTGATACTCAATTCACCTAATCTGACCTTAGATATCCAAATACCACTCATCGTATCTGGTTCCCAGATCATAATAGATGTGTCAGCAGATGCAGACATCAATTTAACTTCATTGGGATGCCATATTAAACTAGAGATCCAATCATCATGTCCCATGATGATAGCATCAAAGCTGATAGCTCCTTTGATAATGCTGTCATCACCATTGGCACCGACTGTGAATTTGTATTGTTTATTTGAAAGCAAAGTTAATTTACTGGAATCTTGATCTGAATTGTCAATGTGGTCATTCAATCTCAATTTCCATAATCTTATGCACCTGTCTTGAGATCCGGATGCGATCAAATACTCATCGTCTTGTTCTTTCTTGATGGCGATGGACTTAATCCAATCTTCATGACCTGACAGAACGGCACATTCACCCACTGTTACAGCATCGTCATTACCTAGAGTGACACTGTAAACGTACAAATTGGTGTTACTACCACCAATGAATAAGATGTACACACCATTGGAAATCTCAGTGATGGCTAACGATAATTGAAAGAATCCCTTTTTCACAGTGAAAGATTCTGACAATGTATAGTATTCATCGGCTTCATTTAACGTCCACACTTTCAATTCACCATTGGCACACCCTGACACAATCAACTTGTCATCATTAACAACAACACTAGTGACACTGGATTCATGACCAGTTAAAGTCTGTGATAAGGTGAATTTCCCATCGTCTTGATACTGCCATACTTTAATCGTTTTATCCTCTGATGTGGAGATTAATTTATTCGTTCCAGGGATCCATTTCACTGAAATAACATGTGCAGTGTGTGATTTGAGTGTTTGTAATACACCTCGACTTGATATTGATTGATCGATTGGATTCCAAATGGAAATGACATTTTTTGAACCAAATGCAATGAGATTTAAATGTGCATTGTAATCAGATATTTGCAACTCTTTGTTACAACCAACAAAAATAGCTTCCGAAGTGGCCATAATTGATGAATAGATATTGATTGTACACTATAGTTTGAATAAAGGTTATATCTGTACTTAGAACCACACCAAATAATTTATTGATAAGGAATAAACCATCATCTCCTCTGATGTTAACCAAAAAAAAAATTTAGAAAAAAAAAAATAACGACACAAAACTAATCAAGGCTGTGTAATCAAGCTTTTTGAATAGGAAGCGTCGATTAGTCGAAACATCGACTCGTCCATTCGTCGATTGGTCGATTAGTCGAAACTTTTTTTTTTTCCTTTCTTCACACACCACCAAACGCAGAGATTCCTAATTAGGATAAAGTATCCGTTGTTTGACTTTTTTCTTAGTTGAACACTACTATTCAAACCCTTTTAATGACACTGTAAATCAATACATTGTGTCTTT
Source organism: Ambrosiozyma pseudovanderkliftii (assembly GCA_003707895.3). NCBI lineage: Eukaryota > Fungi > Ascomycota > Pichiomycetes > Pichiales > Pichiaceae > Ambrosiozyma > Ambrosiozyma pseudovanderkliftii. The sequence continues at coordinate 375,851 of PPLW03000005.1, read as the reverse complement.
AATGTGCTCTTTTTCGATTGTAACTAAGAGTATTGTGTGTATTTATAATTTATAATGATGGAATCTTTTTTGAAAATTCGTCGTGCAAAGTAAATACCATCCCGTTGTCATTTCATCGATTTATTAAATTTAATGTGGGCTTTTATCGATAACCAATCAATCTTTGTAGATAAGCTAGCTCGGGAAATTTTGAGAGCTCTCGGGATTATTCTCTCATTAATATGGTATATTTCATGATGTAGGTTTGTAATATTGTAGTTTCACTTGTTGAATTTAATGGCATCTCTAAGACAAATTCTTAATTCTTCATGGAAGATGACAATAGGGTTTTACTGATTTACCAGTTTCTATGAAAACGCTCGTCTTTTCAAATACTGAGTGAGATACACATACTATACATCACGCAACAATACTATACATAACGCTGTACAATACTAAAAGGTCCAAATCTATTGTTTAGAAGATCAATTGTCCATTATATATATATATTTTTTTTTTCATTTAATGCATTGAAAACTTTGCTCATCACCGAAAAATAAAATCAATAACAAAATCAAAAGACCAATACATCTCTTAGTTGATTATATAACAACAAAGCCCTAAAAACACAATCCTACTTCAATTGTATATAACACCACTATGGGAAAGATTACACGATCAAGAAACGGTTGTTTCACTTGTAAACAAAGACGAAGAAAATGTGATGAGGGGAAACCAGAATGTCAGAATTGTATCTCGTCAGGTAGAAAATGTGGTGGTTATGGTATAAGATTAATATTTGACGTTGATGATTCCAGAAACAACTCTAACAGAAACACGACAAATTCCAAAGGTGAAACTAAATATGGTTTCAGGGGACGTCCTAGAATGAAAGATAGTATAGTCAACGCATCAAACAAAATGAACACTAATGCTAACACTACTGCTAACACTAATACGACCACTACCACTGCTAAACCAATTAACAGCAATAGGAATAATGTTAACTCGGTCGATGATTCAATGATGCCAGGTTCAAACAGCATAGATCAATCGTTGGGAAATGCTCAACATGATATAATGAAGAAACATCAATCAATCACCGAGCATCCAATTCTTCCGAATAATAATCATAGCTCTAGTTCCAGCTCAAATAATGGTAATAACCAATTACATGATGTCGATATTACAGACCCATTTCAATTCGAAAATGCGTTGTATGACGGATTAGATTATCTTCTTGGAACGTCAGCAGATATGAACATGTTCAGTGCTTCGACAACGCAAGGCATTCCACCACAATTTCAAACTAATGCTAAACAATTACAACTTCTAGATCTCATAGAATTTCAATCAGGGAAGAACAACGAAGAACAATACCAGCAAAGCGTTTCCCTTTCCGATCTGCAGATGGCTAAACTAGTATCTCCGAAATTAAATCCACCTACTCCAATGTTTGGAATCCCGTCACCTATTGATCTGACTAAAACGTCTAGTACAAATACAGTGGCGCATGATCATTCAAATCCTCATGGTCCTACCGGCCGCCATCAAAAGCACAAACACAGGCATATTTCTACAAAAGGTAAAATATTGACAATGCTTGACACCACACCCGAGCAACAGCATGATGAAAATATTGATGATTCGTCAAGTGACCCATCCAGTGTCAGTATTTACGCTCCGTCACCATTACCAACAGATTTATCCCAAACATTCTCGGAAGAAAATTACATCTTAAAACACTTTTTTGACAAGTTGATTTATCTATTAGATGCACACCCTCAAACACCATGGCCTGAGCTAATGATGAGATTTGGTAGTTTTGAATTAGCAAAGTCATGTTTTATGTCTTTGAGTTCTATTCATTTGTATGTGAATAGTGGTGGTAATGAATTCTACAAGAAGGGAATTCTTCATATAAACAATACTATGGAGTATTTGATCAAGTATGTTAAATCAAAAGATGTCAAGACGAGAAAGAAAAAGATGAAAAAACCTCAGGATGATGATGGCAATGAGGGTGGTAATGAAGAAGAGGAAGAAGATAATGATGACGATGAAGACGATGAAGAAGATGAAGACAGAAATGACAATAATAATGAGGAAGGGGAAAATACTAATCAAGCCAAATCAGAACCATCTTCAAATGCTCCAATTAATGTTGAAAATATAGTCACTAATTTGAAAAGTGAATCTACAAAAAGAAAGCAAACAAATTTCTTTGTTATTTTGTTACTTTTATACGTTCATTTATTGTTTGCAGTGGTGGAGTCTGGTAGATCTGCATTGTCTCGTTTGTTTTTAAAACTGTTCGTCTCCATTGCAGAAGATCCAACTTTCAAATCGGTCCTGAATAGAATAGATCAATCCCAAACACTTATATGTGTGCTTTCATGGTTTGATACAATCTCAGCAGTGGTTTCTCCTGACTATCGCTTACCATTTTGTAAAGTTGAATGGTATGGTAACAAAAATGAGCTTATATCCACTGCTAAAATGAATGGTTGCCCGGGAGAGATTTTCGCAGTTATCAATGAAATCTGTAAACTGAGACGTTCCCTTGGTGGTAACAACGACAAGAACAGGTTGGTGGGTAAACCTAATTCTGATATTACTGAAATTGATCTGAATTGCTCTTTTGAGAACTTGAAGGCTAGATTAATGAATTACAGAGATTATGTACCATTTGAGCTACCAAATTCGTTTTCATACGATGAAAGATTAAAGTCCGCCCAATTATGGATGATATCCACATATATTAAACTATTGGAAGTGACCCAACTTGAGAAAGATTACAAAGATGAAATTGATAAATTAATTTTGGAATTTTTATCGGTGTACGAGACATTAAATCATCAATCACCTATTATCACACAGATGGTTTGGCCAGTGTTGAACATTGGTATTAACTGTCGTAGTGCCGAATCTAGATTTAGAATAATGAAATGTATGAATACATTGTATGATACTGTCAAGATGGGTACCATTAAAACAATAATTCGAGTTACCGAAGAAGCATGGGAAACCAATCAGTCTTTGGATGAAATATTACGTGGAAAGGAATGGTTAGGTGCAGGGATCGATTTTCTTCCATGTTGAGCAGTTACTCTGATATTTTTTGTATTATCAATAAATGTAAGAAATTTAAAATGACCGTGGTTTTTTTTTTGTACTTTTAGTGTTTCATTTTGGTTTGTTTAAAAAACTGAGAATATGTACAAAGCAATGAATGTGGAGATTAAGTTTTAACGGTATGTTTAGGATAGTTATTTTATGTAATAGGATATTTAAATTTTAGTTCAGATTCTTATAAATCATCAGATTTGTTAACAATAATAGTAATATGTGAAGGATGGATTTAGTAAAAGGATGCAATTAAGCTACCACACCAAAAGAATATATGGTTCAAATATCGAACCAACGAAGACAACGTGTCGAAAATCCCATACAATTCAAGACATTCTACTCTGTATTACAAAAAGGAAGAATCGAAATTGAATGTGAATGATAAACACAATTATACATAGTCATAACAATACTGTTTTTTAAAAGTAATGAAACAAGAAAATAAACGGAAGTACATATCATAAATAGCTGTAACATGGAGAATAATAATAGTCTAGATATAAAATCGGAAACATAACTAATTTTTTCATTTTTGCATAAGAAAAAAAAAGAAAGCAAGAATAGTAATAAATAAAGAGAAACAAAAAAGTATCAATTAATAAGAAATGGAACAGTGATAATGTAAATAAAAAAAACAATGCAAAAAACGTTTCAACATCAAATCAATTGATCAAAATTATTCTCTTTCTTCAATTGGAAATCGTCACTTTCTATATTTTCAAATAAAATTTGCGTGTAGATCCACTACATTTAGTGAACAGCAGCTTGTAAAGCTTCTAAAACTTCAATTTGAATTTCAGCTTCAGCAGAGACAGCGTCATCAGATGAGGAAACATTCTTTTGAGCTTCAGCTAATTGAGACTTGATGCTTTCTGGGGAGAATGCATCTAATGGGTAAGCTTCAATGGTGGTGATGTTAACCTTAGAGTTTGGTAAGACAGAAACGAAACCACCAGAGATGAAGTACTTAGTGGAAGCAGTACCTTCAATAACTTCAACAACACCTGGCTTCAATTGTTCAACAATTGGGACGTGGTTAGCCAAGATACCCATTTCACCAGAGGCAGCTGGGATGTTAACTTGTGTGCTATAATAATAGTAAAGAAAATTAAAACAATGTTAGTATTTATGTCTTTGCACTTGTGATATAGTTAGTTATTCTTAACTTTAAATGCTAATGTTTGTCAAATGAAATATATGACGATATTGGTGTCCATAAATATCAATCATGTAATGATAATCATGTATGTGTACAGTTTATATCATATATGAATATAAACAGAATGTTCATACATGCAATGAATTTTCTCTTGATTTTCATTTTTCTTGTTTTTGTTGGTCTTTCTAGAAAAAAAAACAATAAATCAAATTAGAACGTAAAAATCAGAATAACCACATGAATCAATGAATCCAATTATGATAATATAACATACATTTCCTTGTTATCAAGGATAGCCTGTTAAAAATTAAGATAAACAAAAAAAGTTAACATAGTAGTTAGTATTAGAAAAAAACAGATCTTATCGGAGAATAGAGGTTAAAACATGATTCAACCCTTGTGTACACATTGCACATGTCAACTAATCATCAGAAAAACATCAATTCTGTTCAATTACGACACAATTGATACTAATTGAATGAAAGATGAACACGGATTGTCACTGGTTATTCAATAGAATGGTAAAAGGAGACATACTTGGTGTGGAGCAGCCAAAGATAATTTTAAAACATCTGGGTTGGCAGCTTCGGCGTAGGTTCTAACACCGGCTAATCTGTTGACCTTAGCTAAAGTTCTCAATGATTGTCTGAACATTGTGTAATTGAGTGGTTGTAATGGTGATTTTATGTACTTTCCAACGAATAAACGACAACAATGTTTGCCAATCTGGTAACCATTTTGTGTTAACTTGTATTTTGTTCAATGTTTGTCTTTCCCTCTGTCTCGCTCTCTCTCTCCTTCACTCACTCTCCACAGCGCATACTTTTTTTTTCACAAGGGAAAAATGATTTTGATTGGCCCAATGAGGGCATAACCATCATGGAAAAGGTCCATGTAGGTTATGCGTTACGTAGATCGACCCCAGTTGCCGACGCGACTGTTTTAGCCAAATTTGGACCGAAAAAAAACCTCAGAGAAAGCTCACACCTCCTGTGATAAGTTTGAAAGGATAAGTCATAGGTAAGTGAATCGAAAGTTGAAACACAGGTTGTGTAGTGTTTTCTTAGTGACACACACAAGTCTTCCAGTGAGTTTGTATTGTCTATTATTCAAACAATGAATAACTTATTAAAGGATTCTGCAAATAATATCTTCATCACATCTGCTAACATCTTAGATAAGGTGACGTACAAGTTATCAGTCAATGCCACAAACATAGTGGCACCACATAACAATGATTCTTTATTGAAACCATTGTCACTGCAACTTAAAACAGATTTCGAAAAGTACAATCAAGTGTTAGATGATTTCAATTTGGAATTGAAGGACACCGAACACGTTTTACAGTATTTAAAGATCAAAATCAAAAAGGATGAAGAACTAAGACGCAAGATAGAAGAGGAACAAAGATTGAAGAAGGAAGAAGAAGAGAAACGGTTGAAGGCCGAAAAGGAGGCTGCCGAATTGAAGAAACAAAAGGAATTGGAGGATAAGAAACAACAAGAATTACTATCGAAGCAACAACAAGAACAAGAACAAGCTCAAGCTCAAGCCCAAAGTCAACAACAAGAACAAAACCAATCTGATCCATTTAACACAGACAACGATAACATGGTGTTGGATCTTGACTTGGATGGGTTCAATTTCGATCAAGCGGGTGGTATGCAAGACACTGGAAACAATGCAAATGATCTGGAAAACGATTTCTTGTTATTTAATGATTCACCTGCAACAACTACCACACAGAGTAAGTCAACTTCGACAGGTCAACAACAAACCCAACAATCCTCTTTACCTTCACAGCAAGATAACATGATACTAGATGGTATGCTCGAAGATTCTAACATGGATGCATTAAATGATTTGAACTTAGATTTTTTAAACACCACAGGCTCTTCAGGAAGTATATCGAATGTTGACAGTTCGAATAAGAGTAACAATGGTAACACCACGTCTACAGCAACAAACAACACCACTGGTAACAATAACAACAGTTCCAGTAACAACAACTCAGGTTCCGCTCAAAATAATTTGAATGCCATGGACTTTGACATGGGTGACTCTGCCGGAATGGACAATATCATTGCAGGTATTGATCTGACTGATGTTGGCACGGGTGCCGACGTTGGTGGAACCGATGCTGCTTTTGGTGATGACGGTTCTCTTATGCCTCCGGATCAAATGGAACATTTATTCTCTCAATTTGATGAACTAGTCCAAGATAATGGGGGATTCTAATCTAAGGTATATCTAATGTATACGGTATTGTGTAACTCAATTGATGTTTTACTCGTGGGAGCAAAAAAACTTATATCAATGTCTACTTTTTACTATATTTTTGAAATAAAACCAGTCTATTTTACATTCGTACTTTCAACTTGGAAAAGTATGTAGTTCCTGCTTGGTAGGGCAATATGTATGCTATGATTATTCTGTCTGCAGTTTTTAAGAACACAAAAGATTAAAACATTTTTATATTAGGTAAATTAAATAATATATATATAAGAAACAAAAAAAGACGATAATGCACTTCACAGAAGAAACAAAAAGAATTAGAAAATCAAAAAAGCACAAAAACACTAGAATTATTCCTTAGTGAATCTGGTAGAAGAACAACAACTAGATGATTCTTCACCGAAGGCGTATGCAGAAGTATTATCTAAAGCAGACTTGACTTCAATGTTAGTAGCCTTCTTAGCTTCAGAGGTCATCATGGCATGAGATGGTTGAATATCTAAACCAGGGTTTTCCAAGAAGAAGTGACGTGGTCTCATCAACAAGGAAATTGGTTCAGAAGGCATCAATGGGAAATCTTCTGGAGCTGGGAAATGGGTAATACCGAAAGTGTGGTAACACAAGATATCGGTGTTTTCAATATCATCTTGACCATCACCGATCCATTCTCTCATACCTCTGACACCATCACCGGACCATTGAGGAACATGGTCACCAGATGGGTATAATCTGTCTTCCTTGTATGGAACCACTTGGAAAGTGTGAGAAGCCCATGGAGCTCTCTTATAAACTAAGGAACCTGGCTTAGCTAACAATGGTGGAGTTTGTGTGGAGACTAACTTATAAGATGGGTTCTTACCAGAGTACTTGTTGACCTTGTTAGGGTTGAAGATATCCCATGTTCTACCGTTGATGTAGTTAGTCAAGGAATCATTAACAGTCTTGAAGGTAGTTCTCTTAGAGTAGAAACCGTTACCATACATGTTTTCTGGGGAACCTAATGGGTATGGAGATGAAGCACCATCGGCCATAGCAGCAGAGTTACCATCACCATCTAATCTTGGGTGGATTCTCAAGGCAAACAAATGTTGATGGTTGTGGGCATTAACATTTGGATAAACTCTACAACCCCATGGACCAGTGTCTTCATCATCGCCCAATGAGTAAGTGTTCAATATACCGGTCAACTTAATGTCTAACTTGATGGTACCATCTTGCATGAACACCCAGTAGATACAGTATTCATAGTTAGCAGCAGTGAAGATTTGAGAAATAATCAACTTTGTGGATCTGGTGACAATGGAAGTGGCAAAAGAGTCTCTGAAGTCAGAGTGCTTGAATAACAAACCATCGTCTTCTTCGTGAATACAAACAGCATGTTTGACTGCAATTGGATCACCAGCTCTGTCAGCAAAGTGAGCATCCAAGTAATGGATGGCACCCTTACAGTCACAACCCAAGAATAATGGGTTAGTCATGTAACCAGCACCATATTCACCAATATCTAAGGCATGCTTTCTTTGATGTGGGAAATCCGGAGAACCATATGGAACAATCATTTCAGATAATGACAATCTGTGGAAAATTGGTCTTTCATTACCGTGATCGTTGTATCTAATATCGGACAAGACAATACCTTCTCTGTAATTGAAACCAATATGGAAGTTGAAGTTAGACCAGGACATAACGTTACCGTCTAACTTGAAGTTAACACCTTCTGGTTGAGTGATGTCAATTGGCTTTGGATTTGGTCTCATAGCACCATACTTCGCAATCATATCCTTTGGATAGAAACCAGTGTGCTTGTGCTTGGAAACTGGTCTTCTTCTGTTTGGAATATCGATGAAGATAACCTTCTTTTCTTCAGTATCGACAATTGGACAGAAATCTAATGGGTGGCAGTATTGAGAGTCATCTTCATGAGATCTGTAGTACATCAAAGCTTGTTGTAATCTTCTACCAGCACCCCATCTTTCATCGTAACCGATGGTCCATGGATCACAGTAAACCTTGTCCATGTCAGATGCTGGAATACCAGAGATGACACATTGTTCAATAACTCTTGGATCGTTTCTGATGATAGATTCAGTGGAGACCAAATCTTCAACGGTTAAGATTGGTTGAACTTGTTCCAAAGATCTAGTTTCGATAACGGTTAAAGAACCAATATCGACTAAACCTTCCTTAACACCTGGAACACCAGCTTCTAAGATAACGTAGTAAGCAACTCTTGGTGGTAATGGACCGGCATTATCTCTCCATTCTAAGAAAGCCTTCTTGGTTGGTTCCTTAACGGTAACAGTGTTGAAAGAAACCTTCTTACCAGAGAAGTGTTCTTTAACAGTGTTAGTAACTGCCTTGATTTCTTCGGCGGTTAATGGATCTAAAGGATGTGCTGGCTTTGGAGGAACAGCAACAGAGGCCTTGGTTTGGGAAGCGATTTGACTTAATCTATCCATCTTTTATCAAATAACTTTGTTAATTAATGTAAATCGATTGATATACTGAATAAGAGGAAAAGAAATAAACATTATAATGATTCATAATTTGGTTCCAGTCTTCTTGATTTCAAAATTGGAGAACTTTGTCAACTTATATAATCATTGAAAAACTATTCATCAAAGAACAAAACTAGATGAGATAAGTATCAGATTATTGCCAAATCGGGCAATAGAATCCATTCCATGCTCTCAGTGGCTAATCGTCTTTAAAACTTCCGCATTGGGAATCTCAGAACGCGCGGTCAGCATTTGCCTATTGTTCTGATCTTTGACAATCAATCTTTATACTGAAAGCAGGAAGTTGGAGAATTTTAGTTGTATCTATCTTACCAGGTACCTACGATGGAATAAGGGAATAAGGGAATAAGGAAGGAAGAAAAGGGGGGCTTTCTGGAAGTGCTAATTCGAACCAATCCATCCCATCCCATCACTAACAGTACTTGGAGATAAAAAAAAGAACTGTTGTATTAATTCTAATTGTTTTACGATGACTTCTTGCATGAGTTACCCCATGAAAACAATAAATTCCACTGTCATAGTAAAAAACTGGAAGAATTTTTTGATAATAGGAGTCAAAATGAAAAATTACTGTGATATGTATTATTGTAAACGGAGTTTTGTATTCAAAATAAGTGTTATTAACCGCCAGTATTAAAATCCCGGCCTTTGCGCTTCTCCTTACTCCCCTTGTTCTTTTGTATTTCGTTTAATTTTTATTTTTATTTACTTCTTCCAAATCTAAGTATATATAGATATATCACCTATATAACAAATTCCCTTGCTATGGTTGGACAAACCTATTTCAATATTAATATTCCAATGGGAACTAAGTTTACTATTTCTTTTTTTTTGTTCGAAGTTCAATGGTTTTGCCATCTTTTCTGTTGAGTAAATAACGTAGTTTTATGGTTAATTTTAAGAAATTGATAAGATAACTTGAGGTGATACTTAAAAGACACTTATATATATGACTAGCAATTTAATTTTTTAAACCTTTGTATCTGATGTATTGTGAAGGAAAAAGAAAAATAACCTTTTGTATTTCATAAACAAGATCAGATTAGTTTTATGTTTCGTATTCTGAATCTTGATTGATTGCAACAGTAGTATCCTTATCGTTTTGATAAGGGAAATACACAAGCAAAAGACATCGACTTCTACCGACTCAACGTCGCGTCAAATTTACAAATCGAGGTCGATACCTGTCATTGGTGTCAGTCAATATTATCCTTCGAGAAACTATATAAATTGTTTCCTTGTATTGCTTTTATTGAACCGTGGTATTACTTTGATTCCTGGCCTTACTTTGAATTCAGGATAATAGTAAACTTTATATATCCTAATATGTAAGTTTGTAAGTATGTAAGTATCTTGAGTAAACCTAAGCTCCGCATCGAGTGGTGGACCAATTGACCATAGTTTCACGAGTTACCCCTTCAAAATATAATATGTTTCATATCAATTATAAGTCTATGATCAATGGTTTTATCTACTGAAACAGTTAGTCTTCTTTGACAAGTTATTGTTACACTTGATACCATTGCTTTAAACATGCCAACCCCAGGTTTGGATACAATTATTGACAGAATTAGAAAGAATGTTGAAAAGAGCCAAAATGGATGAAAAAGAAACAGAGGGCTATATATAATCTGAGATACAGTAACTCAAGTTCACCAATTCTTGAAAAGCCCAATCTTTGATTATATAGGGGCACTTCCTCTCATTAAATCAACTAAAGATTTAAAACAACCCCTTTATGATTTGAAGTATAGCATGTTTGAGGAAATAAGTACGTCATGGTATACATATTCAACGTGCGTGCTTTAAAACAATTTTTAAGACCAGATTTCATTTGAAATGGTATTTGTTTTTGTTGAATAGTTTTTTGTGAATAGATTTGGAGATTAATTTTTAGCAATAAGTTGAGGGTTATTATTTGATGTAGTAGGATATTTAAATTTTAGTTCAGATTTTTATAAATAATCAGATTTGTTAACAATAATAGTAATATGTGAAGGATGGATTTAGTAAAAGGAAATGCAATTAAGCTACCACACCAAAAGAATATTACATTGACTGACAAATGATTTGGAGTCAGTAGAAAACTAATAAAGAAGAACAATTAACAAACAATGGATCTGTTTTCTGAAAAAAGCAAAAGCTCAAAGAACTGGAGAGGTATACATAGATACTGAATTACTAGGTAAGGGTAATGAATAAGAATAGCAATGAGATAATGTACAACTTGAATCAGATATTGTGTCGTTTATTGGATCAAAAGGATGTCAAAGAATATTAGAGAGCCTGGTGTACGGATGTGATTCTAATTTGCAAATCACGTGACAATTATTTGTGTCTTTATTTTTTGTACTCCAGTACACGACCAACTATCCTCTCACGAAAAAAAAAATTTCAATTTTCTTTGGAGGAAGAAAAATACGTCAGTAAGGGTGAACATAGATTTTGAAAATAACAAAGAACTTGATTCATTGGTTTCTCTTTTAATTTACACAGAATACTTATTTAGAAATCAACGAAAAAATTATACATTATCAAATATGCCGGAACCAGTTCCATTTGATGAAACCTCTGTTGATGTCAGTGAAATCGATTTTTCTGATTTAGAGAAGGAATTCAATGTTCAAGCTCCAACCAACTTTTTAGATTCATATGTTGTTGTTGATGGTGCTCCAGTTGCCCCAGAGGCCAAGGCTCCAATGTTAAAGAAGGTCTTACACAAGTTATTTTCTCAAGCTGGTAAGATTACTGAAATTGAATTACCAATTGAAAATGGTTCTTCCAAGGGTTTCTTAATCATTGGTTATGATTCTCCAGTGGCTGCGCAAAAGGCTATCAAGATGTTAAACGGTAAGAAATTAGATGTGAAGCACAGATTGTTAGTCAACAAGCTTTCCGATGTGGAAAAATTCGCCGTGGAAGGTAAGGTCACTGATGAATTCCATGAACCACCAGTTCCAGAGTTTAAATCTCATGGTTACTTGAAGTCTTGGTTACAGGATCCAGCTGGTCGTGATCAATTTGTCTTGCACTTTAACGATACCGTTGGTGTGTTTTGGCACAAACAATCCTTGCAGCCGGAAGAAGTCATCCCTCCAAGAAACCAATGGACTTCTGCATTTGTCAAGTTTTCTCCAAAGGGTAACTATTTGTTCTCTGTGTTCCCAGGTGGTGTTCAATCATGGGGTGGTAAAGACTTTGAAAGAATCAATAGATTTGTTCATCCAGGTGTCAGATTGATCGATTTCTCACCAAATGAAAAGTTCTTGGTCACTTTGTCACCAGAACCAATTAGAATTCCACCTGAAGACCACCCAAGTAGAGCTCAATGTGCATTTGGTCCAGAAAGTGAGGGCCATAAATTAGTCATTTGGGATTTACAAACTGGTTTGCCAGCTAGAACTTTTGCCCTCCCACCAAACTTGGAAAAGACTAAGAGTATGCCATGGCCTTTGATCAAATGGTCATTTGATGACAAATACTGTGGTAGAGTTGGTCCAGATGCCTTGGCTGTTTACAACACCTCTGATTTCTCATTGTTAGACAACAAGTTAATCAAGATCGATGGTATTGTCGACTTTGAATTCGCCCCAGCTGGTGTTAAACTAGCATCTTCTAGAAAGAACGACCCACCTGAAGTTGTGTTGGCTTACTGGACTCCAGAACAAAACAATCAATCTGCTAAGGTTGCCTTGATGCACATTCCAAACAAGAACATTTTAAGAACTGTCAACTTGTTCCAAGTGTCTGACGTGAAATTGTACTGGCAAGATGAAGCTAAATACTTGTGTTGTAGAGTCAACAGACACACCAAGTCCAAGAAGACCATGTTCACCAACTTGGAAATTTTCCAATTGTTTGAAAAGGACATTCCAGTTGAAAAGGTTGAATTGAACCACATTGTGTTGGACTTCCAATGGGAACCAAAGGGTAACAGATTTGTGATCATTTCTAAATTGTACAATCCAAATGACAATCCTGCTATGGCTAACAATAGTGCCTCATTCTTTGACGTTGAAGAGATCAAGGGTAACAACAAGTTGGCACCTGCATTGAAGAAATGGATCAATTTCTACACCATTCCACAAAAATACTACACCAACATCCACTTTTCACCAAAGGGTAGATTCGTTGTGTTATCATCTAGTAAGCCAGTGTTGGACTTCTTTGACTTTGACCACGATGGTGAAAAGCCAAAGGAACAATCTAACAAGGTCGCATCCAATGTGAAGTTGATCAAGACCCAAGAGCAAAATGGTCTAAACTTTTTAAGTTGGGATCCATCTGGTAGATACATTGCCGGTTGGTCTTCTGCTTGGAAGCACAAGGTTGAAAACGGTTACAAGATTTACGATTTAGTCGGTCAATTAGTCAGAGAAGAATTGATCGATGGTTTCAGTGAATTCGCTTGGAGACCAAGACCACAATCATTGTTGACTGCCGCTGATAGAAAGAAGGTCAGAAAGAACTTGAGAGAATACTCTGTTCAATTCGAAGAAGTTGATACCATGGAAGCTAACGCTGAAATGAGAGAGATCATCTTGAAGAGAAAGTCTCTATTACAAGAATGGACCTCTTGGAGAAACACTGTCACTGCCAAATTGAAGGAATTAGGATTATCCAAACACCACGATCAATCCAAGGTGGAAGTGATTGAAGAGATTAAGGAGGAAATCTTGGAAGAGAGTGAAGAAGTCATCGAGTAATTTAATTTAAATAACTGTTTTGTAATTTATATATTTTACTATAATTTTTTTTCTGTTTTGTTTTGATTTGTTTTAATTTTGAATTTTGAATTTTGGTTCTGCTACATACATTTATAAGTACGCACTGTCTATTGTAATATAACCATCTATCTAATAATAATGCACGAGCAATATAAAATGTGTGTGTGTGTGTGGGTGCTGGAGAACAAGAACAAGAGCAGCAAAACCCACACAGCTGCCAAACAAAACAACCCACCCATTCCTGTCAAACCTGATATTTTTCGTCGTCGGATAGCGAACCGCTGCGCAGTCGTTGATAACTTCCAAATCGAATATCGTCAACCCCAGTGGCCGTCAAACCTGATGAAATCCATCGGATAACACAGGTGGCTCATCGGTGAAATGAAAAAAAATTTGGAAAATCTGGGCCCCACAAGATACAGTTATCGATTACCATTAACATGTATAATTGACTATAAGTATATATAAATGTGTGTTGATCTCTTTCAATTTCAAATCTACATACTTCTTTTTCATATTGAAGGATGGATTGATGGTAACCGAAACATTCCTTCATTTTTAGTTTCTTTTCTTTCTATTGAACACATTGAGATATTTAATATATATCCATATTTTTACATACCCACGCAATTGTTGTTGCCAATTAGTTTACTATATATTGATCCCTTGCATGACTCATGGTCCTTGAATCATTGATATAACCAATTATTTTTTCATTTAGTTCAAAGTTTTAACTGGAAATCCAATACTATAAAAGGGGAAAGAAAAGTAAACTCTTTTTTTCTACTTAACTAACACAGAACCAATAAATAATTATATCATAAAGAATAAAAGCATGAGTAGTGATAGTCTCAAACTGAAATCAAATCAACTGATGTCAAACTCTGTTACAAATAAATTCGAATTAGTCTCCCGTTGGTTGGATTCCTGGGGAGGTGAATCAAGAGGTATTCATAGATACCCTCCTAATGAAAGAAGTCGAAATTTGGTGAGGACCTACATCAAAATAGCTGGTCTTTGGTTGTCCGGTTGTGGTGGGTTGACGTCAATGTCGTCCTTTTTCCTAGGTCCATTAGTGTTTGGATTAGGTTACAAGGACACCTTAGTTGTTGGAACTATTGGCACCTTTGTCGGTTGCTTAGTGGCTGCGTACTGTTCCACGATAGGCCCAAGATCTGGATTGAGACAGATGTGTTCATCTAGATACCTATTCGGTCCGTACGGTGTCAGATTTGTGTCGTTGGTGACCATTGTCGGTTTCCTTGGTTGGTCTGTGACTAATTGTGTGCTAGGTGGTGAAATTTTGAAATGGGTCAGTAACGGTAAACTAGAGTTGGAAGTTGGTATCGTCATTCTGAGTGTCGTCAGCATGGTTGTGGCTATATTTGGTATAGAGTATGTGTTACGTTTCGAAACACTCGTTGGTATCCCAGTGATCATTGTGGTGTTTTTAATGTACATTATTTCAAAGGATCAGATAGTGTTGTACCACGATTTACCAACTGTCGGTGACCGGTTGACCAAGATTGGTAATAGAATCTCGTTCTTCAATTTAACATATGCAGTGACGGCTGCTTGGGGTGGTTGTACCGCTGATTATTATGTTCTTTTACCAGAGGATTGCTCTCAGGTGTTTTTGTTTTTCTTCACATTATTTGCCATTGCTGTGCCGACTATCTTTGGTGCCATCATTGGAATGTTGATTGGTAATGCCGCTGTTGGTGACGCTAATTGGGCCGCTGAATACTCTGATAACTCGCTTGGTGGGTTGTTAAACTTGGTGTTTTCCAAATGGAATGGATTCGGTAAATTCTTGTTGATCATTCTATGGCTTTCATTGATCACTAACAACATCATCAACACTTACTCCTCAGGGCTAAGTGTGCAATTGATTGATAGATGGTTTTTTAAGAATTTGCCAAGATGGTTCATTGTGTTTGTGATCTTTGTGATAACATTGGTGTGTTCGTTAGTTGGACGGAACAAATTCAGTTCGATTTTGTCGAATTTCCTTCCAATGTTGGGTTACTGGATTTCGATTTACTTTACCCTGTTGCTAGAGGAAAACGTGATTTTCAGATCTACAAGATTGGTGACGTTGTTTCGTCATGAATTGTATGAACCATCATCATCTGACGACACTCCCGTGATTGCTAACTCTGACAGCACTGATGAAGTGTTCAAGGGAAAGCAAACTACCTTATACACAGCCTCCAGTGAGCTAGTCGATGACAGTACCGATTCATCAGATCCAAGACCTCCATTCGCCACTACTAGAAACGCACCATACTATAACTTTGACCTATGGGACACTGCTAGCAGACAAACAAATGGGTTTGCAGCGTGTTTGGCGTTCTGCTTTGGTGTCGCCGGTGTCGTGTTGGGGATGAACCAAGTGTATTACGTTGGTGTGATTGCAGATAAAATTGGTGAGTACCACGCTGATTTAGGAACCTTCCTGGCGATTGGGTTCACTGGTATCACGTATCCAATTTTCAGATACATTGAATTAAAGAAATTTGGAAGATAGTCCAATCCACACATCCCACACAATTAATACACTGATTATTTGTTCGTCTTGTCTTCTATTCTATTTATATATCATATATACATTTCCTTATTTATTTATCTATTTGCGTTGCGTTCAGTGTACAATAAACAACCAAATTTTAATGTCTAAAATTGTTGATTTGATTTATTAAACTCTAATTCGTTGTAAATGGGTTCTGCAAAAAATTCGGAGAAACTTCACTTTTCCGTGGGGAAGATTTTTTTTTTTCGATTTCTCACACGCAAAAGGAGATGATGATGTTTGATCATAAAGATATTGGGGGGGGGGGAATGGTGATGGTTTTCTTTGTGTGTACTAACTACCAGTTCCCAATAACCATATTATATATAAACGTTAATACTCATTAGAGACCTATATATCATACACAGTGATGTTTTCAAGATTAGTGCAGAATAGATTACCAACGAGGTTGATGGCAAACGCTCATCTACCAATAGCGTTGAAGTCTTTGTCAGCAACACCAACTCTCAACACCATTACCAACTACACATTCACAGCAGCAAGACACATACAATCATGGCCAGTGGAGATGGATGAATACGAGAGTAAGATTTACAGTTTGTTAGAGGATGAATTGTCTCCAAAGAACTTATCAGTGAAGGATGTGTCTGGTGGATGTGGATCAATGTTTGCCATTTCTATTGAAAGTGAAAAGTTTAAAGGATTGACCATGATCAAACAACATAGATTAGTCAATCAGATCTTAAAGGATGAGATTGCTAAATGGCATGGATTACAATTAAAGACTAAAGTTGCTAAATGATGCATGCAAAGATATTTATGTTAATATATACACACCATGTACATACAAAAGAGATAAACATACAATCTGTATCCACATACCTCTTACCTTTACTCAGTATTATTTATAATTTATATTTAAATTCCCATTTATTTTTATCAAAAATAAAGTAAATTTAATATAAAGTACTACTATATAAAACTGGATAAAACAAAAGGAGATAATATTAAGCAATTGAAAGAATAAAGAAAAAAAAAACAAAATGCTAAGAACAAAAGGAGAACAAAAGAGTTTAAAAAAGACAAAAGGGAAGCCAAAATATAATAACAAAAGACAAGCTGAATTTTTTTTGGACAGATTGAAAACAAAGGGAATAAAAGAAAACAGAAAACAAAAGATTGAGGGAAAAAGAGATGTATAAGTTTAAAAAGAATATAAATAGATTTTGATGAGACAACAGAAAAAAATATGAAAAAAACACAGATGAAAGAACAAGATATAAGAATAACGATAACAAAATGTGGTATATATATAGTAAAAAAGTGTGTATCAGAAGAACTTTATCAATGTTATATGTGTTGCATGAGGGTGTGTGAATGGTGGAACGGAATCCATAAATCTGTAATTGTAAAAAGGTGATTAAAATAACAAATAACAAGAAGACGAAATCAAATATAGGTAAAACATGATAAACCAATTCAAATAACGAAGCAAAATAACTTATAACATGCAAAATCAGAGGGAAAAAATGAACAAAGGAAAAAATACGAAAAGAGTAAGAAAAAAAAAAAGGAAGAAAAAATGAATGGGTAGGAAAAGTATTAAAATGTTAGGAAAAATAGTTGATGTATGCATTTGTGAAATAAAGTTATTATTGAATAGCAAACCAGTAACCAATACCAAATTCAAAAATACAAAGTACCAGGTGAACAACAAAAGCAGAGAAAGTATTAATGGGTAAAAGACGTAATATAGATCTAATCAGATAATGGGGGATGGAATAGGGTGGATGGATGGATGGGTGAAAAATAACAAACTGACAATAATATAAAAGTAGAACATAGAACAAACTATTATATGCATGTATCAGTATATTATTAATTTAATGATATAAATTTGGTATATGGTTGTGTAGAGTTGATTGGAATTGTACAATTGGCATTAATTTGATTCATCATGTTTTATCAAAGATAGACAGGCAAACGGAAACATCAATGATTTCATCTATGATTCTGCAATTGCAGCATCATCTGTAGCGGTTGAAGTCTCTGGTAAACCTAACCCTCCAGCAGTAGCTGTTGTTGGTGGTGGTGGTGCAGAAGCAGCAGCGGCACTGTTGTTGATAATGATACCCATTGGATTAGCATCTGGGTAAGGTTCAAAGACACCACTTTCATTATCATCGTTATCATTGTCATCAGAGTAATCATAAAATTGTTGTTCATCCATGCTGTTAACTCCCTTACGGTTGCCACCATGATGGTTACCGTTACCACCTTGTTGCAGTTGAAATTGTCTAGGAGTGTTACCACATCTATCCTTACCAAAATTAATCTTACATCTGTGGTAATCGTCATTGTTTCTAATACCATCAATTGCCTTGATTGCATTTGAGATATTAGTGAAATTGACGAAACAACAGTGTCTCTCTTCAAAGAAATTAATTTGTTCAATTTCACCAAATTCCTTGAAATTATCAAACAACTTCTCCTTCGTGAATTCAACTTCATCAATCTTATCCAATCCACCAATGTAGATGTTTCTTGATGCACCGTTACCGACAGCCAAGTTAATCGAGTTTGGTAATGGACCAGAGTGTTTTCCCCAACCAACTTTAATCTTTCTATTATGAATGATTAAACCATGTAATGAAGACATAGCGTAAAATTGTGCAGCAGAGATTGGATCGATAAATGTTATAAAGCAAACATGTCTTTCATTGATTAATCTGATATTTTGCAAGATACCACCTCTGACAACGTTACAAATTTCTTCAATAGTGGAATCAGGATGTAAATTACCTAGGTAAATGGTTCTATTACCTAAATTAGATGATCCACCAGCAGAAGTGGCAATGACAGCAGCGGCATTTGATTGTTGCACCAATGCATTGGCAATCAGGTCTCTGTCCACTTGATTCAATAAATTTTCAGAGTTTGGATTTAATCCCAAATATTGAGCGGCATTGTGTTGTTGAGTTTTTGTGATAAATGCACATCTATCCTTTCCGTAAAACACCTTGCGATCTCTGTACGCATCAACCAATGGCAAGGATTGAACACATCTGATAGCTGCTAAAATAGATGTGAAATGAACAAAAGCAATCTTTTTTTCATGTAAAATTTTTATGGTATCGATCGGACCATACTCTTCCAAATCCTTTTGTAAATCCTCTTCAGTGACATCTTCATTCAAGTTACCCAAGTACACATTTCTGGTGGCATTGTATCTAGCCACACAAGAGGCAACCACTGGGTGAACAGGAGTTGGTTTACCCCAACCAATTTTAACATCATGGTTATTTATCGTCAATCTCTTCAAAATGGCATCGGAGTGGAACAACATGGCAGAATTTTCATCCAAAAATGAGATAAATGCACAATTCTTAGATGGCAACAATTTCAAAGACTCCACAGTACCTGATCTGACATGATTCAACAATTCATTATAGGTAATGTCACTTGGGACGTTACCCAAATACACAGTTCTAGATGGAGCAGATGATCCCTGTTGAACTTGAGGTTGTAATTGACCTGGTGTGTTACCTGGGGCAATGTTCAACTGTGGAGTCAATCCAGCAGCCGATGTTTGTGGAGGTGGAGCCATGTACCCATTTGACCCTGATGAAACATGATGTTGAGGAGCAAACCCTGGCATGTTAGCGGCAGCGGCAGCGGCAGCCATCACTGCAGAATTTTGATACCGTGGGGATCCAGGGAATTGATGAGGAGCACGGAAATCAGCTCTCCCTTGAATTACAGGTGCACCAGTAGCATTAACATTGGAATCATTCAATTTAGAACCATTTTGACCAGCAATAGATTGAGAAGAAGAACCAGTGGCACCAGTGGCAGTGGCTGTGGTGGTATTACCTGGAGGTGGAGCAGGTGGTAATGGCCCTTGTTGATAGAAAAACTCGGACGGTCCACCATTGTAAAATTGATTGGCATCAGGAACGTTTAAATGATGTAGAGGTGGAGCATTTTGAGCATTTGGAATACCAGCAGGAACCTGGCCATTCATTAAATGAGCAGAAGCTTGTTGAATGGATGGAGAATAATATTGACGATACCCTGGAGTTGGAACATAGGCACCCTGTTGTTGTTGTTGTTGTTGTTGCCATTTTCTAGAAGACGACGAAGAATTGGCAGTAGTGGATAAACTTGGCTTTGTAGCTCTAGGAGGAGACGTTGAACCAGCAGCAGCAACAGCGGCAACGGCAGCTGCAGCAGTGACAACTTGTTGTTGCTGTTGTTGTTGTTGTTGATCAGAGTCAATAGTAGCTTGGTATATAGTGGAATCCATTTGGTGTAATGTGTATAAAATGATATTGGGTTTTTGGCAAAATACTTTATATATAGATAAGACAATTATTCAAGCAAAATAAGACAAAAAAAATAAAGACAAAAAAACAAACTGTATGAAGAAATGTTATTGTAATGTTGTTGGTATTAAGTGATGAAAATAGAATTGAATATTATGGATATATTAAAAAGAAAGGACAAGACAAGAAAATTTGAAATGATGTTTGATTGATTGTCTATTTAAAAAAAAGGGAAATGAAATCAGAGATCAATGAAATTGAACAATATATAATATGTGTCAAAAAAAAATGTACGTGAATTTATTTGTGTTCAGTGTGAGCCTTCTTTTTTTTCTTTGGTGTTGGAAAAAAAATTTTTTTTTGTTAGGGGAGTTTAGTGCTAAGCAATCTTTGAGGAGGAGTAGAGGAGTCTGTGGGAACTATCAAAAGGGTGTAACGAGTTAAAAAAAAAACTTTGACTTTGGATTAATGAATAATAAAAATCAAAGATTTGTAAACAGTCAATTGTTATCTAAATAGAAGTATTGTAGAGATGGCAATTGAATTGGTAGGAAATTTGTGAATGTCGGACAGGATGTAGAGGGTGTCTTGTATGTCTGATGCAAATAAATATCACTTTTTTTTTTCTAAGACTGTAAGGACAAAAAAAAAGGTTCACAGTTTGAATTGAAAATGAAATGAACTAACTATTATTGGAACACAGTAGAAGAAATGTAAAAAGAAAACCGAAAATTTGAATAAAAAAAGGGAATGGAATTGAAATTCTCTTTCTTTAATATATGTTATATGTTATATGTTTGTTATATAAAAACTTGTCAAACAATGAACAATAAAAGAAAGGGGAAACTCAGAAAGGGAACAAAATTAAAACTGATTATAATGAATGGATGGAAATAAATAAGAAAAGAAAAAAAAGGTTTTTTTTTTTTTCAATTGATTTATATATATGTATATATATATATATATATATTTAATGATTTAATTCAAGAACAAAAAATAGTATGTATTTGTTTTCACAAAGTGGCAAAAGAAAGAACAGATTGGTAGTAATTGTTGTTGAATGGCAAATGGCAAATAAAAACTTGTTTTTTCGTAGAAAGAAAAAAAAAAACTTGAAATTCGTTTGTCTTTTGTCCTTTATCCTTTGTTAAGGGGATGAATTGGTTTGATGAGTTCTCACAAGAGCAAGATTAACAACACCTTACACAATACATTAAATTACCATTCTACTGTTATAACTATTATACAATATTGATTTGATATATATACTAAAGGTATTATTATACTATATTCAAAGACAAATTGCTGATTGTTTCTGTACTTTCCTGTAAAACTTCTTCATTGATCTTATGGAATTTTGAATCATATATGTATATATATATATATATATATATATATATATATATTATTTTATGTAAATGAGAGCAAGGCAAAATTTTCCCCGTGAAAACTAAACTGGCTCAGATTCTTCCTGGTGAAATAACACGTTTCATACAGGGACGACGGGACGACGGGGACGGGGAAGTGTGGTGGTGGGAAGTTTGGTGAGGCAGGGACTAGGGGATAGGCAGGGGACTGGATATTGATGGTGGAATGGGTGAGCTTACAGGGGACGGGTTTGACGTTTTTTAAGGTTAAGTTTATTCGTTACACGTTATTACTTAGTATGTTTTGTTTTGTTATAGAAAGGAAAGTAAAGGAAAGTAGTGTAGAGTAAGTGTGCAAGTGGTGTATGCACAATTCAATAGGCTATAGTAAGTAACTGGGCAGTAGTAATTAAGTGAAAAAAAAATTGCCCTTTGTTTCAATTAACTATGATATGAGACCATATATTTGTTGGATTTCATATATATATATATATATATATATACTCTATATACTGTATTGCTTTAACAACTAGAATAATAGAACAAGTTTGTTATATAAATCACAATCACCAAAACCAAAAAACCAAAAAACCAAAAAAAAAAACGCATTTTGGTACCTTAAAGGGGGGCACCTTCTATTATCGGGAATGTTGTCATAGCACCTTTGAAATCAGGAACAAGAACAAGAACACACATAGAAAATCACTGTAATGTATGTATGTATATACATACATACACTTCTTTGTAACACACTGTATACGATACATTTCATTATTGAATCAATGGAATCAATTTACCGGTACGGTCCATTATATAGTTTTGCATTTTATGGTCAATTTCAATTTCTAAATTTTTATGTGGAGAGTGTAACCACATAACCACATTAATACGAGGAAATCAATCTTGGTGTGATGAACTTATCTCCAATATCTCTCCAATTATTTAGTTTGCACAATTGGGTTAATTGGGTTAATTAGGTAATTTCATAGTTCCCATAATGGTGATACAAATATTTGATAATTTTAATTTAACACACTTTACAATGTTTTGTAAATGGGTCGAATCACACGGAATAATCATTATTATTCCATCCAGTACGCGGATTTACTAACGTTGATTTGTAATATTTAAGATTTGTTATTAAGTTATTACCACAAAACGGGGTATACACAATGAATTTGAAACTCTCCAACTACATTATTAAGTGTTCTGTATTACAATATCACCAACGATACCATACATCAATATATACATTATTATTATGATAATGTGTCAAGTTTCAAATTTAATCAGCCGCTTAGCCAATATTGGTTAATTATGTCTGGTGTAAAGATGCGTTCAAACTTCTTAAAAAATAATTCTAGACACACGTCGATCGACGTTGCTTGAAGAGAAGAAAAAAACGTCTATCGACGCGCGTCGAATTTTGTTTTTTTTTATTTTTTTTATTGGTCTTTTTTCTTACTTCCGTTCGTCGATTTTGCTTTTGTAAGTGTATCTGTGAAGTGTATCTTTCTTTGAGTGAATTCAATTCTGTTAAATAAATAAATACTAAATCAAAAAACGATAAAATTCAATGGGGTTTGATCTAGTAATTGGATTTTTACCTTACACACAATTCACATATATATCTGTTTTTCCATTCCAATTCTTTTATATTTTCATTTCATTTCATCATTTTTCTTTCATCTAGATACGTGACAAGAAGTATATAATTAAATAAATACAAAAAAAAAAAGGTACAGTTTTTTTTTACCCATATAATAAACATAATAATAAAATAAAAAGAACACACATACTGAAAGAGAGAAAAAATATAAATATAAATTCATAGTACTTTTTTTCAATTTCATTAAGTAAATAACTATGATGGGAGGAAACTCGACGAACAATGTTAATCAAATGGCCAGTCGAATGCCAAACCAACAAGGAAATGGATTGCCTAATCCTACATCAGTGACCCCTAATTCCAATTCAGCGTCCAATACTGCTGGATCTCCAATGGCCAATTCATCGTCTCCATCAGTGGCTGGTCAAACACCCATGACCCCATCAAACACTCAAGCGTACATGATGAGATTGTTAAACAGTATTCAGCCGCCTCCTGGTATGACCAGACAACAACGATTACAACAGATGATTCATAACGGAGAACTGAGACGGGAAGATATCTTTTTACTTCAACGTCATCAACAGATGGTGAGACAACATCAACAAGAAGCTGCCGCTAGACGAAATAACTCCAATGGAGGATCTCCTGCAACGGCAAGTTCAAGTGCAAGTGCAAGTGGGAATCACCAACCAACAACAACAGCGTCTGGGTCTGTGTCTGTGTCTGGGTCTCCAGTTAATAGAGTGAACAATTCATCTGTACCTCAAAAGAGACCCAATCCAGGATCTGGCATTTCAGTGAATGCAGGTGTTCCTCAACAAGTCAACCAAGTCAACCAGGTGAACCAAGTCAATCAAGTGAATCACCATCAACAACAACAACAACAACAACAACAACAACTCAAATTACAACAACAAAAGCAATTACAACAACAGCAGCAACAAGCCCAACAAGCCCAACAACAACACCAAGGTCATTATTCTCAAGGGCAACAACCTATACGTAATAACCAACAGCAGCAGCAGCAACAGCAACAACAACAACGTCATGCGTTTGGATTAACTCAAGAACAGTTAGCCAAACTCACTCCACAGCAAAGAAAGGCTCTCTTAATGCAACATTTAAGAAGAAAGGCTAAAACTCAAAGGTTCTACGAGAGTAACGAGGAATTACTGAAGAAATTTGAAAATTATCCTGCGTCATTGGAGTTCCACATTCATGAAAACCATTACAGATTCGGTAATCAAGATGCCATCATTCCTAAAAACTCAGAGACTATTAAAGAATTCCTTCAGTACGTCGCTAGAGGTGAAATACCAGAGGCCCTTGTGGAAGTGATCAAGGATGGTGGTATTCAGTTGTATGATGCTAGTTTGATATTGAAAGTGTATGACCACAGAAATATGATTGAGATTAAAGTGAACTCTCAACCACAACAACAAAAGGGTAATAACCTACAGCAAACACAAGAAGTCAAAAATGAACCAAATTCGTCTGGTAGTAGCGGCAATAAATCTACTGGTAAGGATTCTACTTCTACTGACAAAGCTACTAAGACAGAAGTGGTTAAAAAACCAAAGGAGTATAGAACAGTGCTTAGGTTGACCCAAATCGCTCAATACGATGATTTATCGTTCCAAACAGATTCCCAACAATTTCATGACACATTTGCATTGACATTTGAAAGTGAAGTGTTAACCGCTACAAATAGAAATTTAAACCTTCAACCGATTTTAAACCCTTATGATTACGATGAATATTTAAGACCACACGATATAATTAAACCTAAATTCAACGACGAAACAAATAAAATGGAATTTGTCCATAGACCTGATTCTAGGGAACTGGAAAAGCTATCAGACAATCATACATCAGTCAATGGCTACGTGGAACTTACATACGAGAATTACCCTTACAGACCATTACATGAAGATATCGCTAAATCCAACTCTCAATACGAACGGCTAATGACTGTGTTGAATAACACGTACTCTCATGCTAACAAGTTATCGATAAACTCCAATGCTCCAACTAATGAACCTGGTCAATTCCAAAGATTAAGATTCATTGAAATGTGGAGACGGAAAGTGGCTCTGATCAAACAAGCTGCTAGTTCCAGTGGCATGAGTAACAACACTAACGATCCAAGCATGAATGGATTACTAGGTGGTATGACCCAACAACAACGGGCATTGATCAATCAAGAACGGATGTTGGATCAACATCAAAAGGAACAAATGGCAGCAGCAGTTGCTGCTCAGTCAAGATCTGTTTCCGTTGGAGCTAATGTCGATAATGGCAATCAAGGTAATGGAAGTGCAGGTAAGTCAGGCAAAGCTGCAAATGCATCCAATCATATAGGAACCAATGGCGGTATTGGTGGCAATAATAACACACCTGCATCTACATCAACATCGAGTGGTGGAAATGCTAGTGGATCTAGCACTACAACAGAGAAGAAACCGAAGAAACCAAGAAAACCAACGAAGAAACAATTGGCAGCTCAAGCTGCTGCTGCTGCCTCTGCTGCGGCACAAAATGCAAACCATTCTAACGTTGCTGGTAAAACAGTTCCAGGTCAAGTGAAATCTGAAGAACCACCAAAGAAAAAGAGAGCCACTAAGAAAAAAAAAGATGCAGCATCCAAAACCACTGCAGCAGCAAAATAACGGCCTTTATTCGTTCGTCTAACCATCAACTTTTAGTTCAATGTGTCCAAGTGTTTACTTTAATTTTTTTTCTTCTTGTCATTTTAATTCTTGTATTTTTCATTTGTATTTTATTACTACTACTGGTATCTCCAGTCATAATTAATCTATTTCGATTCTAGCTTTATTAATTCCGTATATGTGATTGATTAACATTAGAAATAAATTCTTGTTAGTTCATTAAAAGTACATACAATGAAAAAAGAAATACACTAAAAAGATGAATTTATAAACCCTAGCCTAATCAGTTTTCTTCACCAATACAAAACTTTAAAATCTCATACAAGTAAGTTCTATCATCCTCATCAAAAATCCATAAACCAAATGTCTCACCCTTCAAATCTCTGAGAATAATTAGTTCTTGTTGGTTTTCTACCATGATTCCAACTTCTTCAGCACTACTTGCATTAGCAAGTTTTAAATCTGCTTCGGATTGTACATTGATTCTTTTATTGTCTAATAATCCTATTGTGAAATTTTCCGGTTTCACTCTGTTCAGCACAATTAATCCATATGGGTAAAACTCTGAGGAATCTAAAATGGTAGAGAGGGGAACGCTGGAATCAGGAACACTGTTCCTACTATAAACAGCAATTGGACCTTGGTAATCTAATTTTGCCCAATCATTAATATCTTCGTCAAACTTGTAGACCACACAATATGATGATAAATACGCCAATTGGTTAATTAAAGGGTCATATTTAGCTATCACATTGAATGTAAGGGCCTTCTTGTAAATGTCTATTGTTTGCTGTTCCTGTGGAATGTCAGTAGATGACTGTTGTTGTGGAATCTCCTGTGAAGTCAGTGCAGAGTTTGAAGGTGTATCTGATGTGTTTGCGTTCTTCAGAGTTGCCAGCAATGATGCTGATGCTGCTGAATCTATACTAGTCATTCTTATTGACCTAATCTGAATGTGTATTGATATTCGTTTGTACAGAAACTAAAAAAAAAAAATGAAGACGATTACTTTGTTAATGATTCTACTCTTTTGTTCCTTTCAATTCTTTTGTTCTTGTGTTGATTTTGATGGCGATCAAAAATTACGAAGAGCTCGCTCTTCGAGGGCGCTCACGTTTTTTACATAAAAGTAAACATAATTCATTCAATAAAAAGTACAAATTAAAGGCATTGGAGATAAAAAAAAAACATAAGTATAGTATATATACAAGATTATGAATAGTAGAGTAAGTAAGTGAAATGTATCACAAAAAATTAGAAAACAAAACAAAATGTAATGTATTCAATTTCAAACAAAGAGAGCTAAAAATCTACCCGGTCTTCTTTTCTTTGCTTTCTTCTTCAGCGATCTTATCAAATTCCTTTTTCCAAACTGTATTACCTTCCTCTGGGGTAATATCAAATAAGGTACTAAAGACGTCATCATACCAGTCAGCTGGAACAGGAGTCAAACCTTCCTTAACGTTATCAGGTAATTCCTTCCAGTCTGACAAATTATCCTTTGGGAAGATGATAGTCTTGACACCTGATCTCTTAGCAGCAATGGCCTTTTCTTTCAAACCACCAATTCTTAAAACCTTACCGGTCAATGTAATTTCACCAGTCATGGCAACATCTGGTCTTAATGGTTTATTCAATGCCAATGATAAGAAGGAAGAGGTGATGGTGACACCAGCAGATGGACCATCCTTTGGTGTAGCACCTTCAGGACAGTGTAAGTGAATTTGCGCCTTGTCAAAGAACTTGTTTTCACTGAAGTGTTTAGCCAAATACATCTTAGAGAAGGAGTAAGCAATTCTAACAGATTCCTTCATAACATCACCTAATTGACCAGTTCTCTCCAGTTTTGGTGTAGAGTCCTTAGTGATTGCATGTTCTAGAACTGACTCAATATACAAGGCAGAACCACCCATAGAAGTCCAAGCCAAACCCATAACCACACCTGGAATGGTAGTTTCGTATAATCTATCTGAAGTAAAGACTGGTGGTCCAACATAGTCCTTCAAAGTCTCTGGTGTGATGGCAACGCTGTATGATTCCGGAACAACTATTTGTGGAAGTTCAGGTTCTTCAACATTAGCCTCTTCCTTTTCAATCGCTTCCTTGGCTGCTTCTTCCTTTGCAGGAGTCTCAGCGGTTTCTGCAGTTTCTTTAGTGGTGGTAGTAGTAGCAGTATTGTGAGCTTCCTCCTTTTGCTCTTCTTGGGCTTCTTCAATTTCTTCATCGCCTAATTCCTTAACAACATTTAATGCTGACTTTCTATAAATCTTTTCAATTTGTTTCTTTAAGTTTCTGACACCACTTTCTCTACAGTAGTTCTTGATCAATGCCTTGACTGTGTCTTCTTGTAAATCCACATTGACATGTTCCAAACCAGCACTCTTCTTTGCTTCTGGAACTAAGTACCGTTCTGCGATCTTGATCTTTTCATCTTCAATGTAACCAGAGATTTCAATAACTTCCATACGGTCCAACAATGGACCTGGGATAGTGCTCAAATTATTAGCAGTACAGACGAACAAAACCTTGGATAAGTCAATTGGAACATCCATGTAGTTATCCATGAATGAGTTGTTTTGTTCGGGATCTAAAAGTTCTAACAATGCAGATGCTGGATCACCACCGTTGATACTATGGGTATGAGAGATTTTATCGATTTCATCAATCAAGATTAATGGATTCTCAGTTTGAGTCTTCTTCAATGCTTGCACAACTCTACCTGGAATTGCACCGACATATGTTCTTCTGTGACCCTTAATTTCGGCCACATCACTCAAACCACCAACAGAGAATCTGTAAAACTTTCTGTTTAGCGATTTAGCAATTGACTTACCAATGGAGGTCTTACCCACACCAGGAGGACCAACGAAACAAACAATCTTACCATTGATCTTGTTCAATAATTTACCAACAGCAATAAATTCCAAGATTCTATCCTTAACATCTTTTAATCCGTAATGATCTTCGTCTAAGGTTTCCTTAGCCTTTTTGATATTGTACAGATCCTTTGATTGTTTACCCCATGGGATTTGAGTTAACCAATCTAAGTAGTTTCTAGTCACTGTGAATTCGGACATCAATGGCTCAAGGGTTTGCAGTTTTGTAATTTCATCATCATAAACCTTCTTGACATCGTCTGGCATCTTCAATTCCTTGACTCTTTCGTTGTATTTTTCAATCAGTTTATCTCTACCATCATCGATACCTAATTCCTTTTTAATCCATTTCAGCTGCTCATTTAGGTGGTACTCTCTGTGTCTCTTAGTCATTCTTTCTTCGATATCCCTCTCGATTTTCTTCTGCAATTCCTTATTCATCAATTCCTTTTTAAGCACAGTTAAAGCCTTTTCTAATCTATCGGAAATATTGGTGCAGTCCAAGATTTCTTGAAGGTCCTTTTGGTTACCGGCTGTCACAGCAGCAGCAAAATCAGCCAATTTTTCAGGGCAATTGAAAATATCACTATGTAAAGAAGCAGAGAATGTAGCTAATTGATCACTAAATGATTTATTCAAAGCTGACATTTCCTTCAACACTTCCAAGATGGCAGCAGTCAAAGAGTTAATAACAGGGTCATTCTTTTCAAATTTATCGTCTTCGACATTGGAGACATTAACCAAGGAGATTGGATACTTCTTCAAGAAGGAAGTTGGGTTTTCTTCATCATCCTCCACGGTAACGTCTTCCTCAGTGGCCTTAATGATTTCTGATGGTTGAGCAACCACCTTTGGTTCATCACCTTCCTTTTCGCCAACGACACCTTCAATTATTTCCTTATCAGAAGATTTTTCATTTATGATCGAAGAATCACTGGTATCGACATTGATTGTGGTGGCAGTTGTGGAACCATCACCCTTTTCTTCAGGTGGGAACAATTCATCAATCTTAATTCTCTTGTGTGGGTACAGCACAGTGGTCAATGTTTCCACTCCAGTTTCACTATCCTTTGTGTATACATTGGAAGTGATTTGAGCCAAGACACCAGTTTCGTAGACTTCATCCTTTGAGGTGATGATATCACTCTCCATATTTTCATCTTTGAACAAGAAACAACCAATGAATGGATATTGTTTATCCAGGGACTCCTTGATAGCCTTAATGACATTGATATCTGAAATGATCACAGCCTTGTAAAACCCTGGGAAAAGTGGACGACGAGAGATAGGTAATGCAATAATTTGAGGGTACACTTCTGGTAATTCCACTAGAGATGGGGATTTTGGATGCTTTGGTTTGGAAGACCCATCATCAGAGGGAGGAGCTTGTGAGGAACCACCAGCGGCAGCAGCAGAACCTGCAGATGCAGACGCTCCATTAGATGGTGATGATTTAGAGTTCCTCACTGGCTTTTCAGTGGTGGAAGATGGCTTCCCAGTGTCATCAGTTGTGGACGGCTGCTCATCGGTAGTATTGGATGGTTGCTGTTCACCTTCGTTCTTTTCACCATTTTCTTCAGTATTACTGTTAGTCTCCTCTGATTTTGGTGTATCGTTTTTATTTGTTTTCAATTTCAATGTGAGAGATGAATGCAATTGAGAATTAGTGATTGATTGAAGCTTTATCAAATCATTCAATGGTTGCTGGGAAGGTGGTGCAATGTCATTTATACGTTGAGACAAGACAAATGGGTTAGTGGAACTTCTAATCAAATTCTGAGACTCCAAGTGGGATAATTGTCCTGCTGATCTCTTGATTTGCACCCGGTTTAAGATGTTCTGTCTCTTAAGGGCAAGACGTCTAGCATGAGAGAACATATTGTTGTGGGTGTAGTGTTTCGATTATTAATTCTATAAGTATTTTGTTTAGTAAAAATAATTAAATAATTCTTTATAAAAGGACAAAAAAAAGACACTGGAACGAAATCAAAACAGAAGCAATATATTTATGTATTTGTATCTTTGCCAATGGTAAATTATAACTAAAGAACAAAGTGAAAGAAAGTAAACCAAAACAGTTCAGTTGTGGATTGGATTTGTGATTGTGCCCAACCAAACTAGATTCGTGTGCTCTCTTCTCTCTTGTGAATTTCCGATTCGCCACCTAAATACACAGCGAGCGAGATCTGGAAACATCTTTGCACCAGTAACATTTCTGAGGTTCTTTTGTTCGTTCTTGATGGAACTTTGTTATTTGGAAGTTACATCCTTGTATTACTAATACACTACACAGTGAAATACAGATAGTAAGTAATAATAATGATAAAATAATAATATGATTGTTCAACAAACAATAAAAAAATATTTAATGGTAAAAAAGGATAACAATAATCTAAAAAAAATAAACAGTTAGATCAATTTCTATTTTTTTTGTAATCAAAACTAATCCTTTGGACCAATCATCTTTTCTGGTCTAACCCATTCATCGAATTCCTTTTCAGTTAAGACACCTAATTCCAAAGCGGATTGCTTCAAGGTCAAACCCTTCTTGTGAGCGTTCTTGGCGGTCTTGGAGGCAGCATCGTAACCAATCTTTGGGTTCAAGGCAGTGACCAACATCAACGATTCGTGTAACAATTGATCGATCTTCTTGGTGTTAGCCTTGATACCTTCAACACAGTGGATCTTGAAAGAGTTAGAAGCGTCAGCTAATAATCTGGTGGATGATAACAAGTTAGAGATCATCACTGGCTTGAAAACGTTCAATTCGAATTGACCAGAAGCACCGGCAAAAGTGATAGCAGAGTGGTTACCAAACACTTGACAACAAGCCATGGTTAAGGCTTCGTTTTGGGTTGGGTTGACCTTACCTGGCATGATGGAGGAACCTGGTTCATTTTCTGGAAGAGACAATTCACCGTAACCACATCTTGGACCGGAACCCAAGTATCTAATATCGTTGGCGATCTTGTATAAGGACACGGCAACGGTGTTCAATGCACCAGAGGCTTCGACAACGGCATCGTGAGCGGCCAATGCTTCAAACTTGTTTGGAGCAGTGTAGAATTGTAAACCAGTCAAGTTGGTGACCTCTTCAGCAACCTTCTCTGGGAAACCAATCTTGGTGTTCAAACCAGTACCAACAGCGGTACCACCTTGAGCCAAGTATCTTAATGATTCCAATGCGGTTTCGACTCTCTTGACACCGTTGGTCAACTGTTGAACGTAACCGGAGAATTCTTGACCCAAGGTCAATGGAGTGGCATCTTGTAAATGGGTTCTACCAATCTTGATGATGTCCTTGAATTCTTCAGACTTGGCTTGTAAGGCATCTCTCAAACCCTTCAATTCTGGCAACAAATGGTTGGAGATTTCAGTGACGGCAGCAATGTGCATCACAGTTGGGAAGGTATCGTTGGATGATTGAGACATGTTAACGTGGTCATTAGGATGAACTGGTTTCTTAGAACCCAATTCACCACCCAAG
This sequence comes from Ambrosiozyma pseudovanderkliftii, assembly GCA_003707895.3. NCBI lineage: Eukaryota > Fungi > Ascomycota > Pichiomycetes > Pichiales > Pichiaceae > Ambrosiozyma > Ambrosiozyma pseudovanderkliftii. The sequence goes on along the minus strand of PPLW03000005.1, from coordinate 343,234 downwards.
ATCTCAATAGCTCTGTTGGAGATAACCTCATTGGCATTCATGTTGGATTGGGTACCGGAACCAGTTTGGAACACAACCAATGGGAAATGATCTAACAACTTACCCTCAGACACTTCAGTGGCGGCTTGTTGAATGGCTTCAGACAACTTTGGGTCCAATGCACCTAAACTGGTGTTGACCTTAGCAGTGGCCTTCTTCAAGACACCGAAAGCGTGGATAATTGGTTCTGGCATCTTTTCTCTGGCACCACCGATTTTAAAGTTTTGAAATGATCTTTGAGTTTGAGCACCCCAGTATTTTTCATCTGGGACTTCAATGTCACCAAAGGCATCCTTTTCAGTTCTTAAAAGTCTAGCAGAGGTGGAGAAAGTTCTAGCAGAGATTGCCTTCTTAGAGTAAGTTCTAGCAGCCAACATATTGTGATTGTGATTGATGTAATTACAATTGCAGAATTGAATTTGCAAAACAGGGAAATACACAAGAAAAATTGAATGAAAACAATCGCCAATTGAAAAAAAGAAAGAAAAAAAAACCCAAATTACACCTGTAAATTTCAACAACAACTTTTACCCCAGAGTTGTTGCTTTGTTGAAGTTTGAATTTTTGAAAACTTCTGATTCCGCTGGTCGCTCGCTGTTCGTTGAAACAGCAAGCGCACGCCCGGTCTCGGGATCGAGGAGAAACACGGGGACTAGCTAGGGGGAGGGATCCGGGATGGAATGGAAATAGCGGATAAGTTATCCGAGACCAGTTCAGTGGATTTTTGGCGTTTTCTATTGTTACTAAAGTAATGGGTATATATATATATATATATATACAAATTGACAAGTTGAGTGGAAATGGAAATAGAATTGGGATATTGAAACTATAAATATGTGAATTATACAAATTATGATTCTAAAACTAATATATTCTGTTTCTTAAAGTTTTTAATATGTAAATTATGTGATTTCCACAGATACATGTGCAAGAAGGAAAGAAAGAAACAAACAAACAAACAAATGGAAACAAGAAGAAGAAGAAGAAGAAAAGAAAAAAAACACAGAGTAGGTATGTAGAAACAAGGGTAGGGAGTAAGGAAGTATACAAAAGAAAAACACAAACATCATCTAAACAATGTAGTAACCTTCGTTAGTGGCATTGTAATACAAATCAAATGGTAACTCTTCACCAGTTTCATTAGATGTGACAGAACCAACAGACACTTCAGCGGTCTTGGAACCAGCTTGGATGATCTCACTAGAGTTAAAGTACAATTCCATTGGGAATAATGCTTCTTCATCATCGACTTCTTGAACTAAAATCTCAAATGATCCAGAGGTGAATTCATTCAATTGAGACAACTTCACAGCTAACCCTTCCTCAATGTATGTCAATGACACATTATCATTGTCAGAGGATTCAATGGTGGCGTCGGTGGCCGATATGACAAGTTGAATCTCGTCAAACAACTTCTTGGATTCCAACACTTCGTATTCAAAGGTCAATGTCACAGTACCGTTGTCGTTGTTGTTTGCCCATGTGGTTAATACTATAGGTAATAACACGTTAGAGTCCTCACTGACACTGGATTTTGGAGTGGATTTCCATCTTAAAACACCCAATGATTGATCATTGGATGGGAATGGCTTTGTACTGTCCTTCAAGCCAATGACAGATGTGGAATTAAACAATGGCTTGTCAACGTTTGGATGGGTCTTGTATTGAGTGTTAACTTCCGGTTTACTGTTCAAGGTTAAGTTGATCTTAGAAAAGGCTAATGATGGGTCATTGATTCTTAATTGAAGGTCACCTTTAACCTCTGCAGAGGAAATGGCACCTTCTCTGGAGATTTGCGCAGAAAACTTTTCGTTTATAGTTATCAAGATACCATTGTTTGGTGTCTTTTCCTTGTTCGAAGTGTTTGTTGTTGGTGTGGCAGCTTGAGTTTGAGACACTTGTCTTGGTGCTGGAGTGTTGATCAACAATGGTTGAGCATCAGCACCACCAAACTTGGAAGTCTTCTTACCTAATTGTAAACCACCTTTTCTAGCAGGAGCGGAGGATAATTTAGACGTAGACACCTCTGGTTCTGGTTCTTTGTATGACTGTGGTTGCACGATGGTTTGTTGTTGATAACTTGGGCTGACAAAGTTCTGACTTTGTTGGAACTCGTAGGAATCCATGTTCTTCTTCATCATTTCCTTTCTTTGGATTTCCTTGGCCTTTCTCTTTCTCTCTTCGGTGGCTTCCAATTCCTTATTTCTTTCAATAATCTCTTGAATCTTCTCCTCGTGAGATTCCATCTCCAAGAATGTCACAATTTGAGTCAATGACAAGTTCTCCTTATAACCTAGGTTGATGATCTCATCGAACGCATTTAAGATCTCAAAGCAATTGTCAAAGATTTCTCTTTCATCAACAGTTCTCAAAATGGTAGTGATGGTGGATGCAAACAAATGTAAAGTGTCAATGTCTTGTAAAATATTCGAATGTTTATTAGTGATCAACACAACGTAAAATTCTTCTAATGGTTGATACACGTATCTAACATTGTCATCCTCCACAGTGGTGTGTTGACTCTTGTTTGATTCGGATAACAACGTTGGAAAGTTAGACAAAAGAGAAGTGACTCTATCCTTCGATAAATCTCTGAATTGTCTGGAAAGAATCGCTTTACCACCACGGGTACAAATTGATGCAGCTAAAACGACCATTGTAATATGCTATGTTATATATGAAATTATGTATGAAGATGAGTGTATGAGTGATTATAGTTTTGATCTGGTCTCTTTCTATAAATGATGTAACGTGTAAGAATAATTCGATGAAACACTTGCACTTCCTATTATGGTTTTTGCTTTAAAACACTTAAACACACAGAGAAATGATACAATCTAATGAATGCTAGAATTGAATATAATAATACACAAGAATCCAGGTAAAGATCAATGGCAATTGGATCTGATACTACTATGAAGGATCAAGATCATAACAGGTCAACAACAATTTCACCAAATGTGTTTAGTGTTTTGGTGCGTGAAGCCAATTTTTTTTGTTTTCGTTTTTTTTTTGACTGAGTGAGTGAGTGAGTGACGGACGGACACGTCGATTTCTATCAAAGGGGATGTGAAACGTCTGTGTGCCATCGCTCATAACATTTCACGTCGATCGACGACTCATCACGTGACAGATTTAAACGGGTAATTTTTTTTTCTTAAAGGTAAATGTTAGATAATGAAAAATTCTTATCTAAAGAACCTTGATTTCACTATTGTATTGCAAGATTCCGCAATTCTTTTGTATTTGACCATTATTTGAATTAAAGGTACTTGATAACAATGAAGACAGATTATTATGAATTGTTAGAGATCACGACGACGGCGTCTGATTCAGAGATTAAAAAGGCTTACAGAAAGAAGGCACTTTTACTTCATCCTGACAAGAATCCAGATGATATAGACAGAGCCACTAAATTGTTCAATGAAGTCAGATTAGCTTATGAAACATTAAGTGATGCACAGGAGAGAGCATGGTATGACTCTCACAAGTTTCAAATATTAATGGAAGACGACGATTACGAACAAAATGATAACCAAAACGATGTTCCAACATACTACGCTGGTACTACTGTGTTTGACATTCAAAAATACATGAACCCAAATCTTTACAGTAAAATGGATGATTCAATTCAAGGGTTTTATCAAGTGATTAGTGTGTTGTTGGACAAGCTCGCCAGTGAAGAAGTGTCTGCTGGGAAACAAGAAGGTTTACCTGGGTTTAATAGTTTCAAGGATGATACCTCTTATGCTAATGCATGTGATCCAAAGGAATTGATGTATCCAAGATTCGGTAATTCCAAATCAGATTATGGTTCCCAGGTGAGAATATTTTACAAAGTGTGGGGTAGTTTCCAATCAGTGAAGACGTTTGCCTGGTGTGATGAGTACAGATATTCTACTGCACCTGATAGAAGAACTAGAAGATTGATGGAGAAGGAAAACAAAAAAGTCAGAGACTTGGCTAGAAAGGAATACAATGAATCTGTGAGAAAATTGATATTGTTTATCAAAAAGAGAGACCCAAGAGTGAATCCATCAATTATGAAGAAATTTGAAGAAGAGAAGATGAAAAAGCAAAAGCAAGAATTGAAAGAACAAGCCACAAAGGAAAAGCAAGAACGACAACGGCAAAGACAAGTGTATGAAGAACAGGACTGGCAAAGTGTTGATCCAGATGAATTGGCTGAGATTGAAGAACAGTTGAATAAGATCTATGAAGAGGAAAAACTTCTGAATGGCGAAGAAAGTGGCAACGAATTGGATGGAGATTTATTTGAATGTATTATCTGTGATAAGACATTTAAAAGTGAAAAGCAATTTCAAGAACATGAAAAGTCCAAAAAGCATGCCAAGTTACTGCGGAAATTACAGTGGGAAATGAAAAAGGAAGGTATAGAATTAGGGATCGACAATGAAGGATATGTGAAAGAAGAATTGGATGATAGTGACTTCGATGAATTCGATGATGCATTAGAGAGTCTTGACGATATTGATGATGATAAGTTAGATGACTTGACCCAATTAGAACTTGATGAATTGGAATTGGAATTGGACGTTTTAGAGGATGAGATAGAAAGACAAGATGACGATTATGCTAAAAATGACGTGAGTGAACACCAGTTTATCATAGAAGAAGATGCTACTGATACAAAAGACAAGGTTTCAGAGCCATTGGTCGATGATGACATTAATTCTGATTATGATGAAATTGAGAATAAATCAACGGTAGGTAAAAAATCAAAGTCAACAACTGATGATAAGTTGGCAGAGTTGAATGCCCTACTGGAAAAAGCCCAGCTGGATTCTGACTCAGATGACGATTGGTATAATGACAGCAAGAAGAAGAAAAAGGGAAAGAAAGGTAAGGCTAAATCAAATGGGTCTACCACTGCCAAACCACAATCCAACAAGAAAAAGTCAACTGTTACAACTCCAAGCTCAGAAAAGTGTACTGTATGTGCTGAAACATTTGACAGTAGAAATAAATTATTTCAGCATATAAGTGCCACAGGGCATGCATTGGCTCCACCAAAGTCAAAGGGTAAAAAGGGTAAGAGGAAATGATCGTTCAGTAGATTTATAAATTTATTTATTTTAATAATTAATTATATTAGAGGTTATCTGAACATTATATCTCACAAAGTTTTTAAATTTTATCCGTTCCAAATTGTTAACTTTACCTCTAATTCGGGAAAGTTAGAAAATTTGGAGAGAATGTAAATTCCGTTAATTGCTGAAAAAAATAATTTCAAACACTGTTATTTATATTCACTATTTCTACCTACCTATTCAATTATATTTATTTCTTGTAATTAAGTTCAAATGCAGTGATACTAGGAAGGTCACCTTAAAAAACACAAAAGTTTTACCTTAGCCTTTACGCCGCATATATTTATAGTAGTATTTTTTACTTTTCTCAACGGCTCAGCGGCGTTGTGGAAGCCAATTTTTAATATTATGTAGTATGAAATAAATTCAGAAAGTGAAAATCGCCCGCGTAGCGTAATGGTTAACGCGTTTGACTTCTAATCAAAAGATTCTGGGTTCGACTCCCAGCGTGGGTGCTTTCTTTTTAGTATCTGTTTCTCTTACAAGATCCTTCTCTTTTTTATAGTGTAATTGCTTAAATTTATTGAAGAAAAGATATTGTATTAGGTGTCGTATATATAAATATATATAAATCGCTTAGTGTCTCTTAACAACACCAGCGGCATCAGCATTAGCTAGAATATACTTCTTATAGTCATAAATATCACCATCGAATCTCTTAACAGTACCATTTTCACTGACCCAGATTTCATTACAAACTTCATTGATAATGGAGACATCATGGGAAACCATCAATACACCACCCTTAAATTTCTTTAATGCATCAGTTAATGCGTCCAAACCAGATGTATCCAAGTGATTGGAAGGTTCATCAAGAATCAAGATGTGTGGGTTAGTTAAACATAAGGCAGCAAATGCCACTCTGGATTTCTGACCACCGGACAATAGTTGCATTTTTTGTAATGATAGCGAACCGGTAATACCAAATGAACCTAAATGACGTCTATACTCTTCATCCGTTTTACCAGGGTATCTTTGACTCATCCAGCCAACAGCATTTTGGGTCAAATCCATTGAATCAACATGATGTTGTGCAAAATATCCAATTCTTAATCTTGAATTTCTTGACACTGATCCATCCAGTGGAATATTCTCTCCCATCAACACCTTCAACAATGTGGTCTTACCACAACCGTTAGCACCGACCAACGCAATTCTAGAATCTAATTGAACATCAAGACTCACATCGTTAAGAAGAAGCTTCTTAGGATCATAACCAAAGGACACATCCAATAGTTGTAATATTGGAGGAGAAATCTTCTCTGGATCTGGGAATTTGAATGTGATCGTCTTTTCTTCTTCAGGTGGTTCTAGCATAGGCAACTTCTCTAATTTCTTAATTCTAGATTGTGCTTCTGACGACTTTGCAGCATTATATCTAAACTTATCAATAAATGCTTGAAGATGTGCTCTGTATGCCATTTGGTTTTCGTATTCTCTCTTTTGGTTCTTTAATCTTTCTTCTCTGGTGGAGTAGAAAGATGAGAAGTTGGAACCTCTGTAGTAATCTAATCTCTCTGAATGTTGATGAATAATATCTGTGGCAACTTCATCCAAGAACGCACGGTCATGGGACACGACCAAAACAGTGGCAGGGTATGTTTGCAGATAGTGGGCAAGATACGTACTGGAAGGAACATCCAACATATTGGTAGGTTCATCCAATAATAAAAGATCAGGCTTACAAAACAAAGCTCTGGCTAGGGATAATCTCATTCTCCAACCACCAGAGAATGATTTAGTTGGCATGGCCTGTGCTTCTTGACTGAAACCTAAACCGTATAGAATGGAAGCAGCTCTACCTTCAGCCTTATCACTTTCCATTTCACTCAATTTTTCGTGAACTTCCTCCAGCTTTTGAACTAAATCTGATTGTTCATTATCCAACTTCTTCATTTCTAAGGATTCCTCTTCGAATTCCTCCTTTAACTTGTCAATCTCAGTCATTCTTTCATTAATTTTGCCCTCTTCCATTAACAATTGCTTTCTCCAGACATCTGCATCTAAAACGGATTGCAATGCAATAGTGTCGTCACCCGTGATTTCTTGCTCAACATGTAAAATTGTGATGTGTTTTGGAATGTTCAATTCTCTTCTTGATAGAGCTCTTAATAATGTAGATTTACCAATACCGTTTTGACCAACCAAACCATATCTTCTACCATATGCTAAGGTCAATTGGGCATCAGAAAGAATTCTTTGACCTTGACCAACATATAAATCAAATGTATCAAGTTTAATATCCTTAGACTTACCCGCACCGGCACCAAAGTCAATTGGATTGATCTTCAAGAAGAATGAATCGTAATCTTCTTGCTTTTCATCATTGATCAATTTAGAAGCTTCATATTGAACAAACTTGTTATTTCTCTTAGCCACTTTCTTTGCAATCTTTGCTTCAGCCTTCTGAAGTTTCTTTTTGTCAACTCTTGTTTCCATAACTCTACCTGTATGCTCAATGTCTGTAGTGGATTGTAATAATGCCAAAGAGGAGTCCAAATCTCTTTGCTGACTTTGAATTAAAGAGATATCTAATAATCTCTTTGAGGTATCACCAGTGACTGACAACTTAGCCATACCATCACTTAATTTTTTGCTCAAAGTTTCTGTTAATTTGTTTCCTAGGTTGGTAACCTTGGTCTTGTCACCACCTGCACTGATCAAAAGTTCCTCCAAAAAGGTAATCTCCTTCGCAATATCTAATTGTTGAGCTAACACCGCATCTTCAGTTGAACTCGAGATATGGTTCACATAGCCTAATGCGTAATCAGCAACCACAGGATCAATACCAGAGGCAGCCTGACGGATTTGCAAGTTGTAATTCGACATAATGACTCTATTTCTAGTTTGATAACTTGTGTTTTATGTAGATGTATACGCAAGATTATGAATTTAAATCAAATGGGTGTAATAGAAACCATTTGCTGACTTTCAATGTGTTTTCGTCTTTTGTGTAGTGAAAAAAAAACTTTTGTCAAAGTAGTGCGCTGAACAACATTTTACGCTAACAAAATGATAGAAGGTATGGTATACCTTGTCTTTTGTTTCTTTACTATATATAACTAGCTATATTAAAAACTATCTATTACTTATTATACAATATCATTAATCCAAAAACAATTGAACCTTTCTCTTACCGGTCATTTCATCGAGGACAGATTTCACAGAGACATTAACCTTGTCAAAGACAGACAACTCCTTTTGTTTTCCTTCTTTATCCTTAAAAGATAACTTATACTGCTCCTCCTCAAACTTTGCAGAGTTAACATCACCCAAGACTTCCAATTTGATCAAACTTTCCACACCAAATTTAGGAACCAAAACAACCACACCATTAGAAAATACTTTGATCACATAACCTTGTTGAGAACTTTCATTTGATTTCATCACTTGTCCAACGTAATATTCAATACTTGCTCTACCGGCAAATTGAGCATTTCTATGACGTTTATTGATATTCTTAACAACCAAATCCATCTTACTCTTATCCATGTGAATTTGATGTAAAGGTTCATAACCAATGGCAGCAGCTAATTGTCTATGAGCGACAACATCACAATATCTACGAATAGGTGATGTAAAATGTGTGTAAATGTCCACTGCTAAACCATAATGTCTGAAATCAGAGTAACCAAAATTACCTGCAGCAAAATACTCAGCAGCCATCATACATCTTGTAGCCATGATTCTAAGAAGTGTGTTGAAGTAAGGATCCTCTGGATCGACACATCTGTCCAAGGAATCAGCTAATGCCTTTGAACTCTCTAACGAGATCTTCATGTTTTTCTTAACACTCAAGATATCATTCAAAATTTCAAAGTTAGTGGCAGGAGGAGGAGCGTGACGACGAAGCATTGCAACTTGTGGGAATGATTCATAAATCTTCCTAGCAACAGAAATATTTGCCAACAACATGAACTCCTCCACCAAAGAATTTGTATCCAATAGCTTCTTGATTTCAACTTCACCTGGATCGGATGTTTCACTGTCCATGTGAACTTTGACTTCGGGTGATGCCAAATTCAATGCACCAGCCTCCATTCTCTTTTGTTTCAACTTCTTTGACAATTTTAATAAATGCCTCATACCTTGGGTCAATGGGTCTGTTTTAGTCTGATCGTCTATTCTGATTTGTGCTTGTTCATATGCAAATGCCTCTCTTGATCTGATGATTGATTTAGTAAAGTCAACATTAACAATATTAGCATCTTCGTCAAGTTCCCAAATAACAGAAAATGCAAATCTGTCAACATACGGTTTCAAAGAACAAAGATCAGTACCTAATAGCATCGGAAGCATATCAATTCTTTTATCGACAAGATACACAGAAGTACCTCTGGATGCACCTTCTTGATCCAATGCCGTTCCCGCCTTGACGAAATGAGTCACATCAGCGATATGCACACCAACCTCGTAATTTCCATTTGGTAGTTGTTTAGCGTGTAAGGCATCGTCGATATCCACACATCCAGGGGGATCAATAGAACAAATTAACTTATCTCTTAAATCTCTTCTTTTAGCAAGTTGTGGATCACCATTGTCCAAGTTTTCAGGAACAGTCCAATCATGTCCCTCTTTAGGCAAACAGTCAAGAACATTTTTGGAAAATGGTCTGTATTCAACATCATGTTCCAACAATAAAGCTTCTTGTTCAGCATTTTTCTCTTCAATATCACCCAACACCCTGACAAAGTGTCCCTCTGGGAACTTAGAATACGTAGGCCATGAATCAACGGCAACCACAATTCTTTTACCCGCAAGTTCTTTAGATCTTCTGGTTCTGATTCTGATCTTTGGGAGTGATCTATCCATCAATATGACAAAACAATTCTTAGCTGAGTTACCACTGGTTTGAGACCCAGAAACGGAATTTGGAGCTAACTGACCAACGTATAATCTCCAACTTCTCTTCAACACACCAACAATCTTACCTGTTGGAACGATTCTCTTATCTTCTTCAACATCACCACCTTGTGCCTTTATAGCTTCCTGTGCCAATAGTCTTCTTTCTTCATCACTGATAATAACTTCATTTTCGTCATCATCTCCGATGGCGTTCTTATTAATAACCTCCTCATCAATGATCTCAGTGGATGGTTTCTTCCATTGACTCTTTGGCAAGATTTCTACAACAACAGAATCACCATTGAATGCTCTGTTTAAATTTTCTCTTCCCAAGACAAGTAATGGTTTTGGCAGAGATGGAATGGACACCGACCCTTCCAAAAAGTTGTATGAAGACACAGATATATTACCCTGATATAAACTACCATTCTTAATACCACCCATCAATCTTGCAGTTGAATAATATTCTGGATATTTGATTTCTGTTGTCTTTGATGAGAATGCATCTCCGGATGGCAACATGTCTTGCAACTCAGCAGAGTTTGGTAACAATGAAACATAATCCTCCAATTTCATGGCAATGCATCCTTCAGCGACGGCCTTTTCAACATTATCCTTGTCATTAGTCAATAAGATAACCTTGATGCCGGACTTTTCCAAATGTTTCGAATACCATTTTGTACAATTTCTGATCAATCTGTCATTGTAATCATTGATGATCTCACCTTTTTCTCTTGCTAAGTAAGTTGTAGTTTTAAACTCATTGTGGAACACAATACATCTTTTATCCTCATTTTTACATAATGTTCTTAATCTCATATAAATTGGATAACTCTTATTTCTGACTTCTTCTAAAACAGTTTGAGGAACGATAACATCATAGAACACAGCATCACTTTCTAACATATCAATGGCATTCAAAACAACATTAGTATCAACCAATATGTAATGCTTTCCAATGTTGCTCTTTTTCAATTCTAATGGAGTTTCCGATAATATAGGCTTTGCTAATTCACCCGATGAAGTGACGTGGTAGTAATCATTACACAATTGACATGCTCTGGAGAAACATGGAATATCATCTCTTAGATAATGCTCTCTGACAATCTTTTGAGCACCACCGTTCCGTGACCTCACAAAGACTTTTTGTGTCACAGACAAACCGGTGGAGAGTCTTTTTCTCTTTTGAATTGTAACTGACATGGCTTGATAGTGAGTGATTGTTTGTCAGAGTGTCTATATTACCTGGTAGAACATGATCAACATCCTCTATGAGCATTACTTCTGTGTCCCTTCACTCTCGTTCCCTCAAAAGTTAAAATTTTCTCACACATAAAAGATGTGTCTAAAAAAGGCAACTAGAAAAGTGCACAGCCATGGATTTACAGTTTAGTTGATCTCAATTATATGAATACATTCTATTAGAGGTTTTATGTAGATATAATATATATATATATGGCCCGATAACTAAGTTCTAACGGATAGTGCCTTTTCCTTACTCCAAGTGGATATCCAGTTAGCGGAATCAGTCTTCGGCACAAAATAGATCTTTAATGTATTGTCAAATAGAGGAGCCTTTGGCTTGTCAGACATCAATGCATTGTTGATATTAACCTTCTTACCAACTTTAATTAATCCTCCAGATTCAGTTTCCATGTATGCTTCTAATTTCTTTGGTGTGAAGTTCTTGTGTTTCTCTTCTTCAAAGAATGACGCTGGTCTATCCAAGACCGTCTCCATCAATTCCAATGGCGTGGTAAGTTCACTGATCTCTGCTACGAAGTCAAACTCATCAGTGGTTGGATAGATGATCATAGCAGGTAATATCAATTGTGATTCAACATCGTTTTGATCTTCTAAATGTATCTTTGTATCACCTAGTAATTGTGCTGGCTTCGATGTTGTAATTGATTTAATGCCTCTCAAGCTGATAGCCTTTTCCAATGTGTCCTTTATCAGCTGCTTTGCCTCTTCTTCCTTTCTCTTTCTCTCTTCACGTTCCTTGATTTCTTTCTTTTTCTGTGAAATTGTCTTGATAAGAGCGTTCACGGCAGCGTTTTTATCATCGATGCTAACAGCGTACTGTAAAATTTGATCAGCTTCGTCCCATTTCTCAATGGCAACAAAAGCCTTAGCAGATCTGAAAAGTGCCTTCACATTCTTTGGTTGTAATCTTAAACATTCCTTAGCATCGTTGATACATCTTCTATAGTTCTTCAATTCCAAATTACACGCTGATCTATTCAAATAAAGTGCTGCATCAATCTCAGGAACATCACACCCAACATCTAAACCCTTGGTGTAGTATTCTATGGCATTTTTATATTGTTTGGCTTTGTAACAATCATTACCTTGGTTTTTAAAATTCGTGGCAATTTCATCTGGATCACCTTCATATGCTAATGCCTTCAATGCTTCCACTTGCAGATTTTCTCCACCGTCTCCATCCGTTTCATCTAATTCAGTCATGAAAAGTGGTAATCTGTTTAACTCCTCCATGACTTTATCTGTTGGTTTATCAGCTAACTCTGAAAGTTGTGGTGGTAGAGATGGATCCCCGGCTTGAGGAACATACCGTCTCTTTTCCCATTCACTGACCAGTTGGTCGATTTTCTTGTCATCTTCTTCCTCGCTGAGTTCTTTAATTTCAACCATATTGATACCTTGACTTAGATGATTATTTTAGATATTGAAATTTCTCTGAGTATTTTAGTGATCTGTTACTGGACTGTATGTAGATAAACCAACAGTTAGTTAAATAAACCCTTGGAGACCAAAAAATTGGAAAAAGAAAAATTTGAAAAAAGAGCATTGAGTATCGCACTACAAGAAACTCCGTCTTTTCCCAGTTTCTGTCGGAATTTCAGTAGAATTATACTCTATTGAGGTTTAAATTTTAACTTAAAATGCATTTCTATTAAATATACACTATATACATCTATATTAATTATTCTTCTCTCCATTTACCGAATTTCTTGTAGTCATCGTACAATGATTTGAAAACTACACGACTTTGTCCGTCCAAACTGGCATTCACGTAGTTCAACTCATTGGAAGTGAATAAATCAAACATCAAGAACAGTCCACTCACTAGGTATTCTCTCAATTCAGGATTGAGTCTATATTTAACAAAGTATCTGAGATAATTGAATAGTAACACTGATATGGATTTTCGCAAATGAGTTCTGAAGATTGAAACTGATGAGGAAATCGATGACTGTCCATCTTGATGTTTATTTTTATTACCAGATGATTCACACAAGTTACTAACCAATCTCTCATATGCTAAAGCACAGTCCTTTGAATTTGCAATTGTTAAAGAGGAAATTGTACCCTGGATCTTTTCAAATAACGATTCCATCAGAGTGTCAAAAGAAGCGATTAAAAGGTGATGTCTATTGGAGAACCTAAATCTTTGGAATAACAATAAATTGGAGATAATTTGTGTTGAATAAATGTAGATACTATTCGCAGCAACCAACAGTTCTTTGGAGACATCTGTAGAACATTTGTTAAACACCCCAATGACCATGCTTGGGTACAAGCAAATAAGTTCCACAGTGTACTGGGTTAATGCCCAATTCTTGGCAACGATTAATGTTTTAAAACATTCAATTGTTCTCAGGATAGTATCAGGGTTTTGAAATAATGACGCAGAGTCAGAGTGATCGACAATCAATGATACGGATTTTGCCATTAGATGGTGAATTTGAGAGAATTCATTATCTACTGGCTTTGCCACAGAGTCCAAAAAGGCAACCAATAATTCAACATTTTGTGGAAACAGGTCACAGTTGGAAATTACAAATGCCCACGCATCAATGTAATTGGTAGAGCTTTGTTGGAAAAGTTTAGACAAATAGTCTCTCATGCATCTGGAGGTCTTTTCAGTGACGTCCAAATTTAAAAACAATGCTAAAATGTAGTTTGCAGAATAGTACTGGGAAAAACTTGTGACAACAGCAAACAATGACGATTGAACAGTGATTGATGAAGAATATTGCTCACCCAACCTGGTAACAATCTTCTTAACACTTTCCCCACCTGCGAACTCCTTCTCATTGCTTAACAAGGAGAGACTATCAAGTAACCAACAAATATCATCTTCGACTATTTTTGAAGAGGAAAGAAGCTTTGTGTATTGAGTTTCAAGAGTCTTGATTAATGCGGTTTTTCTCGCATACTCATCATTGTCAAGTTTAAGCAAGGCAATTGAAATATTGAGATAGGCGTTGGTTGAAACGGAACGTGATTTGGAAATCTTGGAGATATTTTCGTTCAAGGTAGAATAGACATTTGCTATGTATTTTTTTGATAGCTCATCTTGCTTTTGTTTTATGTGGCAAGTAAGAATGGTTTTGGTGATTTGCTTGCTTAAGTTCATATCTTCATGAGTAGATTGTTTCGTAAATAATTTCACAAGTTCATTGATATCACATTCTATCGAGGATTTAAAAGTAGGCATTTCTAATAAATTCAAGATACAATGTTTAGCTACAGTATATTCTTTAGATTTTTTAGAAGCAGTTTCAGATAATACATTCAAAGCTAATTCCCTCTGGTTCCTTTGGAAACAGTTCACAGGAACGGTCAATAAACATCCACAGTATGGTTGGCCACTTCTAATTTCTTCAATAACGCACTTGATGTATGAATGGATTAGTGTTTTTTGTTCATGAATTATGGAGTCCGAGAAGATTTTTGAAATTTCAGAGATAGGAATGGACTTTAACAGATTATTGAGTAATTGTTGAAGTTGATCTTCATCTAACAACTGGGAAATAAGCACTCCCCATCTATTGATGACTAATATTTTGAACTCATTAGATGCTTTTTGGAAGTATTTCAAAACACTTTTAGCATGCTCTGGTTTAGATAATTTATAATTTTGTTCTAATATTCTAAATAAACATATTAGCTGATAATTAGAGTTGATTTTGCCAGGTGATAGAACTTTGTCAGTATTAAACTTCAAATCATCAATATCGTACAGCATTAGAATGTAGGACTTTAACTTCCAATCCTCATCTTCAAAATGATCATCCAAATTTAACACATTGGTTAAAGTGGAGGAAATATAATCGATATTGGCAAATAAAGTCTTCACAGTGGCACTGTTATGGTATTCAGAGGTAGACGTTAACAAACCTTGCACAATGGATGTCAATGCAATTGTTTTGGCCTTCGAGTCTAGTGTTATTAACGAATTGATTAATCTACTCAATTGCAATTGAGACAAAGTTATAACTTGCTTCCCAACTTCAGCTACAAATCGATCAGAGTAAACAACACTTTTCAAAGCATCGTCTGAAATACCAATAGACACCCATAATTCAAAAAATTCAGGGATTTCTCTTGATCTAACGTAACAATTGAACAAAGAAATAATCAATTGTAAACCTTGTGATTCATCGTTTTCCAACGAAGCAA
Source organism: Ambrosiozyma pseudovanderkliftii (assembly GCA_003707895.3). NCBI lineage: Eukaryota > Fungi > Ascomycota > Pichiomycetes > Pichiales > Pichiaceae > Ambrosiozyma > Ambrosiozyma pseudovanderkliftii. The sequence goes on along the minus strand of PPLW03000005.1, from coordinate 327,809 downwards.
CAGTGAATATTTTCTTTGAAAATCTGAAACCCACTTCTGAATTCTTCAAAAGAGCTTGAATCACTACTTGGTAATTTGTGGCCTTAGAGTCCAAAGATGCCTCCACGAGTGGTGCTAAGAACTCTGTTGACAGCACTCTATTCAATCCCACTAGTTCCTGTAATAGGGTCCCCGAGCAAGTAGGAAACTTGGCAGTTATCAGAGTGAAGATACTCTCTAACGAGTTCATTGGAAGTTTAGAAACCATCAGTGTATAAATGTATTGAATCGCACCATCATCGACTTTATCGTCTATGGACGGTTTAGATAAGAAAAACTCTAAGTTCTCTTGTAAATTATCCATATTCGCTTTATTGAAGAATAATTCATACAGTATTTCATCGATCGATCCTTGTTGAGTCTTATCATGCTTAATGTCATCAATCATTAGCAAATGAAGTATCCCAGCTAAACAGGAACTGAAAAATGTTCTAATTTGCTTTTTTGAGTATTTGTCTAATTTATTATTGTTCAATTTGAAAATCTGGGACACCAGTGAACTGATCGAAGTCAATGCCGAATCATCTGTTGGTTGGCATTGAGCCAAATCAAGAAGATTCGATATCACTTGAATGCTTTGATCATTCGTGAACTTAATTCCATGGTCACCGGTAGCCAATTGAAGCAATTGCAGAAAATTATGAATCAATTCAGTATCTTCTTGTAATGCTGTGGATTTGTTAATTTCGTCTAATGTGGATGTGATAATGTCATTCAATTTAACATTACCCAAGATCTTGTCTCTTGTTTGACGTAACACAGGATTCAAATTGCATCGAGTCCAAACAACAACAAACAACTTCCAAATTGATCCATTGGAATTAAATGTGTTACCTTGCCTTTGTGATAATCTATCACATAAAAGTTCTAATATGAAGCGTTCTCTCTGTGGAAGCACTAAACTTGATCTCTCATCTAGTAAATCTGAAGAGACTCTGTAGATCTCATCGACTGGAGTAGTCTTGTGTCGAAGGTACCTAGTAATTTCCTCTGTTGTTTGTAACTCAACCATTGCTAATCCCACAAATATATATGTATCACTGATAACCACTTATAAATGACAGATAGCACTGACCCAACACAAGATAATCCTCAACCTATTCTCCTCTTACCAGAAACAAGGATCCCAATTAACCTTACTTATACTTATACTGGGAAGGAAAGAATTTTTTTTAAAAAAAAAAATCTTATTGACCCGTTAATTGAACATGGCAGATTTCTCAGATTTTTATTTTTTTGGTCTTTTTTTGTTGACATTTTTTTGATGTTAACAAAAGGGCCATTGGGTTACATTGGGTTAACTTGAGATTGGTTCAGTTGTATGGACTAGTACGAGGTAGTTAGGGACAATTATATTTCATATAACAATCTCATATTACAAGGATATCAATGTCTTCGTTTCAGTTTAATTTTGGTACCACAGATTCGGGTGGAAGTGGCAAGGGAAAGCCAACCAATTCCTTTACTTTTGGTTCAGTGAACAGAAACTTAAGCACCAACAATTCAACAAATTCAACGACAACACCACAATTGCCAACTTTCAACTTTGGAACCAGTTCAATCACTGCATCCAGAGGTCCATCAGATACCCTGTCGGCAAGTAAACCGGAAATTAAGTTCCCGATATTCAAAACAGCACCAACAGTCAAGGACACTATACCAAACAAGGACAGTAATGATGACGATCTAGATACAATTGAATTGCCGGACAAATACAACCAAATGATTGCAGATGAAACAGATATGGACGATGCTGACAAGGATTTTGATATCGACGAGAAGACCCAACTTCCTATATCCAAACTTCCATACAACGACGCACCTATTGCCAAAGATGATCTATCTTGGTTGAAGAAGGGGAGACATTTAACCTTTCAATTATCAGAGAAGGAACCATCTGGATTGATGTTCCTGTCTACAGAGAAGACCACTGAAATTGACAACAGTAATAGCAACAGCAAACCACAACAAATTGGCAGCAATGAAAGAGAATCAAAATTGTACCCATTTGAGTTACCAACCAATATTGAATCATCAGAGAGCTTTGTCACATTCTTAACGCAGGTGTACCATTTATTTGAACCATTATTGAGTCGACAAGCGTACAAGAATTACTACTATGATGTGTCTGAAAATGGTGAAATGCAAATTGGAGTGTTGTCTGCCATCAAAGAGGAAGTTGCTGAGAAAAGATCCAAATTGGTCAATTTGATGGATTCGCTGATTAAACAATTGGAGACATTGATCCGTTCAAAGTTAAATGAAGAAACATCAGATGACACTGTGATATTCAACTATGAAGAATCATTGAACGTTCTGCTTCTGTTGCAAGCTCTAAATTTCTCCAGTGACGAGGAAAAATTGGCCAGGTACATTAGTTGGGTTAACAGAGCCAACATACAACCAGATGATTCATTGGAGCAGGATGCTATGTCACTGGGAACCGATGGTAGTAAACCATATGAGCATTTCATATTTTGGTCAACGTATTTGAAGAAGTTGATTTTGAGAGGATCGTTTGAACAGGCTGTTAAGGCGTTGGATAATTCCCAATACACTGATTTGAAATCCACAGATCCAACGTTGTACAATTTGATCGATGATTTCAAGACACTGTTGACGAATTACAACGTCATTGTATTCTCTAGGGACAACAGAGAGTTTTTACTTTGGAAGCAAACAATGGTTAAATTACGGGAATTGAGTAAAAATGTGCAATGCAGTAATCATGAGATCTCTGCTGAATTGGTTCAATTGATTCATATTGCATCTGGGTCAAGAGTGACAATCCAAGAGAATGCCACGTCTTGGTACGAATGTTTCCTTGCTCAATACTTGTACTCATTACCAAGTGACTTATTGATCAGTGAGTACGTGGTACAATCGACAACCAGTTTCACTCCAGACATGACTAATTCATGGGAATCAGCGTGTCTTGATTTACTCAATGGGAAATATTTGACCACGATATATTCACTTGAATACTTGGATGCATCCATTGGAACATTCATTGCTGTGTTGGTGGAAGCAGCTGGTTTGTTAGAGAAGTACTCTGACATCACTAATGTCACTAATGCCAACGGTACAGTGTTGTCACCTAAGCAAGTGTTGAGTTCCACCATTGATGAGATGCTTGATCAACTGATTTTGTCGTATTTGAGCAATCAAGCATTGTTCACATTGGGTGTCAGTTTACTGATAACTTTGGATTCGCCAAAGAGTAGAGAGATTGTCTCTGAGATGTTACCTAAATTTGACATTAAAACCAACGATGATTTTGAATGGAGTTTATCCATCTGTGCAAAGTTAAAACTCCATCAAACTGCTGAAAAGATCTACGATTTACAAGGTGTCACGTTGTTGAACAATGGGTTCTTGTATGAATCATTGTACTGTTTTTCACAAGCCGGTGACACTGTGAAATTAGTCGACACCACATGGAAGGCATTTGAGAATCTACTATTGGACGGTGAATTCACCGATGAATTGTTGTTGACCAAGATCGCAAACAATGACATTGACAATTCTATGCTACGGCAGGCATTGGCACCGTTTGTGGTATTGCAACAGTTTTTAAATCAAGTATCTGATGGTTCCAACAAGCAGAAAGATCCACCATTTGAGAAATTATTCACATTGTTCAATTTCCAATACCTACCAGCTCATTACAAAATCGTGTTATTGTTGATTTTGACTCCATATTTCAACAAGGGAGTGTACACACTTGACCATTTGACAAACATCATATTAATATTGAACAAGTTTGAAAAGCAATTGGATAACGATGATGACACTGCACAGTTGACACAAAGATTGTATGAATTGTGTTTAACCAAGGACAACAAAGACGGTAACTGTACTTGGGCCAATGACACCGACAATGAATCATTACCAAGTACCATTGGTGAATTCCTATTGAACATTAGAAGGGCAATCAGTTATGAAGTGAGTTTTAAATTCTTAGAAGACACTCCATTGTGATGTGATTGTTAAAAAATGTTATCACCGACTGTTTCCGTTTCTCGTTTCCTGGTTTCTGGCTTTGACCCTCCTGCTATTCGAGTTTCCCTCCACTCGTCAGCAGCAAGAGAGATAAGAAAAAAAAATTTTTTTTTTTTTGGGTGAGATAATGAACTGATTGGAGAAGAATTGGCGATGGGAGGGAAATCGAGAAGATTTTCCAGTAAGTCTGTTGTTAAGTGTACTTTGTATAGATGTATATATATATATATATATGAATGTATGAATTATAAAATCATAGATTCAAATATTGAATAATTGTTTTATTGATATCAAAACAAAAATAACAAATAACCACAAAATAATACAATGTCTGAAGAACCAAAATATGAAAACGTTAGATTGTTACATCAAACCAATCAATTAAAGTGTCTTTATACGTATGTTTCAATGTTTTAATCGAGATAACTTTGTCAAATAAGATTAGTTACTAACCAAACTTTCTTCTCCTCCCCTCTGTTATTCATATAGTATCATTCGTGACAAAAACACTGCTCGTGGTGATTTTGTCTTTTACTCTGACCGTATCATTCGTTTGTTAGTCGAAGAAGGTTTGAACCAATTACCAGTGGAACCATACGAGATTAAAACTCCATTAGGTCACACATACAACGGACACAAATTCCAAGGTAAAATCTGTGGTGTGTCTATCATCAGAGCTGGTGAATCCATGGAGCAAGGTTTGAGAGACTGTTGTCGGTCTGTCAGATTGGGTAAGATTTTGATTCAAAGAGATGAAGAGACTGCATTGCCTAAATTGTTTTACGTTAAATTACCAACTGACATTGAAGACCGTTATGTGTTTTTGTTGGATCCACTTTTAGCCACTGGTGGTTCTGCATCTATGGCTGTCGATGTCTTGTTGGAGAAGGGTGTCAAGCAAGAGAGAATTATGTTTTTGAATGTGTTGGCCAGTCCGGAGGGTATCAAGATCTTCCAAGATAAGTATCCAAAGATTAAGATCATCACTGGTATGGTTGATGAGGGATTAGATGATAAGAAATTTGTCGTTCCAGGTTTAGGTGATTTTGGTGATAGATATTACTGTATTTAATTAGAGGATTGTTTGAATCCCTAAATCCTTTATTTCATTTTATTTTTATTTTTCCTGACCTGATTGTGTTTCCTTCACCTATTAGAACTGTGTAGTTTAATGAAAAAAAGTTGTACCTTATAGATAATGAATATAAATTAGATTTCATTCGTATTATCACATTCAATACAATTAATTGTAAGTTTCTTTGTCTTGTCTCTTTTGTTTGTATTGCGCGTCAGAAAAAGAAAACGAAATTTTGAGATCAAAACATAAAAAGGGAATAGGGGGGACGGGGACACTGGGGAAACAAAACAAAACAAATGGATTTTACTGTGATTAATTCAATACTATAACTTTGGCACCATTCTTCATCCAATAATGTCATCAACTACACTGTTAAACCAACCAATTGTGATAGATAATGGGTCGGGAACGATACGTGCTGGGTTCGCTGGTGATGAAAGACCAAAGATCAATTATTCAAATATCATAGGTAAACCCAAATACAACAAGATCATGCCATCGACGATATCGGAGACGGATACGTTCCTCGGATCCAAGGCTCAGTCATTGAGAGGCTTGTTGAAACTTCAATACCCCATCGACAAGGGAATAGTGGTTAATTGGTCCAACATGGAACTCATGTGGAACCAAGTGATGCAAACATTGAACGTGACGAAAACTGAACAACATCCATTGTTGATCACAGAACATCCATTGAATCCAAGGTCCAACCGTGACAAATCAGCAGAAATTCTCTTTGAAACATTCAATCTACCAGCGGTTCATTTCTCCATTCCAGCGGTGCTTTCCTTGTATTCATCAGGACGAACCACAGGTATTGTGGTTGACTCTGGTGATGGAGTGACCACATCTGTGCCCGTGTTTGAAGGGTTCTGTGTGCCCGGATCAATCAAACGGTTAGACCTTGGTGGTAGAGATATAACAAAGCAATTACAATTGGAACTGATCAAATGCGGGTACTTTTTATCTACATCGTCTGAATTCGAAATTGTCAGAAATTTGAAAGAACGGATGAGTTATGTGTCACTAGGTAATGACATTGATCCAATTGATGTGGCGAAGGAGTATGTGTTACCCGATGGGAAAACGATCACAGTGAATGGAGAGTCCTTGTCGAAACCATGTGAATTGCTGTTCAATCCAGAATCATTCGGAGAAGAGTTGGATCCAATTGACACCATTGTGTACCAATCATTACTGAAAACTGACTTGGATCTCAGATCGCAATTATCTCAGAACATCATTCTCAGCGGTGGGACTACATTGTTTAAAAACTTTGGATCACGGTTATTAGACGGCGTGCAACGACACGATTCAGAGTTGAAATTGAAGATATTTGCATCTCCAGATAGAAAGATCAGTTGCTTTGTCGGTGGATCGATTCTAGCCAGTTTGAGCACATTTAAACACATTTGGATCAGTAAGGAAACATATAGAGAGAATCCAGATGCCATCCATACCACTTTTCTATAAAAAATGAACATTCTTCTTCCCCCCCCTCTTTATAATTTCTGTTTTGTACGTATTATTAAATGTAAAATAAATTTCTAATGGATCGGATAGTAATTGAGATATTTATATTATCGGTACATAAACAAAGCAAGTGACAAGAAAGAAAGAAAGATTGATATAAAAATACAGAAATCATTGAATGAAAGGAAAGATAAAGGAGTGGAAAGAAGAAAACAATAAATAATAAAACCCACTATTAAAATCATTATGAAATAATATAGTGAAAGAGAAGAAAAAGTAATCTAAAATAAAAGAAAAACAGAAAAAAATTAATGATAATACACCAAGGAGAATGGAACCCTTAAAAAAATAATAAGAAAGTAGAAAGAAAAATCACTAAACCGTATAAAACTAGACCAGACAAAGCAAAAAAAACAAACAAAAGCAAAACACAAATACAAAACAAAACAGCGGAAGCGAGTGTATGAGTCCAAGATGTCCGTTAAGACATCCTTACAAATCATCGTAATCATTTTGGTTGATTGGACACAAATCTATACCAAAGATTTCATTAGTGGAATAACCATTAGAACCTGTGGCTCCAGAGCCGGCGGCAGCTCTCAATTCTTTACCCAACCGTCTCTTTTTCATAGCTGGTAATGGTGATCCGTAGATAGATCTACTATTAGCCGTAGCTGCAAGAGATGGTGTAGATGTGATATGACCAGAGTACAATGACGATGAAGTTGAGTTTGCGATACTTGTGGCGACGGTTTCATCAATCATTTTACTTGGAGACATATAGAAATCATCCAAGTACGATGGAGAGTACCAGTGCTTACCGATTCTAGTCGACGACGATCCGTTACCGTTATTGTTAGTAGCGACTGGGGTACGTAACAATTGATTCGGCGTTTTGAATTTCGTGGTACTTGTAGGCAATGGTAATTGATTGTTAGACAAAGAACGAGGAGATGGAGTAGGTTGAGCTTGAGTCTGTGGTTTGTTGAAAGCTTGTTGAAGTTGTTGTTGTAAAGAAGGCAACTGGTTCAATTGGCTAGCCGACTGAGGTTGTAAATGATGCAACTGTTGCTGTTGCTGTGGTCGTATTTGTTTGTGGTGCTGCTGTTGAGGTGTTTGACCGTGTTGTTGAACATTGTTGTTATGTTGCTGAGCGGTTGGTTGTAACACAGGTGCAGGGGGTGGTGGTGGCAACGGAGTCAAAGTCGATTGCATGCCATTGTTAGTGGTGAATTGTTTTGGCGTTAGCGGTTCTAACAACGGACCAGTGTCTGAATTTCTAATCGGAGACAATTCAAAGCTGGAGTTACAACTGAACGATGAGGTGAATTGCATGTTCTTCTGAGCAGAGTACATCAGATTAGTTGGTGATTCATTCGTGCCTAAGAAGTTCCCGTTGTTAGAGGATCCACCATTGGTGGCACCGTTGAATTGAATCTCAGGGGTTGTTGGGAACGTTCTGAACACAATGTGACCACCGCTGGCAGATGCAGACCAAGATGTCGAAGGAGCGGTCAATTCAGGGATGGTACCTAACAATGATTGGTTATTAGTAGCACCACCGTTGACAGAAGATGTAGATCCGTTTCTCACTGGGGTACGTAATGGTAGAGGGTCTTGACTAGGTGTGCCGGACACTTCATCAGATATGTAACCTTGATCTGAATGGGACGACGAAGAACCGTTCAATGGGATAGCTAAGGAATCGATCGATGTGGTGGCTCTTTTCAAATCAGGAATCGAGAATGGTTGGCCCTTGTCAGGGGTACCAGTGGATGGGATGTTTAAACTCTTTGACTTAGTAGCGACAGATGCGGATGGTTGGTCCGCAGTGGTGTTGGAGGTTGTGGACTTGTTGAATTTCTTTTGGCCGTTGATGTTGAAGAATTGGTACTCGTACCCATCAACGATTTTCCAGAAATGGCCCTTGCCATCCTTAGATTTCTCAGTTTTGGTGAACGATTTGTTCAATGAAAGGTTGTGTCTGATGGAGTTCTGCCAACCGACTTCACCCTTTCTGTAGTAACTGAACGTGTCCGAGATCCATTGGTAAATCTGAGACAATGTTAGCTTTCTCTCTGGGGCACGTAAGATGGCCATACCGATTAAACTAGCATATGAGTGGGGCGGTTTAGCGTTGGATTCAAACACAATCAAAGGCATCTCTGAAGGAGCAGGCACGTCAATCTGCTGAGGACCTTTGAATTTCTTGTTTTTCCGAGTCGGTTGAGATGGACCGGATTTTCTATCGAATTTAGGAGCAGCTAATGGAGACCGTTTAGACGATTCAATAGACGACACAGATGAACCACTGGCATCGATCATAGACGAACTTGGAGTGATAGACGAGCCATTTGAATGCAAATTGGCATCAGACGATGATGATCCTGTATTTATCGCAGTGGTACCAATCACTGGTGTCGGCTGATAATTTGGTATTGGTTGGGTCATTGAGATATCTATCAATTGAGGAGACGAGAATTCCGGTGATAACAATCCAGCAGTGTGTCTATGGGTGGAATTTAACAAATCAGCCGAGGAGAACGCATGAGAGTGTTGTCTTTTCCCATTAGCGTCCCGTAGAATCGAATGAGGAGGTGTCTTCAATTCATTCATCTTGTTATTATTCACAGGACTGGTAGATTGGCTATTTGAATCTGTCTTTGACGATGAAGACGTGTGTATTGGATGAAGGTAATTTGACTTCGTGTGTGGGATATTATCTATATCGTTATTCATGGTGTGACCGTTCCGATTCATTGTAAAATCAACGGAACTGGAATGGGATATATGAGATTGAATGAGATATGAACACAGATATAGCAGTAGTAAAAATCACGTAAAAAAAATGGGGGGGAAGAGAGGAATGGCAATTGAAGGGAAGGGGTATAAATTTATTTGGTGTTTTTTTTTTCTTTTCTATTCCTGTAACCAAAAAAATAAGAGATTAATGTTCGTATGTTATTTTTAATCGAATGAAAATGGGATATGTGGAATTAAAAAAAATGGTATAATGGGGTAATATAAGGGAATTGGAAGTATCTTCTAAACTGAACCGTGGATCATATAACTTAGAAAGAAAAGGTATATTGAATTCCACAAGTTATTGACTAAGTATCAGTTGAATTGATATTGATATTGATATTGATATAAACCCCAGTTGATCTCGAATTTAAAATAAAATGAAGTTAAAGAAGAAGAAAAGGAAGAAGAAGAAGAAGAAGTGTATAGTACAGAGAATACAAGATCAAAGAAAGAAAATTAAAGGGTAAGGGTAAAAATTGTGTGTTTCAAGTGGAACTGAATGGTTTAAAGAAAGACGCGTCTAACTCTACTCTACTCTACTCTACTCTACTCTACCCTACACTTTTCTAATTGTGTAGCTAGTTACTATGTAAGAAGAGAAGACAGAAAAAAAAAATATTTTAAGGCTGTGTGGGTTGATCTTTGAAAACTCTCTACACCACTGGGGGAAGAAGGGAGGGGACATCACGATGGTCCCCGGTGGGATTGAATTGTATGACCGTACCACACCCGTGCCTCAGTTAAACTTTCTTTTATGGTACGTCTAAAAAGAGGAGCGCGTTTGTTTACTATACTTCCTAATTAGGTAATATCTTCTAGAAAAACGCGTTTTTTTTCTCTCTCTCTTACTCTCTCTTTCTCTCTTGTCTTCATAGTTAGAAATGGTGCTTACGTAACAAGTTGCTTAATTGCTGTTTCGTTTCTCTACATTATACAGTACAAAGTAGAAGTAGGAATATGAGTATGAGTACGTCTTTACAATTGCTTTTAATTCAATGTTGATACGATGTGTATATAAACAACAACACGATCTTATTTTGATTTTTGTTTGATATGTGGATTCAATTGAATTTAACTTTTTTCTTGTGGTTTTTTTTTTAGTTTTAAGTTTCCTTACATTAACATTGAATGGATAACATTCTTTTCATTATCTCTCTGGTATGTCTAGTATTGGTAATGGTATTGGAGATAGAACTAATGCTAATACTAGTACTGACGCTAGCACTGGTATTGGTACTGCCTGGATTATGTACAATTTGAATTACATGTATGTTTGTTTGTTTGTTTGTTTGTATGTATGTATGTTTTAATGTGTATGTATCTTAATCTGCCTAGATATATTTCCAATTTTCTGTGGCTTATTCCTAGTGGAAGAAATGAACAAGGAAATTTAAAAAATGTAATTATTACGTTAAACTGTTAAAATTGTCGTGTAATATGAACTAACAGTTATAAATTTAAATGAATAAACGGTTGGTTTATTTTCATTAGTGTCAATTGTGATCACTGTACAACTGTATCATTGTACCCCTACCCCTTCCCTTCCCTTCCCTTCCCTTCCTACCTTATTGTAATACTTAACATAACTTCTATTGTTCTTCTTATCTTGTATTCCCCTTCTTTCCTTTCTTTTTTTTTTGCCTTTCATTCGATTCAATTTGACACATCATACAATACAAGAATTACGATATACCTCACACTATATATACAGAAAAAAAAATTCTCTGTCTATCAGTATCTGTCTGTGTGTTTCTGTAAGTGTGTGTGCCTTTTTTTTTTTGTTAAAAGGGGACACAATTTAAATAAAGCCTTTATCTTTTAATACAACTTTTTTTTTGATTAGCAAAAGGTACATAAATTAAATTACAAAACAGTTGTCGTTTATATACATGTGTATACCCTAATATTTTTTTTCAAAAACACTGCTATTACTGTTACCATATCCCATCATGAATTTGTTCACTGTTCCTCAACGAAGAGGGTCAGGAGGTACCAATTCAAATACCACCAATGGGTCCAATCAGATGGGACCATCAACGTCTATAAATAACTCCAATAATTCGTCTCCAACGTCAAATTGGGTTCCAACGTTTTTTAAAAGACGTCCACAGGACCAATCAAATGACTCTGCAATTGCAATAGTGGATTCTACAACTAATCCTCCGACTAATAATCCAATGAGACGAAGTTCATCAAGTCGAAACTTTTCAACGTCGTTGTCTTCTGCATCTTCCACAAACAACAACAATAACAATAACAACAATTCCATGCCTTCATTTGAAAGACGCTCATCCACTATTCGTAAGGACCAACCAGTTCAACAATCGATTATTGTCGATGAGTGTCGATGCTGTGGGACTGTGTTGAAGTATCCAGTGGAAGTGCAAAGAGTTCGGTGTCTTGTATGCCAGACAAATTTCACAATTACAAAAGACAGGGACAAGGACAGGGACAGGGACACAACAATTGCCACAACGATACCCAATGATGATGATTTAGTCTCTTATTTCAAATTGAAGGCTGAAATCGTTAATTGTCAAAGTAATTCCAATTCCACCACAATGGATTCCAATAATCCTCATCTGATTTTCAAATCGTTAGACCAATTATTGTGTAAATCGTTTTCATCGTTTGCCATTTTAAACAATTCATTCAAATTGAATCCATCAGGTCATGTCACTTACCATTCACCTAATTTAAATTTCAATGAAATTAAAAAATTCTATTCCTTGTTGACGAATTTACCGACTAAACGGCCATTGTTCTCTTTGCTTCAGTCAACGTTACAATTGTTGAAATACCCTCCTCAGATGTCAGACCCATCACAGATCGTATGGTTGCTTATCATATTGGAGATTCCGCTACTTCCAGATTGTCTCATCAGTGGGAACATCACTAATGCCAATAACGTCAACAACCACCAACAGCAACAGCAACAACAACAACAAATACTGCCACCGGAACTTAAAAGTACTTGTTATGAAATATTGAAACGGCTCATCGGTTTGTTATCGTACTTAGATAAACGGTGTGCTCAGTTTTTGACCCATTGGTGGTCCAGATTACCAAATGATGAGTTTGTTAAAAAGATTGATTTCATCAATTTGTACATCACATTCAGATTGACCAGATGTATCAATTACGAATTGTACAATTCTGTCATGACAAATACGTCTAAAAAAAGTGCAATGTATTTGAGTAACCAATCAGTGGCTGATGACATTAATTACAAGGATTCTCTTAATTCTCATTTCATCCGTCCTGCATCTGAATGTTCGGATTTTGGTCTTGCCATTTCCATTCCTCTGTACATTTCACGGCAACGAAGAAGAGCTGCCAATAATGGTTCTTCTTCATCCACTTATACAAAGCCAGATGATCATAAGGAACATGAAATTAAAATCAGATTACAACAATACGGTGATGATTGGCATCTCCGTACCGCTGGCCGTGTGTTTTCTTACTTGTTTTTAGCTAATAAGGGTCATAAAAAGGTTCCTGATGCTACTTTCTACAATAATTTGGTCGATTATGTCAATATCAGACAAGACTTTGATGCTTGGCAATTCAATGCATCTTCAAGAGAACACGAGAAAAACTACAAAAGCATTGATTCTGTGCAATTGGTGTTGGATTACCTTCAGGCAGAATCAAACTCCTCATATTTAGGCTTATCGTCTAATGGAGCAACATTGAAGAAATCATCGTTCACATTTTGCCAGTTCCCATTTTGTGTGTCATTGGGTGCTAAAATTGTCATTTTAGAACATGAGGCAAAGAGAAACATGGAACGCAAGGCTGAAGAGGCATTCATTCAATCATTGAATAAGAAAATGCCATTTGATGTATATTTCAAAATCAGAGTGAGACGGTCTCATATAACTTCGGATTCTCTCCGATCTATCAAGGCTCATCAAGGTGATTTCCAAAAGCTTTTAAGAGTGGAATTCGTCGACGAGCCAGGTATCGATGCTGGTGGATTGAAAAAGGAATGGTTTTTACTACTAACAAAGGAATTGTTCAGTGTCGATAAGGGGCTATTTTCCATTAATGAAGAATCTCAATTATCATGGTTTGCCATTTCCCAATTGGATAATAATAATTATGAATTGTATTATCTTATTGGTGTGGTGCTTGGTTTGGCTATCTACAATTCTACCATTTTAGATTTAAAGTTGCCTAAGGCAATGTATAACATGTTAATGGGGAAACAAGTCACTTTGAATGATTACATTCAATTAAATCCTGACACAGGTCATGGATTGAAGAGGTTATTGAAAATGAAAAACATTGAAGATTTAGATTTATTCTTTGAAGTGTCTTATAAGGATATCTTTGGGGAATTGCACACATCTGAATTAATTCCAAATGGATCTAATATTCAGGTCACTGATGATAACAAGTATGATTATGTTGATCAATACTTCTTGTTTTTCCTGAAGAAATTAGTGGAAAAGCAATTCAATTCATTTTCAAAAGGTTTCCAAAATGTCATTGGTGGTAATGCGTTGTCCCTTTTCACACCTGAAGAGATTGAATTGATTTTAATTGGTGATGATAACAACAATCAACCAATTGATGTCGACATATTAAGATCAGTGACTAAATATTCCGGTTGCTCACCAACTGATCAAACGGTGGAGTGGTTTTGGGAATATTTCTCCAATCTATCTATTAAGGCACAGAAGAAATTATTACTCTTTGTCACGGGGTCTGATAGAGTTCCAGCAACTGGTCTACCATCATTGAATTTCAAAATTAGTAAATTGCAAATATTGACTGAACGGTTACCTATTGCCCATACTTGTTTCAATGAAATGTGTCTATATGATTACTCAAATCAAGAGACATTCAATAAGAAGATGGATATGGCTATTTACTACAGTGAAGGTTTTGGTATACGTTGAACTTACACCGTCACACAAAACAATTTCTTTAAACACAAAACTTTACTAACTATTTTATATTATGCTTTACTTCCTTATATAACTATTTATATTAAAGGGTTTTCAGGTTCATTTTTTTTCTTTATATATGGTTCAAATATAATTGGGTATATTACTTTTTTAAATCAATTGATCACAGTGATATTGATCTCTAAAAACTATGATAACTCTATTAGATTGAAGAAAAAAAACAAGAAACGTCATTTCAAATCGGTGTTATTAAATACTTAAACAATTAGTATGAAACTATAAACAAGTATTAAGATTTTTTTATCGTATAATTTAATCCAACACAGCATACTTTTTCAAGTTTTCTGGTAAAATATCGTAGAAATTCTTTGACTTTAACCAAGTCTTTGAGAAAATTCTATCGGCGTACTTGTGTGCAGAATCAGCCAAGATGGTGACAACGTTCGAACCTTCAGGTAATTGTTCAGCAGCCTTGACAGCAGCAACGACATTCAAAGCTCCGGTACCACCAATGTAGAATCCTTCTTCGTCCAACAATCTGTAAAGCATAACAATGGATTCTTCATCTGGGATTAAAAAGGCATCATCGGCCAATGAGATATCTTGAGCAACATTGTTAGTGATTCTACCTTGACCGATACCTTCTGTGAAGGAACCACCTGATCTTTCCAATGATTTACCACCGGACTTAACATAAGAGTAAACACAAGATCCAGGTGGTTCGGCAACATAAGATTTCACTTGTGGGTGAACGGTTTTCAAATATCTAGTGGTACCAGCCCAAGTACCACCGGAACCTAAAGAGCAAGTAAATGCATCAACCTTACCATCCAATTGTTTCCAAATTTCTGGACCTGTGGTTTCAATATGAGCTTGTCTATTATCCAAGTTATCGAATTGGTTAGTCCAGTATGCATTTTCTAATGATTCTGCACGTCTTCTAGCTTGATGGTTGAAGTTATCAGGATTATCAAATGGAACAACTGGCACAGGGTTCACTTCACAACCTAATAATCTCAAAGTTTCAATCTTTGATGGTGCCTGAGTATTTGGCATGTATATGATACATTTGTAACCCTTAGCTCTTGCAACATGAGCTAAACCGATACCAGTGTTACCGGCAGTACCTTCAATAATGGTTCCACCAGGTTTGATTAAACCTTTTCTCTCAGCTTCTTCAATGAAAAACAAGGCCGCTCTATCCTTCACGGAACCACCTGGGTTCATCCATTCAGCCTTGGCAAAGATGTTTCTACCTGTTTGTTTCGATAATGTGTTCAATTTCACCAAAGGTGTGTTACCAACAGCACCTGGTAAACCGGACTTTGAAGTCAACGGTTGGAATTCAGCATTGTATGAAGACAATAAACGTTTTGATGTGGATAAGAATCTCTTGGAACCCAACATTGTATTTGAAGACAATTAACAGTGAAATCAGACTGGATTAAATAATCTCACAAAAAGAATAGAAAAGAAATGAATTAGGTGCCCGATTGAAAAATGATTTATCTATGCACTTTTGATCGTTTCCTTCCCTGTTTTTGTTTCTTCAAGGGAAAAATCTTAGATCACGTGCAATTGTGATAGTCACGTGATATTGAACGCCACATTTTTACGATGCTATTTGTTTGTTTGAACTTATCTTTTAAAGCATAAAACTGGTTTGCATCGTTTCCTATTATCAACAACAGATGATATCGGTATTCCTCCTCGATATATTGGGCATGTAAGTAATGTTATAAATTTTAATTTAAAGCAACTAACAACTTAAATTATCTTGGTATTTACAGAAAGTTCTTTTTTTTAGTTCCCATTAACAAAATGAGTTTTTTCTGCTGAAAGTCGCAAATTCTAAGTAAAATAATACCTATCTTCCTATTCAAACTTACAAAACCCACAAACGTAGACAAATTCAATGGTTTTTAAGATAAATGACAAATAGTTGCCAGATTGTTTATAATTGTAAGACATAGCTTCAATCCCTTCAAACCCCGGAGTCGGAAAATGAATGCCTTCAGAAAACAATGAATTCGTTTATTTGAGTGAATGATTACTTCAAAAGGTTAGGAAATAAAGGTCGATGATTGATATTGTATAAGACACGTATATACTTGTGTACCCCTGACCTGGATAGTTGACTTTGAATAACGAATCCATTTTTGACTTGTGAATTTTCCGTGTTATGTAATATCTGGTATACTTTCATCCAAATAGTCGGTCAAGGTAGCTCGTACTCTTTCCTTTCCTTTCATATTATGTATATAAAAGGATATGTTTCCCCTTCTGATTTTTTCCAGTAGAAAATTATGGTTTCAACAATATCAATACATTAAGTATTTATTGAACAATTAATCTTATAACAATATGTTGACTACTGGATGTTATTATCCAAAACTACCAAAAAAGAGTTAATCGTTCTAGAAAAGACTATAAAGATAAAGTAGTAGAATGGTTTGAAGATACATCAGGATTACTCAATCTTGCTAATTCCTGTGAAACCCCAACTTTTGATTATACAAAAATACGCTACATCAATTCAATACACAAGTTAAAAAATATCCTTCACTATTTCTACAAGTGGCTAAGTTCTGAATAAGAAGAAGCATAAAAGGGGTAGTAAAGAAGAATACATTACACACTTCCATAACGGAGTAATTGAACTCTCTTTAACTTGCCCAAAACAGAAAAGAAGGACAAATATAAACCTCATAAATCAGGATGTGGTTCTGATGATTAAGAGGGAGAACAAAAGAACCCGGAAAAACTTTACATAACAAAAGAGAAATCATTACATACTGATCAGAGACTCCTGTACATTATATACATTTGTCGACTGGTGAAAAACAAGACAAAAAGAACAAAAGAACAAACCGGATTAATGATTAAAGTTACACCAGTCGACAGTTCATCAAGTGAATAAGAACAAAAGAAATAAATACTCATCCCACCCTTTTTTTCCTAAATGGATACTCCATAGTAACTAATCTCTTTTGTTTAGTTTCCGGTATTATAATCTGACCCCTTTGTTAGGTTTCCGGTCCTTTTCTCCATAAAAAAAAAATAGCTGTAACAAAATGTAACTAAATTACTAGAAAAGATGCTACATTTAATACATTTTTCATACTTGTATTTTTTAAATTTCTATTTGTATATATAATATCGAGAATATATGGTTGCTCGATCAAATACCACTATATTAAGGTTGGTACATGAACGAAGTACACAAAGTATTAATGTACATCTATATATGTATAAAGAAACAAACAAAATGAAATAAAAACCAGCCATAAAACTAAACAACAGAAAATGAAACAATATCCAAATACCAGCAAAAAATAAAGTAAACCGAGAAAACAAAGAACCAATGGAATGAAACTAAATTAAACTTTAATTCAATGAATTGTAAATAAATAAATAATTAAATAAATATAAGTAAAAACAATGAAAGCCAGTTAAAGATACAGTCTTTGAAGTTCATCTTTATCAGTTTGCTTTGTGTGGCATTGGACATTCAAAGGATGTTCATGGTCATGCTCATGTTCAATGATAAAATGTTCGTCTTCTTCAATGGCTGCACCATACCCATCAGCGACTTGATCCAAAGGTCCAAATTCTTTGATATCATTGTTGTAGTATAGAAAATAATGTTGAAAGAAGAAAATCAGAGACGCTGTAAACACTTCAATAGATAGTAAAAACTTTGGAAGGTTTTTAAATATTGATTTTAAATCAGACACATAAATTGCATCGACTAACAATTGAGTGAACGATAAGATAGATCCAGCACATTCAAAGTAAATCATCAACACTGGCCAGCCATGGGTTGATTTTCTATTGTAATTGTACAACACCTGAGGAATGTTTTTACAAACACTCATCATGATTTTGATCAACCCCAACGAAGTGAATAACTCTAACCAACTGAATCCATACAATTTTTCTGGATAATTATTGATCAACACACATGAAATGACCACATACAAGACAATAGCAGACAGCATAGTTTTGCAAACAGAAGTTGGCTTTTGATTGTCATTCTTCTTAAACCCCCAGCAATACGCTTGTGATACTAGGATACTGTTCAATATCAAGCCATGTATACCAAAAATGATATCATTCAATTTGATCAATGGGTACTTCCCATAACTTTCCTTAAACTCCTCTCTGACAACGGAACTAGAATTCATAGACAAAGTATACAAAGTGTAAAGGCAAAACCCCATTGAATTAAAAAACATAAAATCTATAGATATCCCTTGCACTGATTTCAATTTGATGTTTGATATCACACTTGGATAAGCAGCTAAGGCCCAACAAATGACATACCCCCAGCCACATATTTTTGATATAGCATTCAACAAAGTCATATTGGAATACTGTTGCTATCTGTTTAATGTAAACCCGGTTGATATACAATCAATGAGTTATATTTCTAGTTATCTTCAATGAAATACCAACTATTAAAAGGATATATTCCAAACAAACTAGTAAAATGAAATCAAATGAAGGAGAACACCCACAGATCAAAATTGCTAACCATTTCTTTTTTTTTAAAAAACGGACTTTTAAAAGAAAATGGTTGATTGCAAAAGAAAGAGAGAGATAAAAAACCAACATTGCACAGCCTTGTCGATTTCTTTTTTTTTAATTTACTATTATAGACAGTATTTGTATTATTCTTGTATAAATGATAATGATTGGTATTAGTATATAAAGTAAGTAAAGTATGAAATGAATAATAGAGACAAAGAAGTGATACAAAAAATAACAGTTAAAAAAAAACACAATCTAAATGAAAGCAAATAGAGATAAAAGTGCCAGTTTAAGAAAAAAATGATAGAAGGGTTAGTTTATTAAGATAGTTTATATAAGGAAGTAACAAAAACTAATGAAAGAATGAAAGAGAGACAGAGAGATAACTGATAATAAAAATAACAACAAAAATAGGTCACTATCACACACCTATAACTGATAATTCTAGGGTCCACACTCTTCTAATGTGAACTTTAATCGATGTCTTTCCCAAGATTGAACCATCGATTGGAGACTTCAACCCCAATGAAGTCAAATCAACTTCAACGGTGACGTCCGACCACCAACATTTCCTAGCTGGTTTTCTCCAAAATAGCAATAATTTGGTTGCAGTGGAGTTTTTCTCCTTTCTAGTTCCAGATCCTGATCTAGACACTGCATGAGCCAAGGTACTCAATCTTGATTTTCTCTTTTCAGCACCATTGGAACTGGTGGCAGATGCTATCGATGTGACGGGTTTCAAACTTGGGGAATCCTCTGGTGTGTCAGTTTCATTGTTGTAACTCAAGCGAACCAGCGCCAATGAGAACACAACAGTTTTACCAGGTTCTAATGATCTATGACCCCAATCGGCATTGACCCTGAACCCTGAAGAACAAAGCATATCTAATAAATGTTGTTCAGCTGGTTTCAATTGCTTTCCCGGTTGGTATCCCAATCCATCAAAGATTTTTTCATTTTGAACCAATTGTTCACCAACCAACAACTTCACAGATCTCATTTGCTCCACAGATAATCCAGTCACTGGTGGTATACAATAGTAATCTAAATCTTCCCGAAGGACAATGATGGATGGTTTATCGTTCAATATATTAGGATCGTTGATGTTATAGTATTCCTGTTGTTGCCCGTGTTCCGACAATTGTAAATCCTGCACGGCTTGGTCAAACACATGGCAAATGTATTGGAAACATTCAGGTGCAAAATTCACGTAAACCATGTCATCTTCTGTTAAATTGTTGATAACGTTCCCGTCAATGTCCACAAAGACCCCATTTGGAAACAAACAAAGAAGAATACTCTCTGGTAATGCCATCAAGTCATCTCTTGTGATGGTGAATAATTGCCCTCTCAGGTTCATTTTAATCTCAGTGTTGTAGTCATCGTATTCATCTTGTTGAACGATACCCATATTGGCATCGCCCTGTTGAACTTGGGTGATGATATCATGCTGCGACATCGTTAAATATGTGTTATATGTATGGTGTGTGTATAATAATGAAAAGTAAAGGCGATCGATTAAATATTAAGAAAGGGAATGTGATGTTGTTGGTTCAGAGATAGTATAAGGTATATATATATGTGTATGGGTTTATTGCTGAAGTCTTGCAATGTGTATGAGAGAAATTCTCTAATGAAAAATAAAGCAATACAATAATCAATAAAACCAGATTGATACAGTGTATTCTGATATGCTTATTTGCTTGATTGGTGTATGTGTATATGTATGTGTATGCGTATGTGTATATTATCTATCTCAATTTATAGTATAATACAGCACTTTGTTGTTGTTGTGTTTGAAAAAAACAAGAACCTTAAACTAGATAAATTATATGGTTGTGTGTCTAGTTAAAAAAAACGTGTCCTTGACCGATACAATTGAATGTGACGAACAGAAATATACAACAATTAATACGTAGTTATGTATGTAAATGAGTCAACGAATAAAAGGCAAACTTGTTAATAAAGTACTTCCAATAATTTGAAAATGTCTTTTGTTTCTGTCCTCCTTTTTTTTTTGTTTTCGTTTATTTCAGGGGGAGAGATTGACTCAGATTGGGTAAGGCCGGTCGAGGGAGTCTTTGTTTGTGTGTGTAGGGTGGGCTGGACTGGCTGGACAATGCGAGACTGCCCACGCGGGAAAGGTAGGGTAACTCTAGCCTCGATGGTGGGGGGGGGGAGGAGGAGGAGGAGGAGGAGGAGAAGAGATATCAGATTAGATACGGTTGATACGATGAATCCGGACACGTTGAATAAATACATTTACAATCCATTTTTGTTGTGGTTAAATTCCTGATAGTTGTCGTTAGTGGTAGTAATTGATTTCGATTTGCAAGATAATGCAGTTCCATCAGTAGTTTGTAATATTTGCCATGTGTAGTCTTCACTCATGGGTCATTGTGTTTTCACTAACCAAAAGAACTGCATCCTTGTCCATTCCGGGTTTGACTATATTTACCATTGATACTGATACTAATTCTAATCCCCTTATGTACATAGTATATCCTTATCCATGTTACAATTAATGTAATACTGAATCAACTAGATTCTAACCACATCAACGGAAAGCATTGCTGGCGGCGTTACTCCTGTGTGTCTGTGTGTGTATTTTTTTTTATAAAATTTTTTAGATCTATCGGATCTAACGTCAAAAGTATATATTCAAAAAAATAAAAGGTGGCTTCAACAGTTGGATTGCTATTAATAATCATACAGTGATAAGTCGTTGTGTTGTGTTGTGTTGTGTCACGTCAGTTTTTAATAATACATTCACATTCCAATTCATATTTAGATTGGAAATAATTGATACCGATATCATGGGCTGTACACAGGGTGACTGTTCATCAGATGGCAATTGCAATAACAGCGATGACAAACACGTCATCAATAACACAGACGATGACGATAACGATGATATCTGGTTGTCATCAGACAACGAACAAAACAACGAATCGAATTTCCATCCCAACACAGAGGAATATTATGGAAGAAACAATGAGCACAAGGACACCCCTACTCATATGAACCTTATATCATTGCAAAGAAAACACGGGAAACAAGGGTATCTGGATGGATTGGCAAGGTCCAAGGAGGAAGGGTTGCAAGAAGGATTCGATGAAGGGTACCCAGTGGGGAGTCAGTTAGGTGAAGCCGTTGGTGAATTGTTAACCACGTTGAAATACGCTCAACTCAATGACAAGATCGACAATGCCACTTATAATCAGGCACTGGAAGAGTTAAACATTCAAAAAGTCCTTCAAAGTAAGTACTTTAATGACAAATTACACATTTCCGATGTGTCCAAGCATGATGTTATTGCTAAATGGACACAATTGTGTTCAACTTTGTAAACAAATTCATAAACATCATATCTAATCTTTTTAATCTTTTTAATGACTTTTTTTTTACGAATTCATGACTAATTAATACATAATTTTGTAAAATATAAAACATCAAAAAATAAACAATAAAAACTTTCGTTTAATAAATATACATAAATAGGTAATGGGTTCTACCAGAAAGAACACCAACCAATGTAATGTTGGCATAAATTCTCCACAGATGTAGCCTGTTGAATCAATTTATCCACTTGATGTGGCACTGTCAAATCTTTAAATCTCTTGAAATCATTACCGATAAGCTTATCATTGATTCTCTTCAACACAAACGCTGCTCTGGCATTTCTGATTTCATTCTTGTACTGACTGTTCATCTCATTGGCTTGTTCCTCGGTGATTTGACCGTTTCTTAGCAATTCATTGGAGTTGGCACTTGGGAAATGATGACCAGACGCTTCAATGATCTCTCTCAATGGGAAATCAAATCCCCAATTGATCAATGGATCATAGGCAAAAGCTTCCAAGATAGCCATCAACGACTCCTTATTATCTCTCAACACTCTCATAACGTTCTCACTAGTGATTCTGAATGATCCCTCGATACCACTGACTTCCATCGCATAACTCAACATTCTTGTCAATCTGAATGGAACCTTCTCAGGGTACTTTTCACGTAAAATGGCAGCTTCAAAACAATCACCGAAATCAATGTGAACAACCTTACCTGTGATTCTGTCCATCATTAAATTGGAAGGATGTCTGTCTCCCAAACCCAAAATGTAACCAACCATAGACATCACAGCTAATGATCTAGTATATGTGGTTCTTCTGTCCAGCCATGCCTCCGATGATTTGGATTTAAACCATAACACTTTATACAAATCCTGTCCTCTGGTGATGTCTAATGCATATGTAAATACTTCAACCTTCTCTAACAAAGTCAAATTATCATAATCTGGGGACATTTGTAACATGATACGGTGCTCAACATCCAGTAGAATCTTTCTTGGTTCTCTGTACTCTTTAATCAACACATGGAAGGTATCAGAGTTTGGCACCCATCCAAGTAAACCGGATGATGGAGATAACGGAATAGCAGCATATTGTTGAATGTTCAAATGTCTCTTGAAACATTCAGGATCGCCAACCAATAAAGTGTTAACCAATCCAAACAATTGCATGACTAAACTATCTTGTCTAATATCCTCGTGACCCTTCAATGCATATTGGTATTTCTTACCGTCACTTCCAAGAACATTAAGCTTTCTAGGTCTTTGCTTAGATGTGATAACAGTGAAAATAGGTTCAAACTTAACAATTCTAATGACTGATTTACCAGCTTCATAAGTACCAGGAACTGCTAATTCCAAATCCTTGGCAGCTAACAATCTAGGGGAGACATGTTGCAAATCCAAATTTTGCAATTGTGGTAATTGTCTGGAAATTTTTCTGAACACAGAGTAGTAGGAATCCCAAGCTTGGTTCAAAAATGCAACGTCCCTTGTTCTTCTAAAGTTTGTCAAGAATTGACGAGCATCACTTAATTCCTTACCGAAAGAGTTGACAAAAGACGCTTCTCTGATGGTCTCTGGTCCCTTCTCTAAAGTCTGATGTAATGGTTCTAAAATAGAGAACATCTTCTCAACATTATGATCACCAAAATATGATCTCGAAGCATCCTCCAAACCTTCGTACCACATTTCATGCCATAACACAGCAACTCTAATAAGTTCATTACTGACAAGATCGGCTTGATCAACTAATGTAGCCGAATGAGCTCTCATTTTATCGATAATTGTTAAAGCAGCCCTTTGTCTAGAAACACTATCAGATTTAATAGCAACAGTCAATGGATACACCAATGCTTGCGGATGCACACGTCCAATGTCTGATAACAAACCCAATAATGACTTGCTGACGTTAGGATCAGGTTGATGGATACGTGAAATTAATTGAGGAACAACGTCCAACCAGGTGTCAATTTTAACCATTTGGAAACCTTCCTGCACAGATCTGGCAACTTCTTCGACTCCACCAAACTTAATCCATAAAGTCAAAAGTCTCAATGTATCTTGAAGAGGGTTTGATTGTGATAACGAAATCGAATGGAAGAAACCTTTAACAGCAGGAACCACATAATGCAACACATCACTCATATCAGTACCAGGGTCTTGAGTGGCATTTGGATTATCATAATCATTTGGTAATTGCTTAGATTGAGGAGAAATGACCTCAAAATTAGCCAAAGCCCAATTATGCCATGCCTTATACCAGCCAGCATCAAAGTGAGTTGCCAATAAGAAAGAACCCAAAATTCCAGTAGATTCTGTCTCAGTCCAAGTACTATGAAGAGCTATCTTCCATTCACCTTGTTTCAAATAACATCTTGCCAAAAGTTTGGTGTACTTCTCAATATTTTCAGAAGCACCAGGAATTTCCGTTGGTAATGGTTGTGTGATAGCTTCATTCTCATTCACTCCCAAATCTCTAGAGAGCTTAGATGTAAAATCGACCAAATGGTTCAAGGCTTCTCTCTGTTGGCCACGAGCCCACATATACTTCAATTGGGCGTAGACAACATGTGGAGGTGCTCTTGATGTATGTTGACCAGTGGTACCCTCGTCTAACAATGAATTCAATGACTTTTCAGCCAAACCGAGTCTTCCACTCTTTCTACACAAGTTGGCAAATTTGATCCACATTTCCATATCCTGCTTTGGTTTAACAACCAAAGCCCTAACCTTCAAAATTCTCTGCCAGATATCCACATTCTTTTGACAACCAAGCAATCTCTTATTCCAAGTTTCTCTGATGTGAACTCTCTTCTCTGATCCTTGTGGCAATGTCTTATATTTGATAATCTCTTCTAACTCAGCTAACATTTGGACTCTCACAACAACACCATATGCTCTATTGTAAGATTCACTGACCAATGCAGTAATTTCAGTAACTAACAGATCTCTGGCCTTTGCAATTTGTTTAGCACCTTCATCAAAGTTGTTCTTATGCAGACAAAGAATAGCATTAAAGAAAGCTTTGTCAGGAGATTCTTGCTTCATGACGCTAATATAATTGTCCATTCTCTCCCATTGACCCAAACCCCAAGCAGAGGCAGCAGCCAATGGTGCAATTGCCCTTCTGATTTCATTTGATGCTGAACCCCATTTATCCTTAGCAAGTTCACTCAAAGTCTCCCACTCACCCAAGGCATGTAAACATCTCATCTTACCCATCATAATTTCAGTTGAGTTAGGATCTTCTCTTTCTCTTTCATTGTACGCACGCAAAGCATCATCCCATCTTTGTAACTTTTCGTACCAAGTTTCTTTTAATTGTAAACCATGGTGATCTTGAGCATATTTTAAGATACCAATTGCAGCATCAGATTGTTGAAGTTGGTTATTGATTGTAATAAGGGATTCAATTGTTGGGGTAGAAGGTTCCTGAATAAATTCTAGTTCTTTGTAGTGTAAGGCCTTCGCATACACATGGCTTCTTTGAGCATATTGACTCAATGTTTGAATTCTAATAGGAAGTGATTTATCATCATGTTCTAGATACTCAGCTAAATTCAATAAAGCTTGATGAATCTCAGGTAAATTATTTGGTGAGGATAATGCAACACATAATGCTTGAGCCAGCTCACCTTGGTATTGAAGATGGAGCTCGTTCCAACAACTAGCAAATGCACAGTTGAATAATTCTCTGGCTAATGGTTGATACACAGTTGCTAATTGGAAACATGCTCTTAAAGCGGGGGATGATGATTCTTTCAACAATTCAATGTTCAATCTTCTCATCCATTCTTGCCAATCTTCCTTTGTTCTTTTTGTTGTACAATCCCACACATTTCTTAAAGCTTGTGGATTCACTGGTAGCTTACGTGGGGTAGCTTCTATATCAAAGTTATCATTATTCGAAACATCCAAATCTTTATCAATTGCTAAGTTCGTAGGCAAAGGCTCGCCATGTAATAACTTATCAGCCAATTGTTCATATAATGGGTATTGAAGTTTATGTGAAATCAACACAGAACTAATACCAGATATGAAAACTGTGAATTCACTGCCCATTTGAACCATTAATAAACAGATGGTATTAATAGCACTGATCTTCAAATCATCACTATCGGTACTTCCTAGTATACGTAATAATGGCTGCACAATAGAAGCAGCAAAATCATTCAAACTAATCTTTCTTGATATCTTCCCGACACATTCAATAGCAGCTTGGCTGATCTTCGGAGGAGAATATTCAAATAACTGTACGACTTGAGGTATCACTAAATGAATATAAGGTTCAATATTATTACCAAACACAACAAAAGCTTTTAACACCTTCAATGAGGCTGTTCCTGTAGTATCGTTGTCTAAGACATCCAAAAGCATAGTGATAACTTCTAAAACATACATTTTAAACTCATTATCTAAAGCCTTAGAAACTTGTTGAATGACACCTATGATTGTGACTTGTAAACTTGTGTTGACGAAAAACTCCTTGATCAGTTTGAATATATCAGGTAAGAATGGTCTCACATGTAGCTTCACAATCTTGATTAAATCACCAAGCTGTTGGAAATAAGTCTCTAACAAAGATTGAGGGCAGGTATGCATGACAATGGCAAATCCCGGAATAACCTGATCTAGGTATGGAACACACTTAATACCTAATGTTTTGAAAATATGCATAATGGCTTGGATAACAGCTGGATGATGGTTACTCAATGATGGATCTTTCAAAATCTTCAACAAAGTCTTAATGACAACGGTTGGGAAATAATCATCATTTGTTGGAGACTTACCCTTCATCAATAATTCCATGTCGATAGAAGGCGCATTTTGTTGAGCGACAGTTTGAGAGTCATTTCCATTTCGTTCCACTTCCCTATGTTTGTAAGGGTCTAACGCACCCAAAATACCCAATAATCTCACTGTTTCACGTCTGATTGAAGGTGACACTTCTGATTTCAGTATATTGACAAGCAAACCCAAAAGTTTAGGATAATCTAACAACGGTTGAATCACATAACCAGAAGAGCCAGCTAACTGTCCCAGAGTCTTCACAGCAGCATCCCTCTTAAAGCTCAAACTTTGATCCTGGAATGTTTCTAATAGAATTGGCATCAATTCTGGAATAAATCCAATCATACCCTCGCCAGCAACAACCGACATTTCACCGATAGCTGCAATGGCAGCTGAAGCGACAGTAGTGCTAGGGTCTGTAGCCCTAGGGATCAAAACATCCATAATTGGTTTTAAATATGGCTTAGAAAGTTCATTGGTATTTGAAATCATTAAAGACAACAAAATGGCAGTTTCTTCCTTCTTTTTCGAACTGTGCACACCATAATCCAAAGTGGTAAGCAATTGGATCAACATTCTCCTCAATGGAGGCACAATGTATGCCGGGTTAATACCAGCCAATCTACCGACTAATTTGATACCTGCCTTTCTAATTTCAAAGTTTTCATCATTCAATGCCATGAATAGTAGTCTCACATTATCAGCTTGTGACAATTGAGGATCAAATCTATCACCTAGGTTTTTCAACACCTCAAGCCTGATCTCTGGCACCGGATCAGTTATGCAAAGAGTCAGTAACTTTTCCAACACTTCATTGACAGCTCTTAAGGAATTTTCACTCTTTTGTAAACAAATTGTATCTCTAAGATATATGCTGGTGGATGCAAGAGCAGCCTTCAATCTAACTTCTGGGTTTTCATGGCCAATGTAGTAAATGACAGAGTAACGCACAAATTCTGTTAGTGTGTAGTTGCGGAAATTGAAAAAGCTCAATGCTTTCAAAGCTTGTAAAATCACAGTGACATCACCATCATCGTACACATTACTCTTTGGTAATCCAATCAAGTTTGACACATCAACATATTTTGGAGATTTATTGAAATAACTGACGCCACCGTCCTTGCTCAACATATTTTGTCTGTATTCGAACGCCATATTTGGGTTCATTAATCTTTTAAAGTCAGGAGATCCCGGATGTTTAAATTCATAACCTGACAAACAATAGCTAATGATGTTGATCAATCTATCATTGATCACAAGTTCAAGAGATGGTAGATTATCAATGAAAATTTTCAGCAAACTTAACATGTTATCTGTGATGGGTGATTTGAGAATCAATTTCAAAATTTGATAGTTGTTGATGAACTTTGTTAATGGAGGTCCAAGAGCTAAAGCTAATTTAGCCAAACAGTAAAAGCACGCAGGAGTCAACTCCTTTCTGGTCTTTGGCACCTTGGATGCAATAGAGTCTCTTATACTCTCCAACACGACACCATCTAGATAATTCACTATGTTATTTCTGGTCTCCATGGCTAAATCCGCTATACTCACCAGAATAAACGATCTATCCTTGCCAATTTTCAATTGTGAAATATAGTAAAGTAGTATTCTATGCATGTATTTATCGACAAATTTCATTTTATCGTATCTTGCCAATTTGGACACAATTATTGTAACCTCCTTACGCACATCTATTGATCTATGGTCCTTCACAGAAATCAACGTCTCATAGATTTCATCCACTTTGGAATGCAACACCGTTGTGCCCTGGAGCACTAATTCTCGATAGCAAAGCAATGACCCATGTATGTACTCAGGAGGGTTGTTGTTGATTGGAGTTGATGATGGACCACCCGGCAAACTGACCAGATGGTTGTTGAACACTGTCGATGCATCGTCGTAGAAAGTCTTAAACCAATAATTTCTCAACTCCGAGTCCCGTTCGTACACTATGTTTAAACAATGTCTTAAACAAATGGCAGAATCTTCTCTGATGGCTAGTTTTGGATCTCTTAACCCTATCTTAATGTTTGACAAAATTTCTTTAATGTACTGGTAAATCAATGCAGGAGAATTGTATGCCAATGCAGATATCACCAAGATTGCAGCGTGTCGTTTCACCTCCACTTTATCCGTCACTAACCATTCCAATGATCTTTTCACCTCGTAATGAACCAAATCACCCGTGTACGATCCACCAGGTATGGCTAATTTCCCCAATGCCTTTGCAGCAGCCTTCATCACGGGTAGGTCATTCGACGGAATCATTTTCTTCAAGTAACTGGCGTACCGAACGATCATACTGTTGTTCCC
Source organism: Ambrosiozyma pseudovanderkliftii (assembly GCA_003707895.3). Classification (NCBI taxonomy): domain Eukaryota; kingdom Fungi; phylum Ascomycota; class Pichiomycetes; order Pichiales; family Pichiaceae; genus Ambrosiozyma; species Ambrosiozyma pseudovanderkliftii. The sequence continues at coordinate 298,510 of PPLW03000005.1, read as the reverse complement.
CTCTGTTGTTGTTGATGCGTTTAATTGAGATAGGGGAAAATCTTCTGATGTGTTTGTGATCAATTCCACCAGGGCATTGATTGCTTCAACACCACCTAATTGTTCATTCGTGTTTGATGAATTCGTCAAGTCAAAGATCTTTCTATTGATGAAATTAATGTACGACGTTAAAATCTCTGATGATAACCCTCTCGACGCTGTGATAAAGTGTTTTCTCAAGTCTCTAGCTGCTTTACTTCTGCAGATCTCATCCTTGGATTTCAATTCTTGAAATATCTGATCTAATGTGTAGTCCTCCAACGACACTGCAGAGTTTGAGGGATTGTTCCCGGTACTACCAGCCAGCACCTGTTGCAACGTTTGTGACATTTGATGTTAAAATAGAAACAAACTTGTTTATATATAGATATGAAAATATTTAATTGTTAATTTGTCGATTGTAATTTGTAATTGATATTATCAATTGCTTTTTCTGTTGCATTCAATTGTGATACAACTGATAAAATAGCTCTATAAAATTATATGTTGTAATTGTGTGTCATGTACCGGTATCACAAGACTGGCATTAATCTGGGTGGGAAGGGTATTTTTATCGTCATTTGTCTGATTATGCACCATTTTAACGTATACAATACAGTTCAAAGAAATCGAGAAACGAGATAAAGTTCGTGTATTTATCAAACAGACGATCGACGCGACGATCAGAACCTGTGAAAGAACGAGATAATGACCGCTCTTTCTCCAGTTTAGATATCCGATGAGACGTGAATTACGTACATTTCCTAAGAACATTATAATTTTTTCATCATTAGAGGAAATATATATGATATATATATAAAAAAAAAGGTTATAGCGTAAAGAAACAAAAGGAAAACAATAAAGATAAAACTCACAATTTTTTTTAATAGAATATATATATAGTTAGTTTAGTTATAGTCATAGTTATAGATTTAAGTAAGAATATATGTGTAGTACTAAGATGGTGTCGATCCCACTAATCTATTGAAGCTTGGCTAACAATTGGTCATGTAAAGTGACACAGTCAGCGGCAAACTTTCTGATACCTTCAGACAACTTTTCAGTGGCCATGGCATCTTCGTTCAACAAGAATCTAAATGCTGGTTCATCGTCAATGTATGAAACCTTTTCTTGGTCAATGGCCTTAGCAGAGGCGACATCCAACACCTTTGGCACAGGAGCAGTGGAGTTTAACAATTCCTCTAATAATGCTGGAGAGATGGTCAAGTAATCGACACCAGCCAATGAGGTGATTTCACCAGTGTTTCTGAAAGAAGCACCCATGACAATGGTCTTGTAGTCAAATCTCTTGTAGTAGTTGTAAATCTTCTTCACTGAAATAACACCTGGATCAGTTTCACCGGTGTAAGTTTCACCAGTTTTAGCCTTGTACCAGTCCATGATTCTACCAACGAATGGGGAAATCAAAGTAACGTTAGCCTCGGCACAAGCGACAGCTTGCACAAATGAGAAAAGCAAAGTCAAGTTACAGTGAACACCGTGCTTTGATTCCAATTCTCTGGCAGCTTGAATACCCTCATAAGTGGCAGCAATCTTGATCAAGATTCTTTCCTTGTCAACACCGACAGACTTGTACAAGTCAATGATCTCCAATGCCTTCTTCACAGTGGCATCTTTGTCAAAGGACAATCTAGCGTCAACTTCAGTGGACACTCTACCTGGGACAATCTTCAAAATCTCCTTACCAAATTCCACCAACAATCTGTCTAATGCAATGGATGCCTTTTCATCAGCGGTACCTTCCTTGGTCTTAGCGTAATCGACAGCGACATCGATTAATTTGGCGTACTCAGGCTTCTTAGCAGCAGCCAAAATCAAAGATGGGTTGGTAGTGGCATCTTGTGGAGTGTACTTGGCAATGGCTACATTGAATTCAATTCGAGATTTATCAATTGATAATTAGTCATGTTAGTAAAGACAAGTTCAATCGAGTCAATTGGATATTAATGGGGGGGACAGCAAATGTAAAAAATAAAAAAAAAATAAAAAAAAAAAATAAAGTCCTTTACATACATTCGAAATCACCGGTATCAGAGACGACAACGGTACCAGCGGCCTTCAATTGTTCTAAAGAGGATGACATTGTATCAGTTATAATGGTATATGTAAATAATTAAGAATTGATCTATTTGAATAACCTATAAGGAAAATATATATAAGTAAGAGAAAAAAAGAAAAACACTAAAGAAAGGAGACAACGGAGACGTTTTCTAAACAATTCTTTTTGGTCAATTTCAATTTAAGCAGGAAACTCGAATAGTTTTATATGAGCTAGTGGGTGGGTGGATGGTGGGTGAGGGAAATTTACGTAAGTAAAACTAAATTAGGGAATTCCGGCCTCCTATCATAATGAACAAGGAGAACAAAGAGAACAGGAGAACAGGGCCAGGCAAACTACTATTACCAGGCAGGAAAAGGTCCACCAGGCAAGTGGATCACTAGTCTCCGGGAAATTTTTCGCGGGCAAAGGAAAGACAGCAAGGCTGTGTCCACTGGCTGTTCCCCTACCACGATGACCTTCCCATTACTTAATATTACTAACACTGACAGGATGAAGTGTAAGTGTAAGTGTAAGTGTAAGTGTGGAGTTTGGATATTGAAGGTTGGTAGTTGGTAGTTGGAGGGGGGTGTGGTGTACATTACGTATCTGTTAGTAATAAACAGGGTAGTTTCGGAGATATTGGTTTATTTGTAATGCTAGAACTAGAACTAGAACTAGAACTAGAATTATAACTAGTGTTTGTTCTTTTGTTGCATCTATTATCTTGTCAAGCCCAACCACACACACACAACTAATATAACCTGATGGATAGATGATATGTTCTGATATGATATGATATTAAGGTAATTTCTTTAATGTTCTTTGTTTGAACACAAATCATTTCGAACCATATGTTTCCAATGGAGTTATGTTACTCATTAACGGACGAGGGAAATGAGACAATAATGTCGTCATATGTAAAATCATAGAAGGTTAGTTGGCCTGTATCACATCCATCGGATTGGATTGAATTAAATTGTATAAAAAGTACCTTTTGTAATTGTAAAATATTCAAATTGTATCGGAAAAATACTAAATACATTGTTTATTTAATCCCCCCCCCCTCCCCAGTAAGATTTCAGTTCAATTCGGTGATTACTTGTAACAAAACCTACTTACTACCCACCCACCAACCAACCCACCGTCATTTGCAATTTTTTCGGAGTCGGACACTGACACTAAGCTGAGGGCAATTTCAATTTTAAGCCGCAGATGAGCGGATATTATTAAATTTGAATTGAAAGTGTCTTTTTACATACTAATGTTCTAAACTTGATATATATATATATATATATATGAATTATAAGACTGTAAAGGTAGGAAAGTGTATGTTAAAAGGAAAAGATGTATATCCAACGTGATTAAATAACTATCTGATCTTTTGTAGGTCTTCTTTGCATCAAATTCAGTTCAATTCGATAGATGCGATCCTTGAATAAACAAAAACTGTAAACAGTCATCATGTTTGTTACATACGTTTCCTTGTCAGAAAAGACACAAATACTTTGTTTAGATACAAATGTAATTTTTTGTAAATAACATCAATGGATACGCAAATTAGTCTGAAACAATGATCAAAGACGAGTATTTTTAAGGCGATAGATATAAACTTGTTGATTCTCTTTGCCATAACAATAGCAGAAATCTAATATATTTATGACATTATGGTATATATGTTTCACGAATTGCTATTTTCAATTAATTGTGGCGAAAACTAGGTCTAACCCTGTGTTAGTGTTTCACAGAACCATTTTATCAACAAATAAATGAGAACAAAAGCACTTTTATTCTCTTGTGCTTTTTTTGTTTTGTTATTTTGCTTTTTTGCTTTTTTGCTTTTTTGCTTTTTGTTTTTTGTTTTTTCTTTTATTCAAATTGTCAATACAAGTTTTAAACAAAAACAGTTTCTTTGTTTGATCGAGGTTCTTTTATGGATTTGCCGGAATAATCGTTTATCTTGAGAAACTTTTAAAGTCGAGTATTACAAGTAATTTTGAATTTTCTTTGCTATGGAGCTATTTGGCAACATTGTATACAGTCAAACCTAATAGGAAATAGCTACGTACATAAAAACAAAAACCAGTTAACAAAAACAATAACACCATCACAATAACAGGATAACAGGTAGCGTACAATGTCACGTATAAAACCGTACAACCTACAATATCACAAAACTCCACCTATACTTCAAACTCAACTACTGGGTGCAGGTGTAGAGATGTACTGAACACGGTTACGCACCCCTGCGGTTTGGTCTCTTCTGTTCCCACTCTACTCAATTCTGCCAATTCTCATTTCTGTGTAAGTTGTTCCCAATCTCACACCCTTTCTCACTTACTCCTTTGTGGGAAAAAAGCCTACAACAAGGACAGGACACACATTCACCATTAACATCAATCTGATCTATATATAAATTTACACATTTTAAACAGTTGCAATTGCTATACACACACTTACTTGTCTACAATAGAGAACAATCAGTTTAATATCTAGATAACAATTGACAGATAACTCTATCAATTGATTGTATTTTAGTTTTAAAACTTGCCATTTCATTTCATTTCCACACAAAAAAGAAAAACACAGACAACTTCTACACAACTTATTCGTTTTATTCTTGATAATAGAATTTGTACAATTATACACAACACAACTTTGATAATAATCATATAAACACACACAAATATATAAATAACCACATAAATAACATCAACACACACAATGGCTAGCGTTAATACTCCTGCTGTTGTTATGGGTATGTGCACCCTTATTCTTTATTTTGATCTATAAATACATAGCTTAATATATCTTTTTTACTAACCAATTAACCCCCTTACTTCTTATTTAATTAGATAATGGTACCGGTTTAACCAAATTAGGTTTTGCTGGTAATGATTCCCCATCTTGGGTTTTCCCAACGGCAATTTCCACTAGAGCGTCCAGTTCTTCCAATAAACCATCTGCTCCAACTAAACCATCGTTTTTAAGTTCCTCCACAGCATCATCAACGTCCAGAATCTCTGGTGGTAACTTATCGTCCATCAAAAGAGACATGGAAGATTTAGATTTTTACATCGGTGATGAGGCATTGGAAGCTGCCAAAGGGCCAGGTTACTCGTTGAGTTATCCAATTAGACATGGGCAAGTTGAAAATTGGGATCAAATGGAAAGATTCTGGGAGACATCTATCTTTAAGTATTTGAAATGTGAACCTGAAGATCACTACTTTTTATTGACTGAACCTCCTTTAAATCCTCCTGAAAATAGAGAAAACACTGCTGAAATCATGTTTGAATCTTTCAACTGTGCAGGTTTATACATTGCTGTGCAAGCTGTGTTGGCATTGGCAGCATCCTGGACATCTGCTAAGGTCACTGACAGATCCTTGACAGGTACAGTTATAGATTCCGGTGATGGTGTCACCCATGTCATCCCCGTTGCTGAGGGTTATGTCATTGGTAGTGCCATCAAAAATATCCCATTGGCTGGTAGGGATATTACCAGTTTCATTCAAACATTGTTAAGAGAAAGAGGTGAAGCTGATACCTCTTTGAGAACCGCTGAGCAAATTAAACAACAATTCTGTTATGTTTGTCCTGACATTGTGAAAGAATTCAACAAATTCGACTCCCACCCAGACATGTTCGCCAAATACATTGTGGAGACTGTGTCCCATAAAAAATTACAAATTGACGTTGGTTACGAGAGATTCTTGGCTCCAGAGATTTTCTTCAACCCAGAAATTGCATCATCAGACTTTTTAACTCCATTGCCAGACATCGTTGACCAATGTATCCAATCGTCTCCAATAGATGTGCGTAAGAACTTGTACAAGAACATTGTGTTGAGTGGTGGTTCCACCATGTTTAAGGACTTTGGTAGAAGATTACAAAGAGACTTGAGAAATATGGTTAAGGAAAGAGTGGCATTGAGTGAAAGATTGAGTGGTGCCAAGTCAAGTGGTGTCGATGTGAATGTCATTTCCCACAAGAGACAAAAGAATGCTGTTTGGTTTGGTGGTTCTCTTCTGGCTCAAACTGGTGAATTCAAGAGTTATTGCCACACTAAGAGAGATTACGAGGAATATGGTCCTAACATTGTGAGAAACTTTTCCTTGTTCAGTGTCCCATGATTTAGAATTCCTTGTTCTTACTCTTCATTTCATTTCTTTTCCTAGCTTTTTTTGTTCTTCTTCTCCTGTTGTTTCATCACCTTTCATATTTTGTATACTCTTTATATTATATATATATCGTTTTCTTCAATTCGATAACATCCATTTGTTGGTTCACCTAATATTGTCTGTAACATTTGTCACTCTTATCTCTGATACGCGATTCAGCATAGAACGAAACACCAAAAGTTATTAATCAGATCTAATTAATACATTTTTTAGTATTTATCCTTCATGAAGTGTATGGAATTTGTGGTAGTACTTGCTTGTTGACTAGAAACACGGTTATCAAATATCTGTATTATAGTATTATTTCTTAAATTCCTTGATTGGTGAGAATGTTTGCCACTATTACATACAACGATGGCGATAAAACAACGAGAATATCTCCAACATTCTGAGTTCATTGAGTACCAAGTCCTTTACACACACGACACTCACAAAAAACATCAGAAATGGGAAGATGGCAAGATCCGGATATTCAAATGGAACAATAAACTTCAGTTGTCAACGTTGGATAATTCTTTAGAGGTTTTTGATGATTTTGTGTCTCATTATAGTGCCACTTCAAAGTACGAACAGGGGAAGATCTTGAAATACGATGATGTCTGGATCATGATCGATGATTTTATTGGTGTTTTTGAAAGGGACGTATCAACACATATCAACAAGGCAAGTGTAACAGACAAGGACATTGAAAGTACTGTTAAAACTGTGAAGTCACCAAAGGTGTCTGAAAGACAAGGCAATCATCCCTCCTGCGGATCTCTTCTCGTACCTTTGAAGAAGGAGAAAAGACGTATTGTCGGTCTTACAAAGCCAAAACACAGCAAACATACAAAAACAAATAAAACAAAAGAAAAACTTGTGTATAATACATCATATGATAAACCCAATGGGAAGTGTTGATTCACTTGCCTTTGTATAACTTTTCTAAATAATGAAACGTATATTTGTTACCGATGTGTAATATTTTACTATTAAGGATCAAATGTAGAATACTAATACCTTTAAATTAACACTACTAGACACACAGTATTATAAGTAAAAAAAAGAACAAGTAAAAGAAAAATAAAGTGTTAAAAAGAATTCTGAGCATTTCAACAAAGCAGGATAAAATGTAATCCCGATATTCAGAGCTAACAACACAACCATCGGATCATTATTTGTGGACCCATTCTCAAACAAGAACAACATTTATAATTCCATTCTTTGAGCTATTCTATCTTCTTGTCTTTTCTCTCTCCACATCAACAAAGGAACAGCATTAGATGTAAATATCTTAGCAACAGGGGATGACGAGATTAAACCAGTTAATGCAGCCAGAGCAGGATTTTGATTGTACTTCGTAGCAACCCATGCTTGTTGTTCCATTTCTTTGCTTTTATCGTAGGCCATGTTGGAAGTCTGTTTGGTTGGGAGATAGTTGGAAGGAAGAAAAGACTGATGTAGTATGGAAGCTTGCTTAAGTTTGTAATCCCGACTGATATATAGTTTCAACGAAACTTTTTTTTTTGATATTACCAGTTGAAAGTAACAATTAAATTAGATCTAAGGATGATAACTAAACTAGAAAATAACAAAAGAAGAAAAAAGAGGAGGAAATATAGGTGATATTTATATTTGTTTTGGAAACAAGGAATACAAAAGAGCCAAAATTTATTCTACACGCACAAGACTGGAGAACAAGAGAGTTTACGAGAGAACAAAAGGACAAAACAAGATGCTACTTTTAATTATTATTTTTTCATTTTTTTTCATTTTTTTTCATTTTTTTCAAAATTTTAAATTATATTTGTATATTACATATAACAAAACAAAAACACACAAAAATGTTCTAAATTCATTTCATTTTTAAATTATAAAATCATTGGAATCATTACAACTTTTCAGTTAATTCAGGAACGGCTTCAAAGGCATCGGCAACCAATGAGATATCAGCAACGTTGAAAATTGGAGATTCTTCATCCTTGTTAATTGCCACAATGACCTTGGAATCCTTCATACCAGCTAAATGTTGAATGGCACCTGATATACCAACTGCAATGTATAAATCTGGAGCCACAATTTTACCAGTTTGACCAACTTGTAGAGAGTTATCACAGAAACCAGAATCAACAGCAGCTCTTGAAGCACCAATGGCAGCGTTTAATTTCTCAGCTAATGGGTTTAGCAATGAATCGAATTCAGCCTTACTCTTCAAACCACGACCACCTGACACGACAATCTTGGCAGAACCCAAGTCTGGTCTTTCAGATTTGACAATTTCCTCAGAGACAAATTCAGTAACATTTGTATTTTCAACGTAATCGACAGTTTCAATTGGAACATCCTTAGCGTCTCCCAATTCAATTGGAGCAAATGCAGAACCTCTCACTGATGCCAACACTTGTTTATCCTTAGATTTAACAGTGACCCAGGCATTACCAGCATATGCTGGTCTGACAAAGGTATCTGGTGAGACAACTTTGATGATATCAGACACTGGTTGCAAATCCAATTTAGCACCGACACGAGGCAAAATATTCTTACCCACTGATGAAGCTGGTGTGACAAAGTTAGTGAAATCGGAGTCTTGTAATAACTTAGTCAACAATGGTGTCACTTCCTCTGGTAAGTAATGGTCGTATTTATCGGATTTGGAGATGATGATCTTGGTCAATGATGGCACTTTGGTCAATTCCTTTGCTGCTTCCTCTGAGGAAGACCCTAATAACACCGCTGTGATTGGTTTACCAATCTCTGTGGCAGCAGTCAATGCTGATAATGATGATGGAGTTATCGTGGAACCAGATGTTTCCACAAATGCCAATGTAGAGTTCAATCTGAATGAGTTTCTAATGGCTCTAGTAGTAGTCGATCTTGCAAATGATAACATTGTAGATGGTAATTGTAACACGTCAATTGAAACACACAATTGGTTAATTGCTAATGTACAGTCGGAGGGGGGGGAAGTTATACAAATAACAGCAAAACACCTTTCACTCTTTAAACCTCATCAATTTTAACTTGTCATCTTGGTCAACTTTTTTTCTTTCACAATCACCCAAAGAAAAATAAAAAAAAAAGATCGCTTCAGCTCGCTTCGCTTCAAAAAATTAATTAGCGGGAACATCCCAAAAAAGGAGTCAGATTTAACAATAGAGAAAGATCCAGTTTTAGTTTATTTTGATGTTTGATATGAAGGGAAACAAAGAAACACATATATAAGTATACAAGGTAAGAAAAGTAAAAACAATAAAATATAACATAAAGATGAAAGCTAAGAAATGATATGGATGGTTGGGGGGGGTGGAGAGGGGGAGAGAAAGGAGTAGAGATAGACAAAAACCACATACACTTTAACTATGTCTTAGTGTTAAAAGAAAGAAGAAATATAGAGGAAAAGTAGACAGACGAAAATAAAAACATAAAAAAAAGTTATATACTGGAAACACATTCAAGAAAAGTATCATAAGAATAAAAGAATAGTAAGAACAAAGAGAATAATTTTAAAATAAAAACAAGAACAAAAGAAAAAAAAAGACAAGAAAGAAAGAAAAGCTTTGGTAGTAAGCAAACAAAAATATATAGTAAAGCTTAATATGAAACAAGAGTAACAAATAATATGACATATGATTTACAAAGGTTGAATCAGTTGAATCTTCCTCTCTTGGCACGGCCATTGCTGTAATCATCATCAGAGAGTCCCTTTGGACCCAAAGTACCTGTTGAACTTGGAGCACTGACACTAGCCCCCGCTGATCCAGTATCTTGTTGTTGTTGTTGAGTTGGCACTGTAGTGGATGCATTATCGTTTGGAGGATGAATTAATTTTTTGTCCATTTGATGCTTTTCCAAAATCATGTACAAGTCATCCTTAGAGAATGGCTTTGCCAAGATATCGGTCATACCATGGTTCAAGTAAGTGACTAAATCTTGTCTTTGATAATTACCGGTCATGGCAATGATAGGCGTGTCATTGTCAAACGATCTAATCACAGATGTAGCAGATGCACCATCCAAATTCGGCATCACAATATCCATCAACACTAGATCGAATTTGACTCCCTTGACAACATTGATAGCCGCTAACCCATCGGTCACCACCTCCACTGTACAACCGTACTTCATCAAGAATTTCCGACAAAGTTGAATACACACTTGATCATCCTCGACGAGTAACACATGTAGTGCAGAACCAGGAGGTCTTGCTAAAATCCGTTGCTTTCTCTCCACCTCAGTCAATTGAGGTACCGTTTGTGCCTGGGTACCGGTTGGAGTAGGAGATGTAGCTGGCAGCTGTGGTTGGGTCACTGTTTGACCAGGTGCTGGAGCCGGACCAGTACCGGGAACAGAACCAACCACTACTGTAGGTTGTGGAGCTGGTGCACCAGCGACAGGTTGTGGAATTGGTTGTTGTTGTGGTTGTGGTGGTTGTGTTGGGCCGGAAGGTGGACCTGGGATAGGTATTGAAGGCACTGCTAATGAGATACTTTGTCTGTTGGCGACATTAGTTTGAGGACTGATCACCATAGCTGGTGATGGAATTGTAGTGGCAGAGTTTAACGGAGAATTGGATGGAATTTGTTGTTGTTGTGGTTGCTGCTGCTGCTGTTGTTGTTGTTGTTGTTGGGGCAAGAACGGTAAATCTAATGGAGGCACCGAGACACCGATTTGAGACAATGATTTAGCCAATGAATTTATAGATCTTGAAAATGATTCATTCACTGAGCGGGTCGTTAACAAACTAGACACTAGACTGTTGTATTTAGTCGTCAGCACCGAAACGTCTTCTTGTAATTTATCGAGTTTTTTATTCAATGATGTGTTTTCCTTCTCTAGGAAATCATATCTGTCTTGTAAATTTCTGAATTGATTTATCGACACACAGTTTTGATTACTGGTGTTGGATTCACCTTCCTTTTTCATGGGAATCTTCCGTTTGATGTTATCCAATGATGATTTATTGTTTTTATTGAAATCAGGGTGTTTAAACTCCCAGACATTTTCAATTTGATATCGTTGTTTCAATTCATTGGAAATTTTAACCTTGTGGAAATCGTATTTGTTCAATTGTCTGACAAACGATGCAAAATTACTGTGTTTAAAGTATTGAGGTAACACATCCTTTGTGAATTCATTAGTGTCTGTGATGATGAACGAATCACCAGTGTCTGACCATCTTACTATATTCGAGTAACTGTTTTCTTCAAGCATTTGAAACAACTTCTTCACGAAATCAGTTCCTGAACTTTTCCCCTGTTGTTGTTGTTGTTGTTGTTGTTGTTGTTGTTGAGGTTGAGGTGCAGGTGCAGGTGCAGGTTGCATCAGCACATCATCTGATTGATTGTTTGTGCTTAAATCTGCCAATGCCGCCGATTCAAGTTTGACGTTTAAACCTTGTTTTGGATCATCAAAACTCATTATTTCTGAGAGTTAGGTTTTTTTTTGTGTACCTTTGATGATGGAAATGTGGATGAATGAACGATGGGGAGGATGTATGATGTGATGATGAACGTGGAAAGACCAAACCAATGGATATTCATATACACGAATGATAACTATTTTTCTTGTTTTTTTTCCCTATTTGAAGTGATACCGATTGAATTTGAATTTGAATTAAATTGAATATGATCGTTTCTGTGATCTGTATCTAAGAGATAAGTGATGATATTTGAAATCCCAATTATTATCAAATTGTAATATTAAGATAAGATAAGATATGATAAAATAAAATAAAATAAAATAAAATATTTAATTATATCTAGAGATTTGTATGTATAAATAAATGAATGGAACTTTGCAAAAGACGGAAACAAAAAAACAAACACAAAAACACACACAAAAATAAAAACGAAACACTCCCAATTGAAAGAAATTTGAAATCTCTTGTATATTGATTGAATTTATATATACAATAATAGAAACTAAATAAAAACATAAAACAACTGACTTTCAATCCACTAAACCAGTAAACTTATAAACTCAATTTAGTGTGAATTTCTTCTTCATCGAGCGATATCGATTTTTTTTTTCTTTGGCTGTTTGTAGTTTAGTTTGGTTTGGTTGTGGCAGAAATTGGTTATTGTTTAAAACACAATAGAGAAGGTAATTAGGTAAAAGTGGAAGTTACTTTTAATTTAAATATAAATATATATATATATATATATGTAAATATATAAACAATTGTTCAATTAGATTTGATTTTTTTTTCTTTTTTTTCTTTTTTTCTTTATATATATATACATCTACATATATATGTATACAAGTATTGGAAAAAGTGTAAAACCATTTAAATAGGGAATAAAACTACTTGCTGTTACATACACCAAAACCAGATTTATTTGTTTATTTATTTATTTACTTGTTTATTTGTTTGTTTTTTTTTGTATATAGAAATTTGTAGTTTGTATCGGAATGTTTGAACTTCAATGGATAATTGATAATAACAGTGATAATAATTATAATAATTATTAATAATTAAATAATATGATTCTGTGGTTGAATTACAATTACAATGAATGATACGATAAATGATTAATATGATTCGCTTGATTTATTCCCTTGAGTGTCATGAATGAACCGTCAATCGAAAGGAAATCTACTAATCATAATGAAACAGGTGATTTGATTTGAATTGAATCAAATCAAATCAAATCAAATCAAATCAAATCAAATCAAATCAAATCAAATCAAATCAAATATCCATTCATTCCCTGTAGTTTCAATTGCCGATTGTGTTTGTTACCGGAATGTGACATAATTCGAAACATAAAAACTTGTAATAACAAGTTTTAAGTTTTAAATTTAAATTTAATTAAAAAAAAAACAACTAACTAAAATGCAATAATAATAATTATAATAATAATAATAACTACATTCATTCATGGATGGACACATATTAAGACAAGTAAAGACTTATTAAATTTGTGTTCTTTTTTTCCAAAATAAATTAAAAAAAAAACCACCTATACCTAATCTTGCAAATCAGGTACACTTTTTTTTTATTCGTTTTTCTTTGGTTTTCGTTATTGAATTTTTACAAATGTTTATGATGATTCAAACATACTATCTTATAGTAATTGTTTGAACAATATACAGTATATATATATAACTGTTGTAACCCGTTCTCATCCCTCTCATTTCCGTATTGCGTTAATTTAATTTAATTTCTCTCTCTGTCTTCCTCTCTCTATTAACGAAAATTAGCTGCACATTCCCCAGTTAAAAGTATCTTTTGTTTGCAGTGAGTGTCTTATGATTTTTAAAATGTGTAGTATTTAAACAGCCTTTTGTGATTAATTTTGGATTGCTTTCCATGCTAAACTTTAATTTAATTTAATTTTTTGATTTCTTTCGTTCTTCTTGTTGTGTTTCTTGATTTAAATTAATCAATTTCGGAAAAGTACAGTATATGTAGTATATTTATATATATTTATGAGAAACGTATAGAAAAAAGTAAATGGAAAGGAAAAAGAAAATACAAAGAGACAGAAGAGAGATTGTTCGTTAATTTAGAGAACAAAAGAGAATTGGATAATAACAAAGAGTTATAATAGACAAGAATACAAAAAAAAAAAAAAAAAAAAAAAAAAAAAAAAAAAAAAAAAGAAAAAAAAAAAATAATAATAATATATAGAAAAAATTAAAAAAAAAAAAAAAAAAAAAAAAAAAAAAAAAAAAAAAAAAAAAAAAAAAAAGAGAAAAAAAAAAAAAAAAAAAAAAAAAAAAAACCACACATTTATAAACTTGACAATCAACCCAAAACCCCACCATTTTTTATTTATTATTAAACCCCGAAATCAGTTTTATCTCTGCGCTTTGCCTCTTGCGTTCGCTAAGTTTAAAAAAAAAAAAAAAAAAAAAACAAAAACAAATATCGCTCAACTTACAAACAAACAAATAAACAAACAAACAAACAAATAAACGCAAAAAGAAACAAATAGAAGGAAAAGGAATTTTTTTTTTTTTTTATTTGAGACAAGGACACCTTAAAGTAAATTATAAATGACTTAACTCTTTTCCCCTTTTTTTAATAACTTCCTTTTTATTCCGGTTTTTTCTGTTTTCTCTTTTTTTTTCTTAGTTATCTTGTATCATTATCATTTAATAACTAATTACAAATTAATCTAATTACTATTCAACAATTTTAATAGTAGTTCTCATTCGTTTTAAATTACACCATTGTTTACAAAAAAAAAAAAATAAGAACATACATAATAAATAAAAAACATCCGAAAAAGAAAAAAAAAATATCAAAAATTACAAATTTCATACAATTCTTATAGAAATAATAGTCAAAAATTTGAAGGTTTTTTTTATATTCTTTTATATTGTATTCATCTAATAAACCTATACCATCCATACAAAGAAACCAATTGAATTTTAATTTACTACCGTTTCCCCCTCCCCCGTGTTTCCTTATTATTTGATTAATTAATTAATTAATTCAACTTTGTACCAACAATAAAAAAAAAATTAATCTTATAATGTGTGCATCAACAACAGCTATAAGTTCAATCAATCCAATAACTGAATATGAACCATTGATTGATTTATCAGAAGATGAAGACACTTTATTGACTAGACCGGTGTTGGCTAAACCATTAGACACTATTAGACTATTGACGTTAAACACATGGGGTTTGAAGTATATTTCCAAGTTTAGACGAGAACGGTTAAGAGCCATTGCTGACAGATTGGGATCTGATGATGAAAGAGACGATTACGACATTGTCGCATTACAAGAGGTTTGGATGGAAGAGGATTGGAAGTATATTGACATGAAATGTGCTCACAAGTACCCTTACAGAAGAATCTTTTCCGCCGGTATAGTTACTGGTCCTGGATTGGCTGTGTTGTCCAAGATCCCTATCAAGAGAACATCATTACACATTTTCCCAATCAATGGTAGACCATCTGCATTTTTCAGAGGTGATTGGTACGTTGGTAAATCTGTCAGTGTGACTTTATTGGAACCAACCAGTGAAGACACTTCACCAATTGCATTGTTAAACTCCCACATGCATGCTCCATACTCTCAAACAGGTGATGCTGCGTATGCTTGCCATCGTGCATGTCAAGCTTGGGAAATTTCCACTTTGGCCACTGATTTGTCCGCCGCTGGGTATGCAGTGATTTTGGTTGGTGACTTGAATTGTAAACCTGGTTCATTACCGTACAGAATCATTCAACATGAAGCTAATTTGAAGGACAGTTGGGAGATTATCCATGGCGAAAGTGATTTACAATTGACTAGACATTTATCGCCAACGGATCAAATCTTGAAGGCTGCCACTACATGTGATTCCATTTTAAACACTTGGAGACAACAAAGAGCTCCCACAGATGCATGCAGATTGGATTACGCATTCATTGATGACAGTAAATTGACCCCAATTGGAGCATCTGTGGAGTTTACAGAGAAGATTCCAGGTGTCGGATCGTATTCGGACCATTTTGCATACTCTGCCACATTTGAGATCATTCCCAAGACAATTCAACCAGACAGAGAACCAGCCAGTGATGTGGAGAGAATGAAGGTGTACCAGGACATTAAATCGTTGGTTTTGGAGTACATTGAAAATACCAATAAATGGCAATATAAATGGAGAACTAGACATTCATTGGCATCTCTGGCTGTGTGTGTCGGGTTGATTCCAATTGTCTCTGTGACGTCGTTTGTCATGCCATGGTTGTCGGGTCCAATGTATGTGTTTGGTGTCTTGGTGGCCATTGGTGGTGTCATCAATGGGTTAATGGGATTTATGTTCACTGGTGGTGAATACAGATTGTTAAAGGAAGTGTTGTTACAAGTCAATGACAGCTACAATGCCTTAACTCGTGCCTTTAACAGTCGTAGATGATGGTTGTTCTTTGTTTGTTTGTTTGTTTTTTTTGTTTTACTTTTATTAATCATATCCACACACACACACACACAAAAAAAAATTAGATTTTTTAATTCCTTTTCTTTTTAATACTTTTTCTTTTATTATTTTACTTCTTCTTACTGGTTTGTTTCTGTTTATCTCATTATTACTAATGATAGTAGTAATAGGTATTTCATTTTTTTTTTTATTTTTATTTTAATACCCGTGTTTGTTTTATTCTTTTTTTTTTTTCATCTTTATCTTACCTTATTATTAATGTCTCTCCCTTCCCCCACCCATCCTTTATGATTTCTTTTCTTTTCTTTTCTTTTCTTTTCTTTATATATATTCTCCCGTTTTAGAAGGAATGTTTTTTTTTAAAAATTTAATGTTTAATTATGTCATATATTACAACAAAAAGGATCAAAAATCAAAGTAATTCAAAGTAATGTATATATGGATAAGGAAATACAAATATTTGTACAATACAGAGACATACATTTTAATGTATGTATGTACGTATGTACGTATGTACGTATGTAATGTATGTAATGTATGTGTATGATGTCGGATGTTGGAATAAGTTTAATAAGTGGTTGTGCGGTTTACCCGCCCAGATGACCTATATCTTACATTTTATTTACATTTACTTCAATGTTTATTTACATTTATTCACTTTGACATTGAATCACATGTACATGTACATGTATATGTATGTATATATATATATGTATATATATACAAACAATTACACAATAGTAAGTCAATTATTTAGACTTTTGTAAGTGATTGAAACTTTCTTTTAGTGTGGTGTGTTAAAGACAACCAAAAAAGAAAAGAAAAGAAAAAAAAAAGAAAGAACCCAACAAACAACCGGGTAACAAAAGTGGAGTATACAGTATACAGTATAGTATAGAGGATAGTAGAATGTAGGAACCAACGAGACAGGTAACCATGATAACGTAATGTAACGTAAAATTGTAACGTAAAAAAAAAAAGTAATATAATATAAATGTGTAACGAAGCAAACTAAAACTAACCTAACACCCGGTGAGTACTAATGACTAATGGGGAATCATTTAATCCACCAGCCAACCCAGCCCAAGCTATCGTTTCTGTTCCGCGCAGAGAGACAAAAAAATTTGAAAATCCATTGTACACAGCCTTGTTGTAGCAATCAAAGAATTTATTATTTTTTTTAAACATTCGTGGGGGGGTGGGTGGTAGGGAAATGGTAAAGGTTACTTATTTACTCTTAATTACTACAATTACGGTTACAGTTACTGGTTTACTGGTTTACTGGTTTACTGGTTAAACAGAATATTGTTAAATAGATGTAATGTATGTAACAAACAGTTTTCAAATGAATTGGAGAATAGAGATATGGTAATGTAAATGTAAGATCGATGTATTATTTTATATATATATATATATATATATATTTCTCCAATTCAGACCCCCCCTTTAATCTTGTTGTTTCATTTGTTCTTTGACATTGTATTGTATTGAATTGTATTGTATTGTATTGTATTATGATTGTGAATAGAAATTGTGGTCTCTCTGTAGTATCGTATTCCTTCTCTCTCTCTCTCTTCTATCTCTCTCTCTCTTTTCTATCTCTATCCCTATCTCTATCTCTCTATCTCTCTTTCTTCCCCCCCCCCTTCTCCTATCCTCCATTCCACCCAATAGAATATGTAGATTAATCTTACTTAAAAAAAAAAATAAAGTCTCCTGCCATTTCTGTATAGTAAAGAGTATTTCCATTTATGGATTGTCGTTTTTTTTTTTCCTTCTCTCGTGTGTTTGTTATATAGTGTGTGCTTTGTAAATAGAAAATATTTAAAAATTATGTTAAATAGCAATAATATTAATTAATAAATATTTTTGACTTTTTTGGTGTTGTTGTTGTCTCTCTCTCTCTCTTTTTTTTTATAATTCAATTCCATTTTCTCTTCTTTTCCCTTCTTCTTCTTCTTCTTCTTCTTATTCTTATTTATCTTTATCAATTATTTTTGTTTGTTTATCTTTTAAATTTAAATTCAATTCAATTCAATTCAATTGTCTTTTCCGTTGTTGAATACAATATAAATACAATACAAATTTACAAATACAATACAATCCATCAATCTCCTCCGTCCTCACCGCCACACAATTTCTCCCTTTGTTTGTTTTGTTTTGTTTTGTTTGTACCCCATTCACAAAAAAATTAAATAAATATATATATATATATAAAAGACAATACAAATCAAATCATATCAATCAGATATTATATATATATCCATTCAATTGATATATAATTATATTTTTATTATACAAAAACCAACCTTTTTTTTTTCCCTCTAATACAAGATGTCAATTGACCCAGAATCCACTGGTGTCAAGTTTGCCAATCCATTGGCAACTGGTAAAAAGGACATTGATGTCAATGCAATCTCCAAATCCGTCGTGGGATTGTTAACCACCGCAAGTATGTTTGCCGGTTTCCAAGATTTCAAAAATGAAGGTGAAGAAGTTGGTGAAACCGATGATGCATCCATTGCCCCATCTATCTCTGACAAGTTGGCATCCCGTGATAAGGACGTTGACGTTGGTACTCCATATGATTTCCAAGACCAAGATGAAGGTGGTGAAGAGGTGTTACAATTGGGTGAATCTCTGGAGAATATCTCTGTGTCAGGTTCCACCACCACGACTGCTGAGGGTGAAGTTAAATCCAAATTTGAAACTTCTATTGTGAGAAGATTAGCTGAATCCAGTGACAATAAAGATGTTGTAGGTAGAGCCACTGCTCTTTACAACAAATTGAAAACCACCTTTGACATCTCCCCAGATGATGAATTTGTCGGTGATTACCAATGTTGGTTGATCAGTGATGTGTTGTTACAAGGTCATTTGTACGTGACTAAGAGTTTTATCCTGTTTCATGCATTTTTACCTCACAAGCCAGATTCCATCACTAAGAACGGTTACTTGACCACTAAATCGTATTCCTCATTGAGAGAACACAGAAGATGGGCCATCTTGAGAGACAATGCCTTGTTACTTTACTCCTCATCCACTGATTTGTACTTTCCTGTTCTGGTTATCGATTTGAGAAATGCTCTGAGAGCGGAAGTTCATGAGACTAAAAACAGAAAGCCAAATCAACCAGTGTGGATCCGTGTCGCCACTGAAAACAGAACCCATTGGTTCTTAACTGATAACATGGACTCTGCCAGATCTTGGGTCTCTGAGATTAAAAAGCAAATCTTTGCCTCTAGAAACGGTAGTGGTCAAGTTGCTGCTAAGATTCCATTGCAAAACATCTTGGATGTGGAACTGACCTCTGTCATTGGTGTCACCAAGAATTTAAGAATCAAGGTTATTGAAAGCGCTGAAACTTATGCCGTTGATGATTACTTTTTAATGTTCTTCTCCAACGGTGAAGAAGCTGTGGATAACATTAAAAAGGTCACCAAGGAGGCTGGTGTCACCATCGGTGGCACTGCTCCAGGTGCCATCGCTGAACCAGGTGCATTGAAGGAAAGCAAGGGTGAAGATGAACAATTGAAGACTAGAATCACCTTGTTGAAGAAAAATTCCTCCGTTGTGCAAACTACAAAGGGTTTACAAGGTAACAACAAGTCAAATGTTTACAGTAACTCTGATGTGTTTATCTCCGTTCACGGTGGTGACGACGATGACGATAATAAGGATTCTTACTCTAATGATCCATCTGAAGCATCATCCATTGTGGAAAGTGATGAGTTGAAATCAGGTACCAACTCTAAGAACTGGTCCACTAGATCATTGGTTCACGGATTGACTAACATCACTCACGGGTTAATCTCATCTGCTTCTTATGTGTCGCATTTCGATGAAGAATCTGAATTAGCCAAGGAGGGTCAAGATAAATTCTTTGTCAAGGACCCAGAAATTAGAAAGGCTGCCATTAAACGTTTCCATGGTTACTTCACCTTGGATGAGGATTCCAGATTGTTGGCATCCTACCACACTTATTTAGTGAGAGGTATCCCAACTTATGGTAAAATTTACTTGGGTGACGATGCCATTTACTTTAGATCTATCTTGCCAGGTTCTCACACTATCATGAACTTGCCTTACTCTGATGTGGAGAACATTTCAAAGGAGAAGGGTTTCCGTTTCGGTTACTCTGGTTTGGTCATTGTGATCCATGGTCACGAAGAATTGTTCTTTGAATTCCCACAATTGCAAGGTAGAGACGACTGTGAAGCCACTCTGTTGAGATTGATTGACACTTTCAAGAAGAAAACCGCCAATGTTGAAGACGAAGCAGCTAAGGCTGACGAAGCAGAAGCTGCTGATTCCTCTCACTTGGCTACTGCTAAGATCAGAATGGTGGAGAACAAGATCAAGGATGAATTAGGATTCGATATCCCAATTATCCTTGAAAACCACCCATCAAGTAACTCTTCCGGTGCTCCAGCTAAGAAGTTGAGATTCACTTTGTTGACCATTGGTTCCAGAGGTGATGTTCAACCATACATTGCCTTGGGTGAAGCCTTGTTGAAGGAAGGTCACAGTGTTAAGATTGTCTCCCATGCCGAATTTGGTCCTTGGGTCGAGAGCCATAACATTAAATTTGCCAGTTTAGCCGGTGATCCATCTGAATTGATGCAATTGATGGTTAACAATCCAAACATTAACTATTCCTTTGTCAAGGAGGCTAAGTCCAAGTTTTTGGATTGGATCACTGAATTGTTGGTTAGTTCTTGGGAATCTTGTCAAGACACTGATGTGTTGGTTGAGTCTCCATCTTGTATCTCTGGTGTTCACATTGCTGAGGCATTACAAATTCCTTACTTTAGAGCCTTCACTATGCCTTGGTCAAGAACTAGAACTTATCCACATGCGTTCCTTGTTCCAGATCAAAAATTAGGTGGTGCTTACAACTACATGACCCATGTTGCCTTCGAAGCCGGTTACTGGAGAGGTACCTGTCAACAAATCAACAGATGGAGAGTCAAGGACTTGAAATTACCAAAGACCAGTTTGGCTAATTTGAGACAATTTGAAATCCCATTCCTGTACAATATGTCACCTGTCGTGTTCCCACCTCCAGTGGATTTCCCTGAATGGGTTAAGGTCACTGGTTACTGGTTCTTGAACGAGGCTTACAGCTATGATCCACCAAAGCCATTGACTGACTTTATGGCAAAGGCTAAGGCTGATGGTAAGAAGTTGGTGTACATTGGTTTTGGTTCCATTGTCGTTCCAGATCCAGCTGCATTAACTAAGGCTGTCTGTGATGCCGTTGTGGAAGCCGATGTCAGATGTATCTTGAACAAGGGTTGGTCCGATAGAATGGGTAACAAGAGTGATGCTCATGTGGATATCCCACCTGAAGTTTTCAGTTCCGGTAACATTCCTCACGATTGGTTATTCCCTCAAATCAATGCCGCTGTTCACCATGGTGGTTCTGGTTCTACTGGTACTTCTTTGAAGTTTGGTTTACCAACCATTATCAAGCCTTTCTTTGGTGATCAAAAGTTCTACGCTCAAAGAGTGGAAGACTTGGGTGCTGGTATTGCATTGAAAGATTTGGAATACAAGACTATGGCTAAGGCTTTGAAGGAAGCCACCACCAACACTAGAATCATCAATAAGGCTGCTGCCATTGGTGAATCTATCAGAGCCGAAAATGGTGTGGAAAGAGCTGTTGAATTCATCTATGCTAAATTGGATTACGCAAAGAATTTATCTGTCGGTAAGAATAAGACCGTTCAAACCGATGGAGACAGAGCTACTACTGAAAACTTTGATGAATCATGGTTAGTTGTTTAAACATTTAACAAGTTTAATATATCTTCTTATTATATTTGTGTTTGTTTTCGTTCATTGCTTTTTCGTTTTTTTTTTCGTTTGTTTTGTTTCTTTCTTTTTTATCTTTTATCTTTACATTTAATTATGTATTAGTGTTGTTTTTCACATGCTTGCTTCTCTTCAATTCATTCATTTATACTTTATTTTTAGTTTTATTTATTTGTTTTCTTTCCCCCCCCCTCCCTTTTTTTTTCCTATATTTTCTATTTTTTGTTAATATATTAGTATTATTTGAAAGCAAAATAAAAATCTACAATAATTATTTTATGCTAGTTAAGGTATATTACATTGAATTGTATAAAAAGTTTATTAATTAGAGTTTTTTTCTTTCAGTAAGTTGTTTATTATTATTATTACATGTCTTTAGCGTTAAAAAAAATTGAATATGGATAATCACCAGGACGCAACATCTTCAGCTTCACCAAAGACACTTTCCTTTTTACCCTCTTCCACTTTCTCTGCTTCCCAATCTTCATTGTTCCCCTTGTTTTCCATTATTTCTTTCAAATTAGCCTTTTCAAAGTCAAGGATCAACTCATTGATTTCATTGAATTCTAACAAGAAAGCATCGTGACCTTCGGAGGAATTTATCTTCTTCAAAGTGGAATTAGGCATATGTTTAGCGATAAATATCTGTTCGCTCAATGTGAATAAAGCATCTGATTGAATACCAATAATCAATGCAGGTTGTTTTCTCGTTTGTAATGCAGTGGCAGCGTCCTCGTTGAACTCTGGTCTACCACGACCAACATCATGAGTGTCCAATTTTCTCGTGATGGAAATATAACAGTTAGCATCAAACCGACCCACAAATTTTTGCGCTTGGTATCTTAAATACGTTTGAGCAGAGAAGAAATGTGGTGGTCTACGACGTTGTCTTGAAAAGGAATCCTTTTTACCAACAGAAGATGTAGGGGATGGTGGAGTGGCGTCAGCGGTGGTGGAAGGAGAGCTTGGTGCACTGTTCAATGCAAATGAATCTATCGAGTTTGATCTACTGGTACGATAAGATTCAAATGATTTCTTTGTCGTGGACCCGTCATTGTGGATGTGGAAGTGTTCCTCCTTAGGTTTCAAAGCAGGAGATGATGACGCTGATGAATTGTCATCAGAGATGGCAGATGTGTCTTGTGGTTTAGTAGGGGGTGATGATAGTGCTGATCTTTGAGTCTGTGAGTGGGTAGGTAGCTGTCTACCAAATCTAGCTTCAAATGAATTACGAGATCTATAAGTCAACAATGCAGCCATTCTAGCGGCACCTAATCCATTAGCTGGTGGGTCATCTAATGGGTAATATCCATCATCGTACTTTGGATCTGAATATATACACTGTCTTTGAGCTTCACCCCAAGAGATACACCAAGCTGAGTGTCTAGCACTGGTAGCTAATGCAATGACATTCTTGACGAATGTTCCCTCGTTGACGAATAACCATTCCAATGCCAACATACCACCCATTGAACCACCGATACAAATGGCAATCTCCTTCACCCCTAATGAATCCAATACAAGTTTATGGATTCTGACATCATCTCTCACAGAACACACTGGGAATTCAGGACCATATCTTTCGTTAAACTCAGGATCTAAAGTCAATGGAGATGCAGAACCGTATGGAGAACCTAACGAATTAAGACAAACAATGAAAAATCTTGTAGGATCAAATGCCTTGTCCTTGCCCAATAATGGCCCCCACCAATCTGCAACATCAGCGGAACCAGTCAATGCATGCGTGATCAACATACAATTGTCACCGTTTTCATTCAGCTTACCCCACGTCTTGTAAGCCACTGGAACTTTGAAGATTTTATCTCCGGATTCTAATTCAAATTCAGGGATCTCAACTATGATTTGATTATTCACTAATTTGGAGAATGGATTCTCCTCCTGTGATTCTAAAACTTTATATGTCATATCTGTGTGTTGTTTGTTGTTTGTTGTTTAAATTTTATTATAAGTTTGTTGGTTTATGCACACTGTGTGTGGTATACGATTGTCAACTATTCTTAAAACTATTGTGTGGAAAATATATAGTAATTATGGCTTAAATGTGAAATATGTAATTATGGAAAAAAAAAACACAAGCTTGTGAAACAAATGTGTAACCTATTTTTTCAAAGCTATACGATGTCTCTTTTTTGTGGAATGTCTTGTAATATCAATTAAACGTAAATTTGTGGTCCAATAAATGGCAACCCATTCTTCTCCCAACAACAGCCATCCTTTTTGACTCATCATTTCTTTGTGTTTCCCGACTTTCATGAATCTATTGATGAGAAAAAAAAGAAAAAAAAGTTGAAGGAAGCAATTCAAGGCAGTGTACTTCTATTTTTTATGTGTTTTTTTTGGGATTGTTAATAGTTATAGAAGATTTCAGCTTTATTAAGGAGTCTGTCTATATACACATATATCTTCGAGTATTAATCAAGACGTATCAAGGTTAAATAATAGCAATGGGGAAAGGAATAAGATCACACTGTCACGTTCAAGGAGGTCGAATCTGTGCTGAGGATGATACTGTGAGAAACATCCTAAATGAACATAACTTTGTCAATGGAATAGATCTGATACTGTTGAAGTCTGACATAGGCAATATCCCAACTGATATCAACTTCAAAAGCCATATTATTGATTCCACTGTGTCTGCACTGCTGGGAAGTATATTTAAGTTACAAAAATCTGTGGAAATTCATACAATAAAGCTGCTTTTATTAAAATCAGATGTGTCTCATCAATTTTCTATGTCAATCAACGATGGTTTGTTACATGTGAGAATCCCATCGGAATGGTATTACAAATCTGGGTTAACGGGGAAATTATCCAATTATTCAAAAGGCAACAAAAACAAGAAATCACAACTGTTTAACGCTCAGTTTGATTTGGTACACTTCAAAGACAAATTTGATAACAATGAAAAGAATTACCAAAGATTGATTTGGTTTGCTGACAATGTGATCCAAGACAAACAGTTTAAATTTGCATTGACAACATCATCTACAGATCTCATTGATGAGATACAATCTAATGACTCCATGTTCATCGAGAGTAAAGTTATTGAGTCAAAGGTGACAGATTTAGGAGTCATAAAATGCCCCGATTTAACGCCGACAAAAGATCAGGAATGGCTTTCGGATACTCTTGACTGGTTAGCATATTGTTCCATTGGAGGCACTCAATTATCTTCCTTTGACAATACAGATACACACATTTCTAATTACCGTGAAACTATCGATTTCACTACAGAGGAACAAATTGTCCGATTTCAATTGCAAGGTGGTTTAATCCCCACTGATGTGATTCAAAACATTTACGCTAAGGCAAGCTCGAATAACCCAAATTGGTTTGGTTTATTGTGTCATGGAGTCAAAGATTGTAATGTGAGTTTCAAGTCCCATGAACACAGCTTTGTGGAGAACGGTGAGAATGATGTTGTTGTACTTCATTCTGGTTCACAATACGTGGCTTGGAAATTAGTTGCATTCGGCGATACTGCTTAACATAATTATGAATACTATCTTTTTATGATACAGTTGTATGCAATTATATAAATAATAATAAAGAAAGAATGTATATATCTATGCACAAGTAAAAAAGGTAAATAAAAAAACAACTATTTAAAGGAATTAAACTCATTCTAAACACAGTTTTTAAGCTTTATTAGAAGTAGAATCCTTGGCGTCTATTATATCTGCTGCCTCTTCCCCTTCTTCTTCTTCTTCTTCCTTTCTAGATAAATCCTCTTCGGTGTCCTCTCCCGTCTCGCTCTTCAATAATAACTTTGTCAATGCACTATCTGGATTATGTATCAAGTTGTCAAAGTTATCAATTTCCATGATTTCACCCTTGTTGTTAAAAACAACAATCTTGTCGCTCATTTTAATGGTACTCAGTCTATGGGCAATGGAAATTGTCGTCAAACCAGCTTCTTGTCTGAGTCTCAACGATTTCTTAATTGCCTCTTCAGATTTGGCATCCAATGCGGAAGTAGCTTCATCTAAAATCAAAATATTTGGCCCAAGTAACACATCACCATTTTGATTGAAAACATCTTCATGTTGTAATTTCTCTCTCAACTCTGGAGAAACCTTACCCGGCAATATTAATGTTCTGGCCAAGGCAATTCTTTGCTTTTGACCACCACTCAATTGAGCACCCTTTGAACCAATAACAGTGTCAAATTTATCAGGGAAGTTGTTTATAAATTTAGAACAGTTGGCCAAATCACACACCTTTTTAATCTCTTCCTCAGTGGCGTCTCTTCTGCCATAAACAATATTGTCTCTTATCGTTCCAGAGAATAACATTGGTTCTTGTTGAACGATACCGGCTTGTTGACGGAAATGAGCTAAACTGATATCATCTAGCTTGTGCCCATTAACAATGATTTCCCCTGAATCTGCAGAATAGTACCGTAACAATAACTGAGTCACAGTACTTTTACCACATCCACTAGGACCGACAAGACAAACATGGTCACCCTTGTTTATGTGCAAATTCAAGTTATTAAACACTTGGTGATTCTTTCTCGTTGGATAATGAAAATTAATGTTCTGGAAAACAATGTCCCCATCAATATCAACCTTTTTACCCTTTGTTGGAATGATAGCAGGTTTCAATTTTATCAATTCAAAAATTCTCTCAGAGGCACCAACACCTTTCATTAATTCAGAATAGAAATTTGACAATGAGTAAACACTTGAAGCACTATAGGTAGTGTACATCAAATAGGATGACAATTCACCAATTGTCAGTTCACCTTGTCTAACCATATAAGTACCGACAGATAATAAGAAAATCAGGAAAACGTTACCGATGAACCCGTTACCTGAGTAAAAATAGCCTTGTAGTCTACCCTCATGAACAGATAGATCATACAATTTTTTCACTTCATTCTTAAACTTCCCCACTTCATACGTTTCATTGTTGAAGGCTTGAATGGTTTTGGTAAAATTAAATTGTTCCTCGGACACTTTGGTAAGGTTTCCAAGCTGTTGTTGAATCTCTCTGGAGACACGCTTGACTCTTCTACCGAAAACAAGAGCAACAAAAACCAACAATGGAAAAACAAGCATCATGTATGCAGTTAACTTAACGGAGATTGTAAGCATCATAGCAGCACCGACAAACCCACTGATTGTGGATCTCATACCATCACTAAGATTTTGAGTGACAGATCTGGCGACAATGGTGGAATCGTTGACTAACCTAGAAATTAAATCACCACTCTTATGGATATCCCAAAATTTGGCATCTTGGTAAAAGATTTTTTTCAAAATATTCAATCTTAATTTGGCCATCAATCTTTCACCAACTTTTCTTAGTAAAATGATTCTACCAAAGTTAGCCAATGAACCACAGAGAAAGATGACACCAAGAGCAGTATAGAACTGTGTTGTAGGAATCTGATACGACAAGACATTCATAGTATCAGGTATATCCATTATCTTACTTTCCTCACCTTCAACTTTATCTTCCGGTTCTTTAACTGTGTCTATCACTAAACCTATAATGGAGGGGAACATCATACTGACAGCTGAAGAAATGAATAAAAGCATCAATGCAATTGAAAGAGTAGGCAGTTCGGACTTCGTCAATTTTAACAATTCCCAAACCTCCGAAAAGGAGGATGAAGTTTTATCAGTATTTTCATCATCGTTGTTTGACTTTTTGTTCTCCGGTTCACTATTACCGGTGGTATTTTGTTGATCATTGTTCACCGATGAGTAATATCTTTGCTGAAGTGAAAGCCCACTTTGCCTCTGGAATGGCTTTTGCACTGGTGGTGATGTTATTCCTATATTCAACAAAGAATTAGTGTTTATATGTGATCCAGAAGTCAATCTGCTGTAATTTCTAATTGAATTGCTTGTTACAGCATTGTATAAAGTCTTCGTACGAAGAAAACTGGAATTAACGGCGGTGTGATTGAATACTGTGAAACGAGTTGGCGTGAAGTTTGGTTTCACAAGAAGAAGCACTCCTCTACCTAGACCAAACATTTCTATCAATGGTGAGTTAATATGATTGGATTGACCTACTTGAACAATGTTGTATGTGCTATGTGTTTTCCGTAAGCTAAACAAACCCCCACCCAAGATGACTTCAATATATCAATAACGATATCAAGACAAAGTTTTGGTTTCCCGCAAGAAGAATTTAAACACAAAGAAAGTTAATCTGGACAGTCGCGACGATCGTCTCAAGAGGCAATTTAACAAAAGGGGTCTATTTGTACAAAAAAGAGAAAGAGGAATAATCTTACAAAAGGTAAATGGTATTATATAGTGTAAATATATAAAAATAGTTGGATATATAGTTAGTTAAAGAATACTTTTAAATCAGTTTCAATAGTAACCAAATTCGGTACTTCCTAAGAAATCTAAGAAAACATCGTTCATATACTCAGGATCATCTTGTTGAGGAGTTATTGGAAGGTCCGACGTATCAAAACTAGGAAGCCAGTTCTCATCAACAGATTCTGGAATAGTGCCACTGACATTTGGAGGAATAATCTGGAAGTATTGTTGATTTGGGTAATTTGAATTAGTAATTCCTCTGATGTCACTGTTCATTGAAGGCATCGTTGCCATCACAGCTGCAGCAGCTAGTTGTCCTAATTTTTTGCTATTATCGTCAGTTTTCTGTGGAATAAATGGAGGTTGGTTCTGTGGAGACGGTAGTGGTAACGATGCAACAGAATTATAAGGGGATGTGACATTGTTCACTGATACAGGAAGCGTTCTGTTGTTGTACATCATTCCTTGATTGTATGGAAGTTGATATGAATGTTGTTGATACTGTTGATGTTGACCATATTGTGGAGGTTGAGATGGAATTGATGTTCTTGAACCTGGTAAATTGTTACTGCCAATATCATTATTGTAAGGGGGTGCAATGTTGATGGTACTGTTTACTGTATTATTATTGATTGGGTTGGTTGCTATGTTATTAGCATTGATAAATGGAGGAGAGTATATTGGCAAAACATCGTTATTGACCATAGGTAATGGGTTATTGGAGGTGACATTAGTGGTGTTGGTGGTGTTGGTGGTGGTGTTAACATTCCTGTCATTATAATTATTCTGATTGATATTTTGTTCCGCTGAAGGTGAACAAATTATATTATTTGGTAATACCTTTGCAGACATAACGTCAATACCATTTGTGGCACCATTGTACATTATTGATTTAATAGGTAATTGAGCAAGCTTTTCAGGGAAAGAAGTAGGTTCCTTCCTAATTGTTGTGTCACCACTTAAATTCCTTTGTTGATTGTTAATGTCATTGGAAATGGAATTATTGTTGCTCGACACAGGTGATGGAATATCTCTTTGAGCGCTTAAAGTTATCGGTGTGAAACCAAAGTCTTTAATCGTCTTGTAAGCATTGATGTCAAACACGGACGATCCAACGGCTTCCTTTGTGTAGTTTCTATTGGCTAGACTCAAAATTCCCTTAATTATTGTAAATTGTTTGGCCTTGTCGTGGTACACAGAGTTTAAATTGAAATAGGCCATATCACATATTGGAACATATTTCGCAGCTTTCTTTAACACGGAAAGACAGGTGATAATATCATTATTGGCAAGCTTCGACACCTTTTTATCCTTATTGTAAAGATGGTAAAACATCATAACACAAGCAATCGTCGTTGAGTACGCAAAGAAATTAGTGTATCTACAGATGTAGTTCTCATCCATCAGATACTTTCCCAATGTCACAATTATATGAGCAGATTTTAATGTGACACTCCAAGATGTTCTATGTTGGTCAATATGTTTTCTGTTGTTCATTGGAGATGCGCCAACTGTTGAAGTGTTTATAATATTGTTTCTATGAATTAATAATAACACCGAGTAATATTCTAAGGCTAGAATTGCACTGTAAAAATTATTTCCTTTGGTGTCATTGGTATCGTTGGTGTTAGCTGATGTTCTATCTAATTTAAAGCATAATTCTTGGGGTAGTCCCTCCAACCATTCAGACATCAGTTTATCACATTGTTCAAGGATAGGTAAAATTGATAAATTGTTCAATGAATATTTCTTAATAGAGAGCTGAAAATCAATGACATTTCTTAAAGTTTTGGAAAGTTTCACTTTTTGAATGAAAAACATAATTTCCAATTTCCTCTTAGGATCTTGTAATTCATTGGACTCATCATCTTCGTCTAGTGAATCTAATAGATCCTTTTCAGTGATCATAGCGACATTACAATCACCGGTATCAACGGCCCAAGGCCGACCAAAGGAAAACGAAAAGAACAGATCCTTGGCAAACAATGTCCACCAAACTCTTTTATAAATTCTTTTTTCACCAACACTTAAAATTTTAGAATCATCCTTGTCTCTATGAACACCGAAACAATATGCAAATGAAATGGCCTGTTTCAAGTTCAAAAAACTATTAGTTCTCTCGTTGATGTGAAGAAAATCGCCTCTGTAACTGGTAGTTAAAATCAACGCTTGAATGGTGCAAATCATTTCTCTTTCCACTTTGGCAGAGAGTAAAGCGGTTACTTTATTATGGATGATTCTTGCCATGTCATTGAATCTATCAGAATCTGTGCTATCTTGTTTTTTTTCTTGCTCTTGTTCTTGTTCTTGATACACACTTGCCCCCGCAAGTATCACAGAATGAAGAAGCAACAAACTAGGTGGATTTCTGATGTCAGCATAGTCATTCATGAATTGGATTTTATTGATTATAGGATACTGAGGATTAGCATAATCAAAGTAAGCCTTAATAAATTTCTTAGTTAGGTCCTCTCTTGGTAAAAAGAAACATCCCATTGATTCTAAATATCGGAATTTATTGACATCGATGTCGAAAGATGAAAACACTTGACCTCTTTCTTCGTAGTAAGTTGAAATCATACTCTTCATCAAAGGGGTGACAGCAGTGTGGCCTGTATATTCATCTATCGTTGATAAATTCATCTCTTGATGAAGTAATTTACTTGGATCAAGTTTAACAGCCTTTAGTTCAGGGAACTTTTCTTGAGGATCAGGTTTCACAAATGAGGGGAGGTTGTCCCTGGTAACTGAATCATTACGTGTATTGCTATTACCAGCAGTGTCGTTAGAGTTGGAGTGGATACTGTTGTTGTTTGCTGTAGTTGTCGTTGTTGGATCATTGTGACTGTGTTCTCCTTCGGTGTCTGATTTTTTGTTATTGATTGCATCCAATAATTCCTTGATTTTCCTGCTCTTTCTCTTCTTCGGCGTTGGTATGATACATTCGGAAATGTTAAACATCACACAATTGGTACATCTCTCTGGATACTTTGCCACAGCGTCACATTTGACCTTTCTTTGTCTACAAACCAAACATGCTCTTGTAGATCGTTCTCTCTTTCGTTTGGTCTCTGGCTGTTGCGCACCACTGGTCGATGTAGTTGTTGTGTCACTGGAACCAGAAACGGAAACCGTAGCACTTGAAACAGGTGGTGTATTCCCCTGTGGTGATGGTGGTGAATCGCTCATAATATACCGTATCCACGCTATGTAAAATGTGGTTCAGTGGTGTATTCCGACGGATTGAGTGTTGATCTCAAATAGGGTGTTTTCTTGGCGATTGTAAGTGATTATTCGGTTTGTTTTTCGGTTTGTTCTCGTTTTAAAAAACAAATTAAACACAATATTATGAACGTAGGATTCCACAGTGTCTAGTGATTATAATTAGGAACAGTGTAATGGGCAGATGAATCGTCAATAAACTAACGGATGTAAACCGGTAAATTTGTTATCATTTGGGTTTCTTGTTCAATCAAAAAGGAAAAAAAAAATTCATTTTCCTCTTACATTTCCACCCCCACTCACAATGCGAGAGACAGAGAAAAAAAAAGATAGAGCCCAAAATCAAACGGGTCAGAATAAATACTCTGTTAATACACTCATTTATCTACGCATTTATAATCTATTTATTTTATATATACTATTTATAGTTGAAATATTACAGACATATACAACTTAAACTATGAGAATTTCTTGTTCACTAAATCTAACAATTTTGGAAACACAATATCAGATGTCTCACCAGAGACAACATCAAAGACACCTTTCTTTTGGTAAAACTCTTTAAGTGGTCCTAATTGTTTGAAATATCCATCTAATCTGACTTTAAACGTTTCAGGGTTATCATCAGGTCTCTGTGACAATGGTTCACCGGTGACATCGTCCTTGAATGGAACTTTTGGAGGATTGTATTGTAAATTGTACACTCTACCAGATGGTTGATGAACCCATCTATTGGAGATTCTCTCCAATATCACCTCTGGTGGAACATCCAATTCCACAACCAAGTTGATGTTAGCGTCATTGGTTTCCAATGATTTGTCTAATTCCACAGCTTGATTCAAAGTTCTTGGGAATCCATCTAACAAAAACGATGATTTATTGTTCAACCAATTTCTTGAACCTAATTCATTAGACACTAGATTTGCCATAAACGTGTCTGGTAAAAGTTGTCCCTTTTTAATGTATTCACTGGCGACGGTTCCAATCTCAGATTTCTTAGCAATTTCATTTCTCAATAAATCACCAGTGGAGATGGCACTCAATTGATTGACTTTTTTAAGAAGTCTTGATGTTAAAGTACCCTTACCGGAACCTGGAGCTCCAAGCAAAACGACTCTTATAGGTTTAAGAACAGACATTGTAGATGAAAAGAAAGATAATTTTTATGAAAGATCGATAAAAACTATTGTAATTGTATCTTGTTAAAAGAAAAAGAAAAACTCATAGAAGGAAAAACCAAACAAGAAAAATAACACTTTTATATCTATATATATATATATCTGTGGGTTGTTTACGTTCTCTTTTTGAAATTTTTGCCGTTTTTCCAGAACAGAAACCCGGGGAAGCTGCGCGGGTTCAATAAATTTGAAGAGACAATGGATGGAGGGAGGGAGAGTTGTTCGGTACTTAATACCTGTACTGTACTATGTTATATATTAGTTGGTTATTCGTATTAGTGATTATTGGTTTTTGTTAGTTGTTCAATTAGTTATACCATATCAGTTATTGAATTTGAATTGAAAATGTAATTCAAATACTGAAAAAAGATCCAGGATTTACAAGTTTTCAGCTTCAATGCAAATGCAAAAAAAATTTTAATTTACACCGGAAAAAAGAAAAATTGCAATAATACTAGTGAATTATCTCATCATTATATCTAATAACACACAATATATATCTATGTAATTTTTTACAGTAAATCATATATCCTTTTCTTAATTTATACTAAATGGTACAAACTAGTGAAATATATTGTCAGTTTTACAACAAAGTTATGTAAAACAATTGCTTACGTAAACGCTTAATAATAAACATCAAAATGAAATGTAGAACAATTTACAATTTTTTACTTCAATATGGCAACTTGTCCGAGTGGTTAAGGAGAAAGATTAGAAATCTTTTGGGCTTTGCCCGCGCAGGTTCGAATCCTGCAGTTGTCGCAATGTGATTACACTTTTTTTTGGTTTGGCTTTTTTAAATTTAATTTTTAGGTCATAGTTTCATTCATTTCCATTCATTTTCTTTAATTACCCCTACTAAATTCTTTTATTTTTCTCTATTGACATGCATCTAGAAGTAAACAGGAGAGGGAATGTTATTATACGAGTGCAATTATTAGAATCTGGGTCTCTGAAGAAAGTCATCAATGAAGCAAAGGTTTCATTAAAAGTTTATTAAAAGTCGTAAATAATAAGTCAAACCTTTCTTATTTGATTGATTGATTTCAATTTTAGCATATTTTAAAAAACAGTCTGATCTCATAATATTAATATTAACCCATTACTATGAACTATTAATTAGGTAATTAAAGAATATTACTTTGACATCGATAAAATACTAATCACTAATACAAATTCAATCTAATCTATAGTAATAAAAAAAATTTGGTAGTGTGAGGATCAGATCTATAATTTTTTTTTTTTTTTGTGAAATTTTTTTTTATATAGATTAAATAGTAAAATGTATGTACATTTATGCTATTTAAACACCTTTACTTTAAATTTATCACAAAAATATCAGTACCACTGTTATAATAAATCTATTCCATTCAGGAAACTCAAATACACCATAACACAGACAAAAAAAAATGGAATTACAAGTTTCACAAAGGGATACTGATATCCTATTGAAGAAGAAAAACGTTTTAGAGAACAATGTCTTAGACAAATACAGATTAGCAGGTCAAGTCTCTCAAACTTGTTTAACATACTTAGTTTCATTGATCAATGATTCATACCACACAGGTAAACACAGTCCTTACTCAGCTGCAGAATTATGTTTGTTAGGTGACAGTTTCTTGGAATCTGCCATTTCAAATGTGTACAAGAACAAACAAGTTAGAGAAAAGGGTATCGCACAACCAGTTACCATCGACGTCAATGATGTGGTTATCGGTTACTCTCCAGAGATTGACGATGAATTAAATATCTTTTTCAAACCAGGTGATATTGTGAAGATCAACCTGGGATGTCACATTGACGGTTACACATCAAATGTGTGTCACACTTTAGTCATTTACCCACCTGGTACTCCATCTGAAGATGGTTCTTTGAAACCAACTGGTCCATTGCTTGGTGCCTCCGCAGATGCCATTTGTGCTGCTCACATTGCGTCAGAGACTGTCATCGCATTGTTAGGTGCTTCATTGACACCTGAAAAGCTTCCACAATCATTGACTACCACTAAGGTCGTTACTGGTTCCTTGATTAGATCCATTGTTGACTCCATTGCTGAATCGTTTAACTGTACCGTGGTTCCAACATCTAAGGTTAGAAGAATAAGGAGATTCTTAGCTGGTCAAGCCGAGGGTGTCGTTGCTGAAAGAGAATTCAAAGGTGTTGTCTGGTCTGAAGCTGACCAAGAGTTAAAGTTATTACAAAAATCAAGTAAATTCAATCAAGGAGAAAACCAACAATTGATAACTGTTGATAAATCAAAGAACGCAGCTGTGTCTAACAACACTGCCATTCCAACTGACGATTTCATTGTGGCACCTGGTGAAGTGTATTCCATTGACATCAAGATGGCCCCATTGACTGAAGATGGAGAACCAGGTTTAATCACATTGCAATCTGTGGACAATTTCACTGGTAAGAACCATTCCAAGGATCCATTCACTCCAAAGCCAACTATATTCATCAGAGACGTTGCCATTTCCCATCAATTGAAATTGAAAGCTTCTAGAAAATTGTTATCCATCATTGACAAGGAATTGTCTGTGTATCCATTTAAATTGTCTCACATATCTGAGAATTTCCCAATTGATTTAAAGAAGGACATTCCACAACAATTAAAGCAAATTCAAAGTGACATGAAATCTGCTAGATTAGGGTTATCTGAATTGACTAACAGACATTTAGCTGTGAATAAACCAATTCAAAGAGCTAGATTTTTACCATTACAAGTTATCTTAAATGCTAGTACCTCCACTGGATTCAATGGATACGATGCTGAAAACCCTGTGTTACCAGGTCTTGAATTGCCATTGCCAAGATTAGGTGTCTCTTCATTGAAGTTGAAAACTTTGTTAAAGGCATCAAGAGACATCCCAGTGGCTAGAGAATTGTCCACTGTTGTGTTGAATAACAATTCCAATGAATTGATCAGATTGACTGGTGGTTCCAAGACTGCTAAACCAAGTTGGGTTCATTCCAATTTCCAATTGACCGGTCCATTCGTCGATGGTATCAATGAATTGATTCAATCCACACAAGATGAAAGATTCGGTATTAAGATAAAAGAATGCCAACCATTGAACGTTCAATTTGGCGACAATGCTACTATCTCTGGTGAAGTTGAAATGGAAATATAAAACATGTAAAATAAAGGTTTATATTTCTATTTTTGTTTAAATGATATTCTACTTTTTTTTCCCCTTTCTTCTACTTCCTCTTCTTGTTACTTTTTATATCTTTTTATCTATTATTTCCACCCCCATCTTTCTTCTTCATATTTTAATTTGAATTTCTTATAGATCGATTATATTAATTAAATATTATAGAAAAAACGTAATAAAGAGAATAATGAGGAAAGAGGGTAGACGATAGACGCGAATATATACTGCCAATCGACGCACAAGTGCAAACAGAAGCAATGAAAATAAACAACAACAACAACAACAACTACAAAAAAAAAAGAAGTCTGATTCAGCGCAGAGCTGGAAGAATTATATATGAGACTTTTTGTTTTTGTAAAAAGATACAATACTTTATATAAACCTCTTACGTGAAGTTTACTAATTTACGTATTATAAATTCCCATATATCATTTATTAATCAACATATATCATATGTACGTATACAAATGCTTCATAATACAGTCACAAGAAACCGAATTCAATTGGATTTACAATGAATAAATAATTAGAACACTTTAAAGGGAAAGAGGAAAAAGGCAAAAAAAAAAACACCCACATACACACATACTCAACAATGATCTTTTCAATGATATGATTCAACAGAACGTCAAATATTTTCATATTTGGTTCAATAGTAGTACCAATGTTTGAATTCATTTGATTCAATTACAAATGCAATAATCCACAAACTATTCAATGTTTAATTTGAAAATCAAAGAACCAAAAAAAAAAAAACAAAAACAATGACAACACTACAATTGGTGTATCACATGGTTTATTTTTTACACATATCAACGCTGTGTTGGCAATTCAATTACACCAAGATGAATGGCAAAAATTTCAATACAACATTCCTATATACATGATGGACCAATTAACGTATTTTCATACAACAATAATTTTAAAACCAACACAAATCAGTTTTATAAATTAATTATCAAAAAATAAAATGACAAGATTCATACACTAAATACACCACTCACTTCTCTCACTATATACAAACACACATAATTGCTTTAAACAGGTTCTTTTTCCCTCCTCCTACTACTCCTCTTCTCACTCACTATGCCTGCCTACCTGCTTTACCTGTCTGTCTGTCTCTCACTCAACAAAATTCCCCCCTGTTGTGGTTTACCTTTTCCTTGTACTCCTCCCAGCCGGATTCTTCTTTTCCCCGGGGAGCGAATACGAGAGAGGGGCGTGGATGGGTGTCTTTGTCTCTTTCCTGTCCTGTCTCTTTTTTTCCTGTTTTGAAATTAATTTTTTTTAGCGCGACTTGAGAAAAACAAAGAGAGACAAAGAGAGACAAAGAGAAAGAGAGAGAGAGAGTGTGTGTGTGCTATCAATGCAGGGTGGACAGAATAATATTAAAAAAGAAATAGAGGGGTAGGGGCTCAAAACCTGTTTTTACTTTGAATGTGGAAAACCACGAGAGGCTGACTATATTCTTTCTCTGACTTGAATTGAAGTAGAATGAATAAAATCAGATAAACAAACCAGGTTTTTTTTTATTGTTGGTTTATGAATCCCATTTTTTTTTTGTCTTTAATTGAACAAATCAATTATACATCAATTTGATTTATACATATTAATTCACCAATTGCAAACTAAAAAATCACACACACTTTTCCATTGGATCCGGTTTTTTTGACACATTTTTTGTTTTATTTATAGAAATTTAAATCAATATTTTTTTTTACTAACACGAAAAAAAAACATCTCTCATTATTGATACCCAATTATTATAGTTCAAAATGTCTACCTCCCGTGAAGATTCTGTTTACTTGGCTAAATTAGCTGAACAAGCTGAAAGATATGAAGAAATGGTCGAAAACATGAAGGTTGTCGCTTCATCTGGCCAAGAATTATCAGTTGAAGAAAGAAACTTGTTATCAGTTGCATACAAGAATGTCATTGGTGCTAGAAGAGCGTCATGGAGAATTGTTTCATCAATTGAACAAAAGGAAGAAGCTAAGGGTAACGAATCTCAAGTGTCTCTTATAAGGGAATACAGATCCAAGATTGAAAAGGAATTGACTAACATCTGTGATGATATCTTGAATGTTTTAACTGAACATTTGATTCCATCTGCTCAATCTGGTGAATCAAAGGTTTTCTACTACAAGATGAAGGGTGATTACCACAGATATTTAGCTGAATTTGCTGTCACAGAGAAGCGTAAGGAAGCTGCTGATTTATCATTGGAAGCTTACAAGTCTGCCTCTGAAGTTGCCGTTACAGAATTACCACCAACTCACCCAATCAGATTAGGTTTAGCATTGAACTTCTCCGTTTTCTACTATGAAATCTTGAACTCACCAGACAGAGCTTGTCACTTGGCTAAGCAAGCCTTTGATGACGCCATTGCTGAATTAGATACCTTATCTGAAGAATCATACAAAGACTCCACATTAATCATGCAACTTTTGAGAGATAACTTGACATTATGGACTTCAGACATGTCAGAAGCTGGTCAAGATGAACCTGCTCCTGAAAAGACAGAAAAGCCAAGCGAAGAATAGATACAAATGGGTTTTTAGTTAGTGTATAAAATATATCATTTTTGTGTGTTTTTCATTGAAACCTCTACCACCATATCTGCTATCTATTATTATTATTATTATTATTGTTGTTGTTGAAAGAGGTAGAGTGTGTTTTTGGAAATATTTTTCTTACAAACTATGTTCTTGAAATATTATTAACAACGTTCTACAATTTTATACTACTTTTGTTTTTTATGTCTTTACTTTTTTTTCTTCCTTTCACTCCTTACTTATTTAACACCTTTTCAAGCCTTTTTTTTTGTTCCCTTTGATTTCTTTGCAGGATTGTTTCTACTTTTTTTTTATCACCGCCTATAGTAATGATCCTTGTTCTGCTTTGAATATATAACCTTTATTTGTGTTTAAATCATTTAAACTAGCGTAATTTGATTGAGTGCCAATTTTCAATTTCATTTTAATTTTTAATTTTAGTAAGTTCTGTGCGGCTCTATAATTAGAGTGTGTTTAAGTTAAAGGAAAAAAAACCGTGTCTTTGAGAGATTGAGAGGTGGACTATTTTTGTCATTTCCCACAGTAATAATCTGTCCTTTTGATTTTCTTTTTCTTTACTTTCTTCAAAGTTAAAAAGTTATCAATTGAAAAATTCAATTGAAAAATTCAATTAACAAATATATTATATCAGCAATAAAAACAAAAATGGAAGACATTGATTTTGAAGACACTTCTGGTTCAGATTACGGTGTCGTATTTAAAGGTTTAAATTTCTTGATTGCCTTCATCTCAGTAAGTTTCAATTGTTATTTCAATGACATTCACTCAGGATTTAATGAAAGTCAATACTAACAAATAATTATTACTTTTTCGTTATTAGGTTGTGTCTGGTTTATCTGAGATTTTATCCGGGTTTGCATTCTTCTTTCAAGGTTTATACATAGCAGCCCTTGGTTTCTTAATAGGTTACTTGGAATTCAAAATCCCACCTCAATTATTCACTTATGCTTCTTCGTTTTTCTCATTTTTAGGTAGAGGTTCAATTTACATCTTGATTGCCATTATGAACTTTCACGGCTCTTGGATAAGAGTCTTGGCTGGTGTTGTCGTTCTTGTCATTGGTTTAATCTACATTGTTCTAGAGTTTGTCCCTAGTATCCAAGCACCAGAAAACATGCAAGGTGAAGGTTTAGCTACTGATGTGTTGGATGATGTTATTTAAACGCCAAATGTCAAATTGAAATTCAAGTTATTTATTTATCTTAATTGTGTAAACTACTTATTCACAACAAACAATGTATACTTTTTCCTTGACGACACCTATTGCAATTGTGTGTGCCACTTTTTCCCCCCCTTTCTATTTTCTCCCGCTCTCTGCTAGATACTGATTCAGATTTAATTCAAATTTAATTCATAAGTAGCTTGTATTTGATTCAAGTAAAAAGGCACAATCCATTACAATTGTTAAAAAAACCATAAAGGCGAAATTCCAAATAAAAAAAATATAACAGTGCGACAACTGCAGGATTCGAACCTGCGCGGGCAAAGCCCAAAAGATTTCTAATCTTTCTCCTTAACCACTCGGACAAGTTGCCATATTGAAATGGAAAACTGAGACATCGCATACATTACATATCCTTAACTTAATTATTACGTAATCTATTACGTAGGCCAGACAACAGTTTTAAAATATTAAAACACTAACTAGCTACCATACAGTTCTGCTACTGTTATAATATCAAGAGTATATAAATATATTATAATGAAAGATTAGAAACCATAATATAAAAGAAAGTGTAACGGAACAAATAAAATACAAAATAAGAAAAGAGAATAGTGAAATATATAAAAATAAAAATAGTATAGGTTTCTACGAATACGGGTAACCGAAAAGTATTTATTAAAAAGAAATAGGATTGGAGTAAAAGAAATTCAGAAAAATCACTGAAAAAAGAAACAATCAAGGACAAAAGCGGGTAAAGGGAATACCACACAAGATAACAAGAGGGAATCTGAGTTTACAAATTTGCTTTTGTTCTGTTTTTCTTGTTCTTTGTTCCTCTCTGACATATCCGTTTTCTCTCTTGTTCTCTCTTGTTCTCTCTTGTTCTCTCTTGTTCTCTCTTTTTCTCTTTTGTTATATCTCTTTTGTCCTCTCTTGTTCTTTTTGCTCTTTTTAATTTTTTTTTACTTTCGTATCAACGATAGTTTTGTGACACTCTCATTATTAATTATTATTAAGTAAATAAAATCAAAATACTAATGTATTTTCTCCCTACATTGAAAATTTCCAGTATTTATAGAAATGGATAGCCAAAAAACCAAAAACAAAAAAAAAATGATAAAAGAAATAATAATACAAATAAACGTAGAGGAAAATATATTAGGAAATATAAATTTGGAAAACTACTTGGAAAAACTTCAAGAACAAAATTACAAAGATGATAACTTCGAGAACAAAAATATAAGAATGGATGGGTAGGATATTAATATGTTTCTTTTCGAGTACAGTTTCAGAAAATTATTATGTAATATTTTACGTAATAATTAAGTTAAGGATATGTAATGTATACGATGTCTCAGTTTTCCATTTCAATATGGCAACTTGTCCGAGTGGTTAAGGAGAAAGATTAGAAATCTTTTGGGCTTTGCCCGCGCAGGTTCGAATCCTGCAGTTGTCGCACTGTTATATTTTTTTATTTGGATCAAACTTCATGATCTTCACTATGTAGCTTTCTAGATCTGGTGTCTTGATAATTCCAAACTGACAATTGTAAATTGATTATTATTTCTGCAATCTTTTTAGTTGCCGCTTGACTCATCAGATGATCAACATAAATTGACTGCCACTTGATCAATTGTTTCTCATTCTTGAATTGTTTACACGTTCAGCATGTTTCGAGCAGTTCTGGTGGTATTTGTTTTGCTGTTATCTTTTCTAGTTGCAATAATCTTGTTCGGTGATTTGCCTAGATTTAGGAACACACCCATTCATTACTTGCAACATTTGATCCTGCATGATCTTATAGATCCAATATGTTTCAAATTTCAAGCTATTGACAACAAATATTTTGGAGGAAGAGTGAAAAAATGTTTACTAGGAGACAATGCAAAGACCATTGCCGGTTGGTTAATTCCCAGTTTCTATCTTATTATGATGACATCTTGTCTCAATTATTTTTTCAACATCACATATCCAGTTTTAGTTGAATATTATAATTTCCATTGGGTTTGGAATTATCAGTTATGCTTGATCATAATCCCTAGTTTACTCCTAAAATACTGGTCATTTGTTATGTGCGCCTGTAAGGATCCTGGACGTATCTCCAATCTTTCATCTAGGAATCAGGAGTTGTTAAAACAGAAGTTTAAGTGTGATAATTTAATCTTCTTCGAAGGAAATATTTGCAGAACTTGTTTGGTTCCAAAACTTGCTAGAAGCAAACATTGCTCAAGTTGCGGGAATTGTGTTTTGATGTTTGATCATCATTGTATTTGGTTGAATAATGATATTGGATTCTTGAATTATAGATACTTTTTGATCTTTCTAGTTGAGATTACATGGACACTATTATATGGTGCTTATTTGCATTACGTTGCTTTAAATTATTCTCTTCAATCTATTGTGTTGCCACCTGATATCCAGGTTAAGAACTATTTTCTAAGACTCTGGTTTCTTATTAGACATACTTCCAAAGCAAATGAGAGTATGGGGATTCTCTTCCTACTATCATCCATTCTATGTCCTCTAGTTGCCATGTTTCTTGTGGAACATCTTTGGTACATATACTTGGGGGTTACTACGAATGAAACTATTAAATGGGATTATATTCGTTCACTTATAGATTATGAGATGCTTTACAAGCTCACAACTACCGCTGGGGAAACAATTTATTTAACCATTCATAATTCATCAGGAAGGGTGAAATTTGAAAGACTGTCTGATAATTCTGAGTTTTCCAACATTAGCACAGGTAATTTGGAGCAGATTAGAAGTTGGGATGACTTGGATAATATTTATGATGGGGGTTTCTTTACTAATCTTCGGGAAAGAGTGTTTCCAGGCTTGTAACATTAATTTCATACTATGTACATTACTTTACAAGATATTTTCTATAACGATAAATAATAAATTTAAAATTTGAAGTTAATATACATAAATTAAAACATGAAGAAAATGACTAAACGATAAAAAAGACAAAAATAGAACAAAATAAAACAAAGTAGAACAAAATAAAACAAAACACAAAGAAAGAAAATAAGGGAAAAATTACAAAATATATCTACAATGAGTTAAAAGACAACTTATCTGGCATTTTCGGTGGACACTCTTCCAATCAATGAATCGGCAGTAGTCAATTCTGGTAAGTCTAAACTTGTTCTCACTTGATCCAAAGAATTACGACCGGCATCACGTTCACGTTGTCTAGCCTGTTCTAAAGACAGTCTTCTATTGTTATTAATAGTGTCTTGAAGAGAATTAAATCTGTCAGCATCTGTTGCACTTTTTGGTGTATTTTTAACACTTAAGGAAGGTCTAACACGGGTTCCATCAGGAGATGTACTACCCTGAGTGAATTCCATTTCAATCTCTTCAGTTGCCAAAGTATCAACAGATCTAGATCCAATAACATTTGACTTAGCAGCAGGATTAGACTTCTTCTTACTTCCACTGAACATTCTTTGAATCATAGATTGTCTTTTACCACCAGTACCATTTATGGAATCTCTATATGGGCCAAATTCCCCTTTAGTTGGATCATCTGCATAAGTTTGAGGAGAAGGTGAAGAGTCTAATGTCAATGCTTGCGTGTATTTCGAAATCTTGGCTCTGTTTGGATCAGTTGGATCATAATCAG
This sequence comes from Ambrosiozyma pseudovanderkliftii, assembly GCA_003707895.3. Lineage (NCBI taxonomy): Eukaryota > Fungi > Ascomycota > Pichiomycetes > Pichiales > Pichiaceae > Ambrosiozyma > Ambrosiozyma pseudovanderkliftii. The sequence continues at coordinate 255,332 of PPLW03000005.1, read as the reverse complement.
TTGGATATTGGCTAAAGTCTCCCTTTTGCAAACATTCTCTTATGATATCAATATCCTTTGGATAGAACAGCTTTTGGTATGAATCATAAGTGAAACGTGGCAACATACAAACAAGATAACCCGAGAAGAAACATGCCCACCAAGAAGCAGAACCATAAAGACGAGCAGCGGCTTTATAGAAATCAGCTGATGTCATAGAAGAAGACCAAATACCGGTCCAACCCCAAACAATGATAATAGATAATCCGACAATTAACACTGAAAGCCAATCCCATCTGTATTGATGTAGCAAAACATAAGTATTACAAGAAACAATTGAAATTGTTGCAACCAAGGCACCGACAAGATATCTATGATCTAATTGTAAACCATTCATAGTGACAATACCATTCTTGTAGTACATGAAGTATGGATAGAAAAATGACATAATTGACTGGTAGAAACCATCAAGCATGTAGTAACCGAATTTCTCCATACTCCATTCTGTTCTTAAAATACCAGTTTTGTAAAGTTGTGGAACAATTAGAGAGATATAGTCATCCACATCTTGGTCAAAGATACCCAAAAATATGACAGGTAAAGAAGTGAATGCCAAGTTATAGAACATGAGGTAAGTGAATTCAAACAGATACGAACCATCAAAATCATTGTAGATACCATACCAGAACAAAGCTAATGTAAAGACAACATTCTTATAGAAGAAACTTGGAATCATTTCAGCTAATCTCTTATAAGACCATCTACCATGAACTAGAACCAATCTCGCCAAGTATCTAAATTGACCAACAGCATAATCAGAAGACATAACAGCCTGCGTACCTTCTTCACCAGCGATACCAACACCAACATCAGCAGCTTGAATCATAGCAACATCATTGGAACCATCACCAATGGCCAAGGTCATAACATCTAGAGTGTCCTTGACCAATGTGACAACAGCAGCCTTTTGAGCTGGTGACACTCTACAACATAAGACAGCCTTACATTGTTTACACAATAGCAAGAAACGAATCTTGATTCTTTCAGTCAATGCCATCTTTAATGCATCACCATCAATAACGATACCAAATTTTCCATGAGGTGGACTATGATCATTCTTGGCACGTCTTAAATCATCTAACGAACCAGTGATATTGAAGTTTTCTTGCATGTACTTATCGATTAATGCACTCACAATGGCACCTTTATCACCATTGAGAGAATTCCATTTTTCTTTACCTAACACTTCTTCAATATCTTCACCTGTTGTTTTTATAATTAATAGGTTCATACCATTTTCTAACAAGTTACAAGAGAAACCAATGTTAATAGCAGTTTCGACCTTATCACCAGTAAGAACCCATAATTTGATACCAGCCTTACCTAACAATTGAATAGACTCAGGAACACCATCTTGAAGTCTATCTTCAATGGCAGTACCACCAAGTAATGTCAATTCTCTTTCAATACCGGATGCAACATGCTCCATCTTCTCTTCTCTATCTTCCAAGGAAGCAGCGGCAACTTCGTGTTTCTTTTGCCATGCAAGATATTCACTCCAGCTCAGTTCTCTTTGTGCAATACACAATGTTCTTAAACCTTCACTGGCAAATTCTTCCAAATGAAGAGCTGTCTTTTCTAATAAATCTGGATCATTGTCATCACTCAATCTAGAGTAAATGATGGAATCTGCACCTTTACAAATCAACAAGGCTGTTGGTTCTCCGTCTCTTTGAGCTGAAGGGATTTTAATGATAGCACTCATTCTCTTTCTAGTAGAATTAAACTCTAGAATGTTCAGAATTTGATATTCCTTCTCTATACCTTGCACATTCAAAATGACACCCTTTTTAGTTCTGTTTAAGAATTCAAATCCAACATCTCTTGCAGTGGCAACCAAAGCGGCTTCATCAGGACTCTGAGCTCTCAGTTCCAGCTTATTTGGATCCTTTTCAGATTTTTCAGTCAACACACTATGACACAATGCTAATGCCAACATGAAATTTTCACAAGCTAACTTTTGAGATTCACCAGATTTAGAGTTCAGGTCCTCTGCGAATTTTTTAGAGATAAAAGTCAGTTCATTTGGAATGTCACTGGAAATTTCACCTGCATTGACTTGTTTAAGGATTTCAATCATATCAACTTTATCCTGTTGGATCTCCTTCTTTTCTCTTGCAGACTCTTCTTCCACATCGATACCTTGACGTCTTCTGATATCGGCATAAGCTTCAGTGTATGCTCTACCGTAAACCTCACCATTAATGGTACATTTTTTATATTCCATAACATTTTGAGTCAAAGTACCTGTTTTATCACTGAAAATGTACTCAATTTGACCTAAATCATCAGATATATTCCAAGACTTTGGGACACAGGGGTAATCCAATTTTTCATAATACATTTTAACATCCGAGTAAATGAAGAACGCCTGTGCAGTTTTGATAATTTCAATGGAGATGTACAATGAAATAGGAACCAATGATTGATACAAAATGACAGCCACAAAGAACGACACAATACCATTAGTCACAGCAGATCCAGCAATGGTACCAAATTCATAGTAGGATCTCGAGGTATTTTTTCGTCTATAGTAAATACCATTGACTAAACCAGCGACAAAGCAAAGAATGAACAAAAGAATGAAATTCAAAACCACACTGAAATTCAATTCTCTAGAGATTCTTGATCTTTTAGAAGGAGTGACACCAGCGTTTAACATAATTTTAGTATCATCACCGGTGAACACGACAAGACCAACAACCCATTTGGTGTTTCTTAAGGCACAACCTCTTAACAGTAAATTGTTGATAGTGACTGGTTCGTTAGCAATTTCACCTGTTTCATCACCGTTGACATAGTATTTCATGTTACCTTGATAACTGTACAAATTAGCCTTTGGTCCTTCACTTTCCAACCAGAATTTACATCTTGATAAATCATCCACTGTTTTAACTGATGCAGCAGAGCATTTCAAACTTTGTTTAACTTTCAAATTAGTTTCACCATCTAAGTTTTTGGTTTCCACATAACAGGCACCATCTGAATCAGATGAGGCTAAAATAACCACATCGACTGGGATTTGATCATTGTTTTTCAATTTCAAGATATCACCGACGTGAATGTTTTTCCAATAATCCTTTTTAAAAGTTGGATGGACATTTGATTGAGCAATGGTGGCAGAGGGAGGAGCGGTGAATGGTTTAATCACTTGAGCGAATTTATCAGTGACTTTATTTGAATCAGAGAATGGATTTAAAGATGTAGTGCTTGCACCGAAATCATCAGTGTCCAATTGCATACTTGTTCTATAGTCAAAACTGTCAATGGATTTTCTAGGATTCACTTTATCCTCAGCTAGGGGATCTTCTAATGTTTGCCCCTTTATCTTTCTCAACAGGGCAAAGAACATTCTACTGTTCATCTTTTTGAACCGTCTCCAAAGACTAATGTTTTCTCCCGAGAAATTTGGATTATGCATACCTTTCAGCACATGGGTCACTTGATTGTTAACTTCTAAATCTAATGCTGTTCTTCTTGAATCTTCCAAGGCATCTTTGAAACCAGTAATCACGACAATGACAATCAATGGCACAGCTGAAAGAACAGGGTTTGGCACACCAAAGATTGAGAAGGCACCCAAGATGATCATAATCAAGAAATAAATATTAGCGACATTTTCAAATTGATAGTATAAATTCTTTGGTATGAAGGATAATGGTGTGTATTTAGTTGTTCTGATCTTGTTTCTAGAGTACTGAGGTGGTTTCCCGTCTTCATCTAATGACGATTGTGGTAAGGGTAGATTCCAATACACATCTCTTTTCTCCTTTGATCTGTCCTTGTCAGAACTCATCTCTTCGTCATCATCGATTGGATCATTGTTACTGAATATTCTTGCATTCGGAAATCTCTTCGATAAACTTCTCTTAAAAGTTTTGTTTCTCTTTATCGGTTTACCGTCTTTCCTTCTTTGAGTACCCCATCTGTGTCTTTTAAACACAGATCCCTGTCTTTTGGGAAGGTCCCCCAAATTATCACCTTCTTCATCGTCTTCATTGTCCTTGTCATCGTCATTGTCATCGTCATCATTGTCACCGAATGTCACATGAGCTTCTTTCAAGTTGACAGATGCAAATGTTTGTGTTTGTTTGATGGCAGGAGTGTAATCTATACTAGTGTCACTTTCGTATTCATCATCTTTGCCATAACTGAAATCTCTTTTCCCCTCAGCAGATGTCAAGTAAGGAGACTCCGTGGAAGTACCCTGAGATGAATTTAAATTCTCATTAGAGAATTGATATCTATCATCAAAGGGACTCTGTGCACTATTCTCGAGAGTGTTATTATTATTATTATGATTCATGACGATTTGATTTGATTTGATTTGATTTGCTTTGATTTACACTATTTGATTTGAAATCTTAAAAGCAACGATAAGCGGAAGAGAAATGCAAGTGTTATAATATGAATGTGAATATGTATATGATTATATGTAAAATGCTAATATGAATGTAATGGATTGTGAGATCAATTGAATTGAAATGTAGATTGTAATTAAATTATAAATGTAAACCTTTCAAACTAGTAGAAAAAAAAGGGGGAAGGAAAAACCCACTAATAGATCAATTCCTTTTTTTTTTGTTTGAGAATGGGAATAATATTAAAGTACAAATGTTAAAAATATATTGATATCAATAACAATTGGTTTTATGACAAAACAAAAAGTTCAATAAGGTGTTGTGGTATGTGTGTATGTTAAATGATGGGTTAAAGGGTAAATGTTGATCTTGAGAAATCAATTCAACAAAAACAGATCATCAACTGAATTTGCATGCACAATTAATGGTGGAATATTTGATTATGATTTAAGATGAAAAAAAAAACACACTAGACCTTTTGATCACCTATTGAACAATGTTGTTAATTATCCAATGGTCCTTTTTAAATTGGGAATTTGGTAAGTTAGTAGTTCCCTTTTAAAAAGGACACCTTAGTATTATTTATTATATGGTTTGTAAAATCAATTTTATTTTTATTTTTTTGTGTAGAAATTGATTCAAAATTTGGATCAAAATCTTTACTTATGTAAGACGGAAAGGAGAGAGGAAAGAAGTCCATCCACTGGGGAGGGGAGGGGAGGGGAGGGGTGCCACGGGAAGGAGAAATACAGCCGGCCCCTCCTGACTACACGTAGGTGTCTGCGGTGGCGGTGGCGGTAGTAATAGTAGTAGTAGTGGTAGTGGTAGTGGTAGTCCCACACAGGAAAATAATTTACAGGGTATTTACAGGGTAGGTTTGATAAGGGGTACTCTTGTTCTAACGGAATGAAGAATAAGAAAAAAACTTACGCGGCAACTCCGGGAACACACTCAACCTCAACACCTCAACCAACACCTTTAGACACCACCCAGCCCAGCAACTCTTCATTGTAACTGCCTTGCCTACTCATCCATCTAATATCTCAAATCTTGCAGGTCTTTTGTCATTTGTTGGAATGGGAAGCCAAAAAATTCCAAAAAAGAAAGAGATTTTGTTTGCCGAATGTTAATATATTAAAACACGTATAAATATATATATACTTTTTATTTTATTTATTTACATTTATATTGATATATTCAATTATTATCATGTATTTCCATTTGTTTTTGTTTTTGTTTTTGTTTTTTCATTTTTCATTTTTCATTTTTCATTTTTCATTTTCCCCTTATTCAAATTCTATGCACGAAGTATTGATTTTTGTTTCCAAAAAGTTCATTATATATTAAATGACAACGATTGACCATCCTTCCGTGAGATCCCGAACCGATACCCCCTTTCACTAAAAAAAAAGAAAGAAAAAAAAGAAAACTAATTTCGATAAGGTCTATTCGTCGATCGACCTTCTCCGTTCTCCGTTTCAATTTTTTTAATTTTTGATTTGGGTACACTACCATCGGAATTTAAAAACCAATCTTATGAATGTAAAAAGAATGAATGGTAATACAATATGAATTGGTATCATACAGTGGTGGAAATAATGGTATTATACGATATCAATATCAATGTTTACTAATTCGTTCTTTTTTAGACAATGGAACAACCATCTTCAACAGAATCAAACGTTATACTACTCCCCAGTAATTCATTCATAGCGTTTAAATTACAATTCAATGAACCTTTGGAATTGTACAACTCCTCCACTGTAATATCGATCGGATCCATTCCTAAACCTTGGTTGATCAATCAACGGTCTTATTTGTCGAAACTATTGAAAAGGAATCAAAATCCAAATCAAGTTCAAAAAAATACACCAACAATCAATGAATCAGAGGACAATGATCAACAACCTCGGCACCATCACCACCATCATCGGCATCATATACATCATTTGTTCCATAGGGACAAGGGCAAATCATCAACCACTACCGGTGAAATTCAACCTGAACCCACCACTCCCTATGATTCCAATTCCAATGAATCAACGGATCATGTTGCTGATCCATTGCCTGGTTCAATTAATGACACGTCTTTGGTGAATCTTACTAAATTATTCAAAATACCTGTTCAAAACCAAAACACAAACAATGGTACCCTTAACATTCTTGCCCCTCCATCGTCAATTTTGTCTCCCCATACTTCATCGAGGCAATCTGATACTTCCACCAACAATGATTCATTCTACACTGCGGTGGAATTCAACTCTCCTATCCCTACATCTTGTCTGATTCAAGACGATGCCAATTCCCCTGACGTGCAAACTATAGCTGAAATAAACACCAACACCACGATCAACCAACCACCTATTGATGGTGACTACTCAACTCAATCTACCATCCATTCACAAGAACTACGACAACAACAAGAACCACAACAGCCTCAACATGTAAAGAAATCTGTCAAATTTATTCAATTAAATGATACCCCTCCACATCAACAACACTCTGAAAATACCAATGATCAAAGTTTAAAGATCCAATTGGCAGAACCAATGGATGCTGACTTCCCATCCATCTCAGGTAAAGGGAAATACGTTCATGAACTCACACGTGAGGCAATTGATGCATTCGAGGCATTGAAACAAAAGACAATTACCGCCAGGTTAGAAAGAAAGTTTCAACATGAACGAAAGAAACTACACAAAATGCTACGTGGATTTCAAACAGGTGACATAATTATGTTGGAGAAAATGCTTGTTTTGGTGACATCATCTGAGTCCATTTCTAATAACAATTCATTGGTGGACACGGATTTGTGCCCAAGGGTGTTACAGAAATGGAAAGAATACATTGTCGTTGCTAGGTCCACCGGTAAAATTGATTATCCAGTGGTGCTACAATTCTTCAGTAAGAGGAAAATCTGTTTTCATGAAGGTGATGTGTACACATTATCAGATGATGAACGGGAACAGGAACAAGATGACATATGCAGGAAAAATAAAACCAATCAACCTAATAGAAAATTGAAGAGGTACATTGATTCAAAATCAAAGGACTATGATTTCAAGATTTATTTAATAAAGGGTGTGACATCAGTTGATTTGAATAACTCTCTTGATAAAACTTTCTGCATTTCCAGAGAATACTCCACTAATAGATATTTGAGATACATTATTGTGACACAGACCATGGGATCCTCTTTAAGATGGCTGTCATTTATATTGAGTGTTTTAGAACAAAAGAATTACGAAAACAGGAAAAAATTGAACATTAACATCCCAGATCTAGATATTTCTATCAAGTTAAAGAATGTGTTCAATGATATTACTCCAGATAACTTTATGAGTCGTGAATTTCGGAGAATCGAGTATCTTGAAAATGGATACCGTTTACCTCAGATACCTGCATTAAATAAAATGATGGATATGTTATTGTATGAAATCCAGTCTCTACCTAAAGGTGTCATAAAACCATCAGTAGAAGGTGCCAATTTCATGAATAAGATCCAACAAGAACGACACAAACTAGCATTCGTGTTTAGACAGTACGACAGATTAGAGTGGTTGTTAGGTGACATGGGGAAAATTTTACAAACGTCTTGGCCAATGATAACTCGATCCCATGAATTGGAATTACGTGAATTCTCTCACGAATTGCATAATTTACCAGATGGATCCATGACTGAACCATTCCCCGTAGAAGGGTTCATGGTTAGATTAAGTAACCGAAAGGGGAAATTGACAACAAAACTTGGAAGAAATTATTATAAATTGAATTATTTCTTCTCTATGGATAATTTATTGATGTTTCAGGATTATTTCAGAGCAGTGCCAGCATTTGACAGTTCAACTAGAAACGTGATTTCCCCTATCGGTGTTGTTTTTGATAGGGACGCATTGATGGAAATATGTTCCATGCGACCACTCATATTCCAAAAGACTCCATTCCCATTAAGTGATGACTCACACATTCAATGGCTCAATCCCAGTGCAACAAGGAAACAACTCGAAGAGCATGATCAGGAAGCTCTTCAGGAAATGGAAAGGCGGATCAGCTTGGTGACCAATAGTTATGGATTGATAAACCTATTAGACGTTAAGGATGTTTATGCCGTGCCGATGGAAAGAATTTCCCATCTTATCAAAGTAGCTGGTGGGTTGACATGGGGATGGGATAAGTCTGATCTTAGTTTAGAATGTTACTTTGAAATTCTGTTGCAAAATGGAACCACTTTCAGATTACAATGTTCCAATGAAGAATGCAGAGATCAATGGATTGATAGATTGATTAATTTGAAAAATTATTGGACAATGAAACATAAATCTGATTTATCATCTATGATGAAGTTAAGAGATGAGAACATGAAAACTGCCAATATCAATGATGATGGTTATGAAGCTGCATTAGCAGTGGAGTGTCACCATCATAAATGGGAAAGTTCCAATTCTAAGACCGATCCTTTAATTTACAACATTTCAGCGTACGCAATGAACAAACCTGTCATAATAAGTGGACTCATGTATAAGAAGAAAGCTAAGCATTGGAATTTTTCACAGATATTTGCTGTATTATCACCTGGATTCCTAATCATGTACCAGGTAATTAAAAGATCCAAGAAAACGGGTGTGAGCAGGCCAACAACTTATTACAGAAAGTATGCTATGATTTCTTTGAGGAATTGTTATGTTTACTGCTTTGCTATGAATAACATGGACTTTGTCACAAAAGAAAAAAACTTTAATCAAAATCAGCCAGGGGGATACGCTCTACCAAGAGTGTATGCTGATGGTTGGAGAAGTTCAGAGGACCAGAATTCTAGATATTTCACATTATGGTTTGGATCAAAAAAGATGTTACTAAAGAACATCAATACTCGAAAGTCAAAATTATCACAAGCCGACCAAGAAGATCTTAATGATGATGAGGAAAGTGAACTGGAAGGTGAGGGTGGAGAAACCGATGATGAAAATGATGACGATGACGATGATGAAGAGGAAGAGTCTCTCATTAGTAATGATACTGATGAAGAAGAGGATAATGATCATCTAAATGAATTTAACAATATTCTAGAAGAGAAAAAGTCTTCATACAAGAAAAGGGATTTGTTGAAAGTGTCAACACGGTTAGGTGTAACAGGGAAAAAGATTGTATTCTTGACACGCTCAAGAATCGAAAGGGATTTATGGGTGACTAGGTTATTTGCTGAAATTGCTAGATTCTCATCTGTCGAAGAAGATGGTGTTCAATTGGTTTAATATTTGTTTTAATTTCAGAGGGTCATTTAGACCAGTGTTAATTCTTTGCTACTTATATATTTGATTTGTACATCATTTAATTTAATATGCTAATAATAAATAATTCATTAATGTTATAAACTGTACATGTGTCTTTTTTTTTAAAAGCATAAATCTATGTAGCTCTCCAAACATAGACCATTTCATCCCAGCCGGTACTAGCAACAAAACCACTACCCCATAATGACCAATCACAACCAATGACAAACTCTTTATGTAAATCAAAATTATTTATTTGTGCTTGTCCATGGAATAATCTATTAGAGTTTAAGAATTTTGCCTTATCATCCATTTGATCTTTCCACACTTTACAAGTCATGTCATATGAACAACTTAGTAGTGTGTCTGATGCATGTGGTGACCAAGTGACTTTTCTCACTGCAAAGTCATGGCCGATCAATTTATTCAATGGAGAAGGTCCTATTTTGTTACCATTTGGTAAGAATTGATGCTTGATATCTGGTATCATTCTGAGATCCCATATCTTTATAGAGTTATCAACTGACGCAGTTGCTATCACTGATGGTCTGTATTTGTTGTAGTCACATGAGAGAACTTCTAAACCATTGTGTGATATGTAATCCATCTGTAAAGGTTGTGGAGATCTTATATCCCATACTTGGCAGTGAGACGAAGAGTTCACAGATATAAGTGTTGATGGATCATGCGGTGAAAACGTAGCCTGGTACACACAGTCATTGTTTGGATTATCAATGTTTGGTTTATTTGCAGCCAATGGTGGTTTCGATCCTGTGTCTATTTTGTTAGTCAAGTCTTTCATTGATGATAAAGTCATCATTGAGTTGTTCCTATTAGGTGACCATATTTTGACTGTTCCATCCCAAGACGAGGAACAAAATAAAGATTTATCAACAAGATTCCAATTCACAGAAAACACTTCTCTTTGATGCTCTTTGAATTTTATAATGGGGAAATTAGGTAATGTTATGTCGAATAATGACACTGTACCATCACCAGAACTGGTAAGTACTTGATTCTCATGAAGCTCAGACCATGACACATCAAACAAACCATCTTGCGTTTCAAATGCTGCATCTTGTGTGATAACACCATTATCTTGGATGGTCAATATGAAAAGTTTCCCATTACCCACTAATCCATAATTGGCGGATGTTGCAATTGCTAGCTTGTTATCGTAGAATGGAGAATATTTGCATGCATAACCATTGTAACCTGTTGTTCTAAATGAAAGCATTTTCTTCTATGTTGTTATAGTGTAGAAATTCAATCCTAGTTAACAATCTTGAGATCCAGTCTCGAAGTTGTTTGATTTATGCCGTATGATATACACAATTCAATGTGTATTACAACATACCAATATTGTAAATGTTATCTTTTACATTCTTATTCATGATTGGTTTCAATCGCTGATGATAAATATTGTGCGTGCGCTACAGAAAAAAGAAAATTTAACGGCAGTGCAATAAATACTTTTAGATAAGATCAGATCACAATCTAGATGTTAATGGAATAAAGTGTTTTTATCTATATAACCAGGATTAATTTATATTTATACAATGATATGCAAAAGCAAAGAGAATCGGAAAGAATTGAAGAGAAAAAAAGAATAAAAAAATGCAGGAAAAAGAATTAATGTTACAACGGTAATTGGAATGCATTTGCTAATGGAAATCATTTTGGAGCATCTGTTGATGTTGGCTCTGTTATCGGAGAAGAGGAACCATTCCACTGGAGGATAGTATCTAGGTTTGATCTAGACGACTCATCAAATCTTTCACTTTCATCATTTTGAATCTCAAAGAATGGTGAACTAGGCATGTTAATTCTAGTGGTACCACCAGTATTTCTACCATTATTGTTATTATTGGAAGATGACGAAACAACAGAGTTTCTTGTATTTTTAGATGAGTTTTTGGAAGCCTGATCAAGGTTTTCATCTGGCGTTGTTTCACTTTCTAAGCAAGCTTGTGTTTGTACAGTATCTGGATCATTTGGAGTGAATCTATCGAGTGGAGTCTTTTCAAATTTGAGAGGTGTATTACCAGCATTATTATTATTATTAGTGGTATTGATATCATTCACTATATTGTTGATTTCTTGCTTGGCAAATGCTTTACTCTCTTGTATCATTTTTTCAACTTCCAACTCATTATGAATGTCATCTTCATCTGCTTCATTGTGAGTGAATAAATCATTCATCCATTGTTCATTTGGTGTGCCTTTACTTGGAGATCCCGTGTTCACAGATTCTGTTTGAGAGAACGAATCAATGATTCTTTGAATAGATGGTGAAATCTCATGACCTAATAGGGATAATGGCTCTTCTTCCTTTATCACACTAGGAATTTGACGTGCAGCAGGTGGGATGTTCTCCTTATCGTCATCATCCAAGGGAATCAAGGTCGTGTTCAGCTTTGTCGCATTGATTGGCTGATCAACAGGAGTAGTTTTATTTGCAGCACTATGATACACTGGATCTAAATCAGTTAATGGGTGTGATATAGATGATGGATTGTCGTATTTTAAGAAATCAGGTAGATGGTCAGGGTTGATTATTTCATCCAATGATGAGAACACGTCAGAGTTATTGTTATTTGCATTGTGGGAGCTGTATGGTTTATTAGAAGGGGTAGGCAATATAAGAGCAGTGGTGCTACTTGATTTTCTAGGATTCCCGTTCCTACTCTTAGCCATAGCAATGAAAGTCAGGGGAGAAGATGTAGTCACCGGTGAGCTACTAAAGTCGTCATCTGATTTTTTCTTCGACGATCTTGCTCTTTTTCTTGTACCATTCGTTTTAGCGTAAGGACCATCCAGCAAACCCTTTGATGCCAGATCACCCCTAGTTCTTAAACTTTTTGTATCATTTTTCAAGTGATACTCGTTACATGTGGTACATAGTAATCCTGAATTTCCAAATTCAAAAATACCATCCCGGTGGAATTTATAAGGTGGATTAGATGTAGAAGCACAATTGATACATTTTTGCACAATTGTTTCCTTGGAAGGTTTTTGAACAGTGCTAACATCACCGACTTTAACCACAGATTTAATGAAACTTTTCACCTTTCTAGCCTTTGTTGGAGCATCTGTTGGTTTCATTAATTTCTCAAAATTAGAGAATCTTGATGCAATGTCATCATCACCTCTAGTTTCTTGCTTTTGTTTACCATTGTTCATATCAGATAGTATAATTCTATGTGCGAGTGAATTTTGTGATATAAATGGTAACGATTGCGTTCTAGTGGCAAGTTGAGGCAAATTGTTGCTGATTGATTTGTTTCTTTTCTTTTGTGGTGGTTCCATGAAGTTGGTGTCATCTGATTGGAGATTTGGAGGACTGCTATCATCTGATCCAGCCACAACATCTGCTGTTTGCTTTCTTCTTCTGTTATTGGTACCACTTGTTGGTTTAGATGTGACTGTGTTAAACGTGAGTTTGACTTCTAATGTGTCAATACTGTCTGATATTCCTCCATACAAACTGATGAAACTTTTACAAATTCTTCCAGGAATGATCACTGGTGTTTTCTTTGCCTGGATCTTGGAGTAAAGTCCATACCCAACAAATGGTTCATCAGGCTCTATCACGTCTTTTGAATATATAGAGTAATCTGAATTCTTGAGAAAACACTCCGGAGAGGTATCTGTTATGAGAGACAAACATGACCGTAAATCTATACAACCTACCACTGAGTTTTCTGGAGTAGCTGATTGAGGAGGTAACTTTAATATTCTAGCCTTGACTGGTTTCTGTGAACGTGCTAGGAAGTTGGTAGTGTTGTCAAACGTGTATAGAATTTTTAAATTCACGTTCTGCGTTTGACTGTTCATAGTTTGTATTTGTATTTGTATTTGTATTGTATCGAGTATCTATATGAATGGTATGAAAATGCAAATTAAGGACGGGAACGAGAATGGAGAGGACAAGTTGAATTAATTAAAGGATGAGAAGAGGGATGTCTAGTCTATATATGAATGGTGTACGGATATTGATGGCGCTGGTGTTGACGATGAAGAGATAATGATGCAATGATGAGGAGACCGAAAATAGGATAGAAATGGTAAAAGAATGAAAAGTTGATGGTAAAGTAAAAAGGAGTGAAGGGTTGTTGATTAACGATCCACTTGACTTAACTCAACTTAACTTAGTAGGAGAAAAAAAACACACACACAAACAAACCAAGAACTACCTACCACCAAGAAAAAGAAACAAATTTAAAAAAATGTAAATAAGCAATGGAAGTAAACTAAGAAGGGATACGCTATACAAGTTAAAATGGCAGTGAAATGAAAGCGGTAACAAACACAATATACTCAAAAATAAGATAAGTCGTGTTTGTTTGTAAGAGAATTAATATATATTTACATATACAAATTGTAAGGAAAAAAATAAATAAATATTTTTTAATAAATTTTGATTTACTCTTACGTGATTTACTGTACTAGGAATTTATTTACCATTCATAATAAACAAACACCAACACAAACAATCAACCTACAGCACAGGAGATGAAATTTCCATACATACGTATAATAATGGATAACTGAATCTTTTTTTTTTGTTCTTGAAATTTTACAATACGGTAACTTTTTTGGGTTCTGAGTAAACAAGCGCGTCCAAAAGAGAAAGGAAAGCGTGTCACTGACGCGTTACTTATTACCACTTTAAGCAATTACCGTTAAATATACACCATACATATTTACTATATAAATATAGATGAGTTTTCGTATACTTCACACACACACATATATATATATATAGATCAGAACATCCACTTAAACAGCTACCGGATAATCTAGATAATTTACCAGAGACAAGTACTCTTACTACTATTTCTAAAAAAACAAAGTTGTTCCAAAGCAGTGAACAAGACCATTAAACCAGTTCAGATGTCTAAAGACACCACTGTCTTGTGTCTTATATCTGCACAGAATCCCCTATACGTATTATACCTGGTAATAATCACCATCATATATATAGAGTATGTATTATAACTGTGTCTGCGTTTTCAAAGACCTAATTCTGTATGGAGTTGAGAAAGTTAGAATTATATTACAAAAAGATATCTCATTTTGTTTGATTACATAATCAGATTTTTTTAGTTACAGGGTTCGCTCTTTCTCTAAATTGCAAAAGAGATTGAAAAGCAACCAAAAGACAACACTAAAAAGCAACCAGCACCTATTTCAACTTGTAACATTGCTTATCTACTGTAGATAATTAACTTGATAGAGCAAACATGTTTACATTTAGTGCAATTAGTGTAACATGGAATCATGTACCATAGTAAAAAAACCAAATATAGTATACATCTGGTTCTGCTTCAAGTGTTTCATATGACAAACTGATAAGAAAACAAAAGCGGGGCATGTCTGTTTTTTGATATGATAGGCTGAGCAATGCATTCAATATTATTCATACACATATCTTATTGAACTTTATATCTACTTTATCTAATTCTATTTAACTGGAAATCCACATGTGCTGTGGCTAAAAAAAAAAAAAACAGGTTATTAATATGCCAAGCAGTCACACGTTTGGTCAACGTCCTATTGTATTGGTTACGAGCACCGACGAAATGATGAACCTCCTGAAGTAAAATTAAAACCAAGACTTTTGCTCACTTCCACTGACCAAATTGCCCTCCTAGAGCTTGTTACCAATACTGGCAAACATAACATATATTTGTCTAATCGATGTTGATATTATACTCTATGAACTCGTAGAGATCTGAAAAAGATCATTCTATGAATTACGGATTTTCATACACAAAATTTGTAAAGGAAAATTGTAAGCTTGCTAGTTACAAACCTTACCAAGAAAATGTAACTGTAGCTAGTACTGTTTTTGTTATCTACAGACAAAAATATCTTGCAATTTCCAGTAACATAACGTTTCTTTTTTTTTTTTTTTTAGTTTTTATTACTTTCTTATTCCATTCTTTTGTTTCTTAGTTTACTGATACAAAGGTATAAAAGAAACATTGCTCCCTCTTTTTCTTTCACTTGCCATGCTTAGTGTAGTCTTATTTTGATTAACACTTTGAATATCTCTTAAAAGAAAACATACAAACTATATTATATTATGTCTGATAAAGAAGATACAATTAATACACACTCACTTACTAGAAACTCATCTATTACTATTTCAGATTCAGATCCTGCTGGCTCATCTTACTTATTAACCATTAAACAATGCTGCGATGCCTATTCCACTGAACTTCAACATGGTTTGAAAACTTCTACTGCCCAGGAATTATTATCCAAATATGGGAAAAACAACTTAGGTGATGGTGACAAGATTTCGATCTCAAGCATCATGGTTCACCAAGTCTTCAATGCCATGGTTGTGGTTTTGATCATTTCTATGATCATTGCCTTTGCAATTAAGGATTGGATCACCGGTGGTGTCATCACATTTATTATTCTTTTGAATATCGGTATTGGAGGCCAACAGGAATATGCTGCTCAAAAAACTATGAATTCATTAAAAGATCTAAGTTCCCCAACTGCAAGAGTTATTAGAGATGGTAACGATGTGACTATTAGCTCCGAAGAAGTTGTCCCTGGTGATATTGTGATGATTAAAGTTGGTGATACCATTCCAGCTGATCTAAGATTAGTTGATGCTACTAACTTTGAAACTGATGAAGCTTTGCTCACAGGAGAATCAATGCCTATCGCTAAGTCTCCAAATGAGATCTTTTCACAGGAGATCCCTGTTGGTGATAGAATCAACATGGCATTCAGTTCATCAAGTGTCTCTAAGGGTAGAGCTACTGGTATTGCTGTTGCTACAGGTTTAAATACCGAAATTGGTAAAATTGCAAAATCTCTTCAACAAAAGAAAACTGTCATTTCAAAAGTTGAAAACAAGGAATCTGCAACCGCTAAAGATTATGTAATGGCCGCTATGAAAACTGTCTATCATACATTCATGTATGTCTTGGGTACAAGTGAGGGTACTCCTTTAAAAAGAAGACTCTCCAAGTTGGCTGTTTTACTATTTGGTGTTGCCGTGTTATTTGCGATTATTGTAATGGCTTCTCAAGAATTTGATGTTAATAAGGAAGTTGCCATTTATGCAGTCTGTGTTGCTTTATCTATGATCCCATCTTCTTTAGTCGTTGTGCTAACTATCACAATGGCCCTTGGTGCCAAGGTCATGGCTAATCGTAATGTCATTGTCAGAAAATTCGATGCTTTGGAAAATTTAGGTTCAGTTAATGCTATCTGTTCTGATAAAACAGGTACTTTGACTCAGGGTAGAATGATCACCAGGAACGTTTATGTGCCTCATGTTGGTACTTTTGCTGTTGCCAATTCCGGTGATCCATTCGATCCTACTATTGGTGATGTCGAATACATTGACAAATCTCCCGTTGAAATTATCGATAGTGATATAAACAATTGGATGTCATTTCAAAGTTTCCTAGACACTTGTAAGGTCACCGAAAAATTGTCTTTATTTTTCAAATGGGTCTATACCGCTTCCTTAGCTAATGTTGCTGTTGTGTTCAAGGATACGGAAGATGGTGTGTCTAAATGGAAAGCTAGGGGTGATCCGACAGAAATTGCCATTCAGGTTTTTGCTACTAGACTTGGGTTTCCTCGTTCAAAGTTGGAAGAATCGTATTTACATATTGCTGAGTTCCCATTTGACTCCTCAATCAAACGTATGACAGCCATTTATCGTAACCTGGAAACCGAAAAGGATGAGATTTACACCAAAGGTGCAGTCGAAAGAGTTATCAGATGCTGCAGCACATGGACTGATCCAGACACTGGTGAAATTGTTCCGATCACTGAAGACACGATTGCATTTATCGAGGAGAATATGGATGCCTTATCGTCAAAAGGTCTAAGAGTTTTAGCATTTGCCTGTAAGAACCCTGAAATGGTCAATGATGAGCAAGGTTGGCTGAAGGTTCCAAGAGATGAAGTCGAATCAGATTTAAGATTTTTAGGTTTAGTTGGTATCTATGACCCACCAAGAGAGGAATCTCTTCCAAGTGTCAAGAAATGTCATAGGGCTGGTATCACTGTTCACATGGCCACAGGTGATCATCCATCTACTGCTCGTGCAATTGCTCAAGAAGTTGGTATTCTTCCTCATAACTTGTACCACTACTCTAAGGATGCTGTTGATATTATGGTGATGACCGCTACCCAGTTTGATGCTTTGAGTGATGATGAAGTTGACGCTCTTCCATTATTACCATTGGTTATTGCTAGATGTGCACCTACAACCAAGGTCAGATTAGTCGACGCATTTCACAGAAGGGGCCAAATCGTTGCGATGACTGGTGATGGTGTGAATGATTCTCCATCATTAAAGAAATCTGATATTGGTATTGCTATGGGAATGAATGGTTCTGATGTTGCAAAGGACGCATCTGATATTGTTTTATCTGATGACAATTTTGCTTCTATCTTAAATGCCGTTGAAGAAGGACGTAGAATGGGAGACAATATCCAAAAATTTGTGTTACAATTACTAGCATTAAACGTCGCCCAGGCTTTGTACTTGATGATAGGTTTAGTTTTCAAAGATGAGGATGACCTTTCAGTTTTCCCATTGAGTCCGGTTGAAGTGTTATGGGTTATTGTGGTCACCTCATGCTTTCCTGCTATGGGATTAGGAATGGAAAAAGCATCGGTTGATATTATGGAAAAACCACCAAAGGACAGCAAGGAAAACGTTTTCACTTGGGAAGTATTAATAGATATGATAGTTTATGGTGTAGTTATAGCCGCTTGCTGTATGGGTCCATTTGTCATTGAAATTTACGGTTATGGTAATGGTGAGCTTGGTAAGAAGTGCAATTCTATGGATTTTGAAGATACTTGTCATCATGTGTTCAAGGCAAGAACTGGTTCTTTTGCTGTTATGACTTGGTGTGCTTTGATTTTGGCTTGGGAAGTTATTGATTTGAGAAAATCACTATTTTTGATGAATCCAGAATCTGATAATATCCATACTGAATGGATGAAAGATTTATGGGGTAACCAATTTTTATTCTGGTCAGTGATTATTGGATTTGTGACTATTTTCCCAACTGTTTATATTCCAACAATCAATACGAAGGTGTTCTTACATAGAGGTGCTACTACAGGATGGGCGTATGCTATTGCCTTTACTATTTGCTTCTGGATATCTGTTGAAGTGTATAAATTCTTCAAGAGGGCTTACTTCGTAAGAAAAGAAAAGGTCCACAACCCTGAATTTGATTTGGAGAAGAATTCTCCATTTAATAGATATGCTAGTTTTTCTAGAAATCCAACAATCGGTATGGAAGGACACGTTATTCATTAGTTCCACCGAATAAGACAATATTTAATCTATATGTTTGTTTTCTATTGTTTGCTTTTTCGTTCTTTCGTTTACTAAATTTTGTCACACAGTGTTGTTATTCTTTTACTATATAACTAAGTAGTATTTCCATTAATTATTAATATAAATTCATATAAATGAGTATTATTCTAGCAAAGATGATAAGAAACACGAGATCACCGATGTTTCAAAAAAGATATAGCAAGCCAATTATTCAATTGGATTAATCTTTGTAACAGTTGCAAAAGGAGGATGTGTCTTGAAAATTTCCATTGGAAAAGTCATTGATTCATCATTTCCTTCTGTTGGACTTGTTTCTTGCCTTTTAATTTGCATAACTTCAGCATCATGAATGATCAAAGTTTTGTAGTAACTCCATTTAAATATAGTCCACCAGGTGTGGTAGAATCTATACTCTGGCCAAAGGGTGTTAGAAAACTCAATGACACTTTCCTTGTGACATTGCCATAGCATGTAATCACTTAATCTTGTATGACCTGATGTTCTAACAAGAATGTCAACCTTTTCAGCTTCACCCTCATGGTAAAAGTTCTTCTCAAAAGTTTCCTCAGAAATTTGATCAATGGCAATCTCATCACTATCAACCTTTTTGATTATCTTTTGAAATGAATGAGTCATGTCATCCCTTGAAGTGTAAGGGAAAGCGATGAACAAAGAACGTTCAGTGAAATGTTTAGTAGCTTCTTCTGTCTTTTCCAAATCTGCTAGAATTTCTGGTTTGATTAAGCCCCTGTTACCGATGATCTTCAACTTGCATTGAGACTTTTCACAGAGTTTCTTGTCCTTGGTGATGTAAAACAAGGCATTCTTCAAGAGATTAAACAAAGTATCAACTTCCGCCTGCGGTCTATTGAAGTTTTCAATAGAGAATGCATACACAGTGACCTGTTTAACACCGACTCTGAAACAACAATCTAACACCGACGACAAGGCCTCAGCTCCAACACCGTGCCCTTCGATTAGAGGCAAACCCATTTTTTTTGCATATCTCCTATTGCCATCCATGACAAAAGACATATGTCTTGGAATTGGACCTATTTTATATTGAATATTTATATAAAAATGGTTAGTATTGCTGTCATACTTATTATAATTGAATAAATGAACAAAAAGGGAACACTCATCCATACCTGTTTGTAAAACAGAAATCATCGTTTCTTTAACGAAATCCTCAATATATGAGATACCTGGTGTGTAATTTTTAATCAAAGTCAAAGATAAACTCATTTTTTGATCAGTATTATATTTGAAAAGTCAATCAATATTAATTGTTGAAGAATAAAGGATATTTGTTTAGTTAAAGAGAACGGGAAAGATGTTTCCCCTTTTTTTAAGGCAGTTCACTTTCTCTTTTTGGATATGAGAATACAAATAATTTCTTGCAACACATTTCTTACGTAAACAATTGTTTAATTAAAGAAAAATATATCGTAACATAAACATACATAATTAAAAGTATCAACTTAGATACATACAAAGAGGAAGGAGTGAATAAGTGTCAAACAAAAAAAAAAACTAGAGTAGTACCAGGACACAAAAAAACCTTCTTCTATTTTGAAATAACTTAAATCAAAGCGAAAGCAGCTGGCAACAAAGATAATCCTAATGATAAACCTGCAACTGGGCCAAATTGAGCAGCTCCATTTGAAGAGGACTTTGAACCAGAAGCGGCAGCAGAACCAGAAGCGGCAGCAGAACCAGAAGCGGCAGCAGAACCAGAAGATTCAGCCATAGAAGTGGTCTTTGCAGCTGAAGATGCCGCCTTCGAAGCATCCGAAGACTTAGCAGCTTCAGAGGAACCACCAGCACCAGAAGACTTTGGAGCAGCAGATGACTTATCAGCTTCTGAAGACATGGCAACTTCAGAAGACTTAGCAGCACCAGAAGATTTAGCGGCATCAGATGTCAGCATTGGACTTTCTGATGACTTGGCAGCATCAGAGGACTTAGCAGCAGCACTACCAGTGGAAGTAACAGTGTCAGCAGCCTTGTCAGCCAATCTGCTCGAGTACCATGGTAATTGAGTGGCAAAGGTATCAATCTTAGAAGAAACATCTGGGGAAATCAAAGTTGTGTAAGAGTCATCAGTGTAAGTCTTGGCTTGTTCGTAAACTGATAACAATGGTGCAAGGTCCATATCTGGGTGATCTTGGTAGTAACTCAAGTATTGAGCTGAGTTAGACTTGATATCACCTAATAAGTTTTCAATCAAACTAGCTTCAGAAGTAGCCAAGACAGAAGCAATGATTAATAATTGTGACTTAGTGAATTGCATTTTTTTAGGAAAGAAATAGTGATGTTGGTTAGATTAATACACTTTAGAATCTTGAATGAACTGAAAAGTGAACGTTGAAACGAAAGACTATATAAATAAAAAGGCAATTACAAGGGCAGAATATGGCAAGGCCATATGGATTTTGAAAAGGAAAAATCAGCACATATTTATGTACCCCAGAAATTGGACGAAGGAAACCTGAAGATTGAAAATATTGAAAAAAAACACCACTTTTATTATATGTATCGTAATTTTATTATATATAATTAATTAAATAGAAAAACCTGCGCATCACATGGAAAATTACACACTAATTATTTGTTTCTTTTACTTCCCCACTTGTAACAACCACTTCAGTTTTGGGAGGAGGGTTAAGTCCAACCTTTTCAAAGACTTGACTAACTACGTAATAACTTATAATCTTTGTTGAGTATTCAAATGGATACTTTCTTCCGTAAGTTTTTATTTCCTATATTTTTTGGTGTTTTCTTTTACTTATATGAAGTTACACGAGGTATACGATTTTTCAAGTTTCCAATTAGTTAGATGCATTTATTCCTATTTGGTAATTAAATCCAGAAGGTAATTAACCGTGCTTGTCAAATTATACTACCGTTATACAATCTATTGGTTGAAGAATGGGTTAGAAAATATTCCTACTTTATTCATGTGCATGTGAAGTTTTTTTTTTCATGCATTTTGCATTAAAATAATGCTACAACATAGTGTAATATAGCGTAATATAGTATAGGATGGTAAAATGAATTACCCAGCAATCAATCAACAAAAAGCTGAAGGACTCATAAATACGATAATATAAAGTATTAGTACGATACAACAAAGAATGAAGAAACAAACTGTAAATCGTAACAAGAGATTAAGAAACAAAGAGAACAAAAGAGACAAATATAGACAAAGAAAACTAATTATTCAATTTTTTTGTTGAATGATCTTAATGGTCATAACTACAACACCAACAAAAAGGTAGAGTAAGAATTACCCAATTGGTGGATTTATAGTTGGGAATTGGAATTTTATAGGAGGGTTGTGTTATTATCAAGTATTTTTAATTTTTACTTCTATTATTATTTTTAATTTTTAATGGTTACATTTTACCTGGTCTTTGTCTTTGTCTTTGTCTTTATCTTTGTCTTTTGTGTTTGATTTGGGTATTTGAATTGGGGTTGTTTTATTTTTTGTTTTGGACTGTGAACTAAAATACCAATAGTGATTTCCATTGTGAATCGGGTCATTATTAACTTGTGAAAAATTCAACATGTATAACCTAACTTAATCTAACAATCTATTTATCGGGAATAAACATACTCATTCCCCCTCACATTATTTGGTCTTGGTTTTTTTTTTTGATCTTATAGTTTGACTCTTCGTTTTGTTACTATTGTTTTGTACATGTTTATATAATATATATATTCCGATTAATTCTTTGTCTCCTTCTTGTGTTTGCCTATGCCCTTCTCATTGACAATGACAATTATATTTACAGTTAAATATAAATACATGATTATATCGGACGATGTGGGAAATATAAGTAAAATTACTTTATAATTAAATAATTAATATTATTAAATAATTAAATAATGTCAAAAATTTACAATTTAAAATTAAATATTGAAACTAAAAACTCACACGAGACTACAGAACAAAAGAACAAAAGAACAAAAGACAAAAGAGAACAAGGGAGAAAGAACAAAAGAAAAGTAATAGTAATTAACCAAAAAGAAAACAAAAAACAAATAAAACAAAAAAAAGAAAGGGCATTATTATTTTAATAAATCGGACGGTTTCACTTAGTTGTAGCTCGAGGCTATAAGCTCATAAGCTTTTTCTTTACTGGTTAAAGCCATCGAGACAAGTGGAGGCGATGAGTGGAGTGAAGTGGAGTCGATGACTGAGGGTTGGACCCGTGTTTTTACTCGTCAGTCGAGTAATGAATTTGGTGTAGAGATGTGTTTACATGAGAGTTTTATTATTGACACACAAAAAGATAATGACAGATTTATTTTTCAGATATTCCTCTTTTTCTTTTTCTTACGTAAAATATTATCTAAGGTTTTTCTATCGCGAGTTTTGCCAACATCAATCTCAATCAAAGAAAAAGGACAAAGGATTTATTTGCCATCCAGAGAGATAGTTATTGAGTGGGTTTAATTGATATTGTATGTACGAGGTTAAAGTGTGTGATTATTATATAGATATATACATACATATAAATACAGTAATATCAATATTATCAATTGATTTATCAAGGAAAATAAATATCCACAAACTCGGTTTTCCTCTCGATTGATATCTGAAAATCTATTTACATATACCATACATATACATATACATATATATCTATACCTCATTATACATACACAGATCTACCGATACATACAAGAGAATGTTTTTAACAAGAAGTGAATACGACCGTGGTGTGTCGACTTTCTCCCCTGAAGGACGTTTATTTCAAGTTGAATACTCCCTAGAGGCAATTAAATTAGGATCCACTGCCATTGGTATTTGTACAAGTGAAGGTGTCATATTAGGTGTGGAAAAAAGAGTCACTTCTTCGTTGTTGGAAAGTGACAGTATTGAAAAAATTATGGAAATCGACAGACACATTGGTTGTGCCATGTCTGGTTTGACAGCAGATGCTAGATCAATGATTGATCACGCTAGAGTGACATCTGTGCAACACGATTTATACTACCATGAACCAATTGGTGTTGAATCATTGACTCAAAGTGTGTGTGATTTAGCATTGAGGTTCGGTGAAGGTGCATCTGGAGAGAAAAGATTAATGTCAAGACCATTCGGTGTCGCTTTGTTGATTGCTGGTTTCGACGATGATAAGGGACCTCAATTGTACCATGCCGAACCAAGTGGTACTTTTTACAAATACGATGCAAAGGCAATCGGATCAGGTTCTGAAGGTGCACAAGCTGAATTACAAAATGAATACCACAAGTCATTGACTTTAGCTGATGCTGAAGTGTTGTCATTGAAAGTTTTGAAACAAGTGATGGAAGAGAAACTAAATTCTACAAATGCTCAATTGGCCAGTGTCACCAAGGAAGGTGGTTTCAGAATTTACAGTGACGAAGAAGTTGCTAAGATCATTGAAACATTGAAAGAACAAGAACAAGAGCAGGACGATGAGACTATGGAGACATAGGACTATTTTTGACACACTCATTTTTTTTTGTAACATAATTCTTTCTCTCCCTTTATCTTTTAGATGTCCTTTTATTTGAACACATTCACGTTTTTTTGTTGTTAATTCATATTTTTTTTTTCTAATAATAAAAAATCCCATACAATAACTAAATAGCTAATTGATGTAATAATGACTATTTATACAAAGGTAACGAATAAGCAAACGAAAAAAAGAGAGAAAGCTGTTGTACAATAAAGATATTGGAAACATCCACATCTAGAAAAGAAATTTATAAAATTATACATAAAATAAACCAAAATAAAACCAACTAATCATCATCCCTGCAACATGTCCAAATAATGAGAATACTCTGGGAAATCCTTCAATTTTGCCGCCACAGCCTTTTCCAATTTATTGGCATTCTTGTAGAATGTGGTACTTTCATTATTGTAAGCTCTACAATTGTTGAAGATCAACTTACAATCATAGATAAAGTCCTCCAGGGATTCATATGCATCATTCTCCAACTTAACTTCCATAGTACTCAAATCCATTGGTTCCTTAATCACTTGATAGTAATCCGGCACTTCATCTCTGTTAACTGGTTGTAAAAATGGCCAGTTCGAAGGATGGTTTTGCATCTCTGTGAGTAATGTCAACATCGCGATATGATGTGGTCCTCTCTTTGGTTTCTGAGCTAAATCATCCATTTCCTTGGTCCAACCAGCTTCTTTGACACCAGGTATGTACAATGGATCCAATGGTTTGAAATTATCCTTTTCAAAATGTTTCAAACCAGGTCTGACAACGTGGGATTGGCCAATGGATCTGATTTTTCTTAGCACAGCTGCCTTTTGCAACGTCAAAATCTTCGGTGAATCCAAGTACCGTATCTTTGGAAGCATGGTACATTGCATCAGCGTACCACCCTCATAATCCTTAATGTAACCCATCCAGATTTTCTTAGCTAATGTTATCTCCTTGGTGAAACCTTGCTTTTTAAAGTAACCAATGGCGTAATTATCGGCATACGTTAAAAAATATCTAATCTGTGTAGTTGATTTAACGTAATCTTTCAAATGGTTCATTAAATGAGCACCGTAACCTCTCACTTGCTCAGTTGATGAGATGGCACAAAACACAATTTCCGCAAATTTATGACTTTCAAATGGTCTAATGGTAATACCACCAACCACAGTCAGAGGCTTTCTTATCACTGCAATTGACACATGTGATCTATCATACACTAATCTGGCAATGTATGCCTTAGGCATTTCTGGTAATTGCTTTTGGAAAATGTTTTTCAATCCCGTTAACACAATCATATTATCTCTTGTATTATCGTTGTTTACCACTCTAAATTCAATCTTTCCTTCTCGTTCCTCTATCACCGAGGGTCTTTCCTTGTATGTATAAACGTGTCCATCGAATTCAAATGACACTATTCTTTTCTTTTCCCCTTCGTCTGCATTTTCGTCCTCATCTTCATCTTCATCCTCGGCATCATCTTCATCGCTCTTCTTATCCGATTTCACTTGCTTTCCATCTTCATCTTCAGTGGATTTATCTTTATGATTGTTGTCTGATTTCCTTGCTTCATCTTCATTGGCATTGTCTTTTTCAATCTTAACATTGTCCTTCTCTTCTGAATCATCACCTTTTGTTTTGTCTTCATTTTCACCATCACCGGTGGTTTCATCATCGTTTGATTCAACTTTGCTTTTCTTCAATTCTTCCTTGTTGAATTCTTCATCACTGAGCAACTCAGCCGCCTTTCTTTTAGCAACCATTGCGAGTACTTGTAATGTGTTCACACAATGTAGATAAACTGAAACAAAAAGTCTGTTTCCCTAGGAAGAAATCCGATCTTTTTCATAAGTTTATCATTGTTTTCATGTATGTCCAGATATTTCCACACGCAAAACCCAAATCGTTTTCTTGGTTTTTAAAATATAAATTCCCGTTGAAACGGCTATTGACACAAAAGAGACTATTGACAGTCAGGCCCTTATTTTTTCCCCGATCGACGCGTCAATGTAATAAGTAAATCAGACTCAAGTAAAAACAGGTAAAAAAATATTTTAAATATTTTGTGAGAAGTCATATATTTACAGATACGGATCTGATCCTTTATAGGTAGATATGGGCTTTACCTTTTTTTTTTCCTGGTTTCTTCTTCGATAGAACCAACACATTGTTCCACCAAATCCTTTCTTATAAAAGTTATCCAATCTTTAGATTGAATTTCTGAAATTCTCTTCAATTTTAGAAATTTCCAATATCAAGAGAGTATAGTATGTACAGGAATTTCAAAGTTTTTCTTAATCTGACTTCTCCCAAGAAGAGGTTAGGTTTAACTATTCACCTACATACACTTGTAATTTTTAGTTCATTTGATCAATTTTCAAGTTACTAACACAACAATCGATATATATATATATATGGTACTATAGAATTTCTTCAAACGAATAGATTCTCTCATTTTCATTTTTATCGTTTTAGATATAGCTTTGCAAAATGAGTTCTAGTAAGATGTTAATTCTTCCAGGGCCATCTGCTCTATCTAGTTTCAGGGTCTCTAACTTGATCACTGACATCAACAAACTTGTGAATTCATCTGTTGTTGTCTCTGTCAAGTCCTGTTATGTTCATTATGTCCACTTGAAGGAACAATTGGATGAAGTGTCTTTGTCTAAGCTAGACCTTTTGCTTCATTATGACAATCCTTTGGATTTAGAAGATCCATTGGACCAAAAGTTGCAAAAGTTGGTTAAGATCTCCAGTGACGACAAGAACTCATCTGAAGAATTGAAAAAGGAATTGGATTCTGATTTTTACTTGATCAGAATCTTACCTAGACCAGGTACAATTTCTCCTTGGTCTTCTAAAGCCACCAACATTGTCGAAGTGTGTGGTTTAGGTGGAAAGATTGACAGAATAGAAAGAGGTTTGTCCATTTTGTTATCTGTCAGACCTGGTTTTCCAATCATGGATTTTTTCACCGGTGATAATTTCAATTCTTTGAGCTCAGTGTATGATAGAATGACCCAATCTCTATACATCAATGACCACATTCCAAAGTATGATGATTTATTCGAAGACCATGAACCAAAGCCTTTAGTGACAGTTGATATCATTTCTGACAAGGACAACTTAGCCAAGGTTAACAAGGAAATGGGTCTAGCTCTTGATCAGGGTGAAATCGAATACTTGATCGCTGCTTTCAAGGAAACTTTAGGAAGAAACCCAACAGACGTCGAATTGTTCATGTTTGCCCAAGTTAACTCTGAACATTGTAGACACAAAATTTTCAATGCTGACTGGAATATCGATGGTGAGCAAAAGGACATGTCTTTGTTCCAAATGATCAGAAACACTCATAAACTCAACCCAAGATACACCATCAGTGCGTACAGTGATAATGCCGCAATATTTGAAGGTTCTGACGCCTACTTTTATGCTCCGGATGCATCAAATATTAACAAATGGACTGCCAAGAAGGAAAAAGTTCAAACATTGATTAAGGTTGAAACCCATAACCATCCTACTGCTGTGTCTCCGTTTCCAGGTGCTGCCACTGGTTCCGGTGGTGAAATCAGAGATGAGGGTGCAGTTGGTAGAGGTTCTAAATCCAAGTGTGGTTTGTCAGGTTTCTCTGTGTCTGATTTGGAGATTCCAGATTTGAAGCAACCATGGGAACTATCTGTCGGTAAACCAAGCCACATTGCATCGTCTTTAGATATTATGATTGAAGCTCCATTGGGTTCCGCGGCATTCAATAATGAGTTTGGTAGACCATGTATTACAGGTTATTTCAGAACGTTGACAACCACAGTGAAGAACTCTGAGCAAAAGGATGAAGTGAGAGGTTTCCATAAACCTATCATGATTGCTGGTGGTATGGGTGCCATCAGGCCACAACTTGCTCTAAAATCTGAGTTTAAAATTACACCTGGCTCGGCTATCATCGTTTTAGGTGGTCAATGTATGTTGATTGGTTTAGGTGGAGGTGCTGCATCATCTGTCTCATCTGGTGAAGGTTCCGCTGATTTGGATTTTGCATCAGTTCAAAGAGGTAACCCGGAGATGCAAAGAAGAGCACAACAAGTGATTGATGCTTGTAATGCTTTTGGTAAGGGTTCTCCAATTCAATGTATCCATGATGTTGGTGCTGGTGGTTTATCTAATGCCTTACCAGAGCTTGTTCATGATAATGGCTTAGGTGCTAAGTTTGAATTAAGAGATATCCTCTCCCTAGAACCAGGTATGTCTCCAATGGAGATATGGTGTAACGAATCCCAAGAAAGATATGTCTTGGGTGTTGCTCAAAATGATTTGGACAAATTCAAGGAGATTTGTGCCAGAGAAAGATGTCCATATGCTGTCGTTGGTACTGCCACCAGTGAACAAAGACTAATTTTGACAGATAAACTGTTAGGAACCACCCCTATTGACTTAGACATGAGTTTGTTATTCGGTAAACCACCAAAGATGTCCAGAAAGGACAACACCAAGAAGTTGCTTCTAAAACCAATTTCCCTAAATCCTGATATCAAGTTTGGTGACGCTCTTTTTAACGTTTTACAATTACCATCTGTTGGTTCTAAATCCTTCCTAATCACCATTGGTGACAGAACTGTTACCGGTTTAATTGACAGAGATCAATTTGTTGGTCCTTGGCAAGTTCCTGTTGCTGACGTTGGTGTCACTGCTACATCATTAGGTGACGAGCTAGTGTCTACCGGTGAAGCATTAGCGATGGGTGAAAAACCAACGTTAGCACTAATTTCTCCAGCGGCTTCTGCTAAGATGTGTGTTGCTGAATCATTGTTGAACATTTTTGCTGCAGATGTCAAGACGTTAGACATGGTTAAGTTATCTGCTAACTGGATGGCCCCTGCAGGTCAACCAGGTGAAGGTGTTGCCTTATATGAAGCAGTTAAAGCAATTGGCTTGGAATTATGTCCTGAATTGGGTATTTCTATTCCTGTTGGTAAGGACTCAATGTCGATGAAGATGTCTTGGGATAAGAAGGAAGTTGTTGCCCCAATGTCCTTGGTCATCACTGCTTTCGCTGGCGTTAATGATACCTCTAAGACCTGGACTCCATTGTTGAAGAGAAAAGATGACACCGTTCTTGTCTTAGTTGACCTTGCTGCCAAGGTTGCCAAGTCATTAGGAGGTTCTGCATTGGCTCAAGTTTGCAAACAAGTTGGTGACTCTGCTCCAACAGTCCATGATTCAAAGGTTCTAAAGGGATTCTTGAATTCTTTAGTTTATTTACACAAGAACTTTGATGTGTTGGCTTACCATGATAGATCTGATGGTGGTTTGATTGTCACATTGTTAGAAATGGCATTTGCTTCTAGATCGGGTTTAGATGTCGATGTTCAAAGTAAGGAAGATCCATTTACTGCTTTGTTCAATGAAGAATTGGGTGCAGTTTTGCAAATCAAGAGATCTGATTACTCCGAATTTGTTTCTGTGTTGGGTTCTCACGGTGTGTCCGAGGAATATATTTCTGTTGTTGGTACCCCAGTGTTTGACTTGAAACAAGATATTACTGTTTCTGTCAACGGTGTCAATATTTTCTCTGATTCTAGAGCTGAATTACAAAAAACATGGTCATTGACTTCATACCATATTCAAAGATTAAGAGACAACCCTCAAGCTGCAGATCAAGAGTTCCAAAGTATCTCTGATAACCAGGATCCAGGTTTAACTTACAAGCTAACTTTCGATCCTTCCGATGATCTTGCTATCTCAACTTTGTCCAATAGACCAAAGGTTGCCATTTTGAGGGAACAAGGTGTCAATGGTCAACAAGAAATGGCCTGGTGTTTCCAACAAGCTGGCTTTGATTCCATTGATGTGCACATGACCGACATCATTTCTGGTAAGGTCACTCTAGATAGCTTTGTTGGTTTTGCAGCTTGTGGTGGTTTCTCGTATGGTGATGTGTTGGGTGCTGGTAATGGTTGGGCCAAATCTGTCCTATACAATGAAAAAGCTAGAGCGGAATTTAAACGTTTCTTTGTTGATAGGGATGATACATTCGCATTTGGTGCTTGTAATGGTTGTCAATTCTTATCAAAGATCAAATCATTAATCCCAGGTACCGAGAACTGGCCGTCTTTTGAAAGAAACAAGTCTGAACAATATGAAGCTAGAGTTTGTACTGTTGAAATAATAGAAGAAAATACTGAAACACCATTAATTTTCTTCGATGGTATGAGAGGTTCTAGAATCCCAATTGCTGTTGCTCATGGAGAAGGTAGAGTCGAGTTCGCCAGCGAGGAAAGTGAAGATGAGTTTGTCAATCAAGGACTAGTCGCCGCTAGATACGTTGATAACTACGGTGTCCCAACCGAAAAGTATCCATTGAATCCAAATGGTTCCCCTGGTGGTATTACAGGTATCAGAACTCCGAACGGTAGAGTGCTCGCTATGATGCCTCATCCAGAAAGAGTTTGTAGATTAGAATCCAACTCATACTACCCAGATCAAGAATCTGAGCAATGGGGTGGCTATGGTCCTTGGATCAGATTGTTTAGAAATGCTAGACAATGGGTCAACTCTAATGAAAGCAAAAAATAGGTTCTTTTAAAATTTCCATTTTCATTTCCAGTTCTCTTCCCATCCCCATTCTGCTTTTAATCTCGTTTTTGTATTTTTTGTTTCAGCTTTACTTCTAATTACATTTTGTTTTTGTCCCTCACTAATATTTTATAAACGTCATAAGAAATTTATACATATATATAATATAATCTAACTCTTGCATCTATTTTGTATGAGAGATCTGTTGGTGAAACGAGATCAAACAAAATAAACGCGCACTGCCAAATAAAATAAGAACAAAAGAAAAACAAACAAAAGAAGACCAAGTAAACAAATGGATAAAATAAATTTACTATCGATATTCCAATATATCCCAAGAGTCTACTAAAAAGGGACATTCCATCTACGTAGTATAATTGGTACAAATACAAAGGGTATAATTCATATTGGAAATTCAAGAATGAGTAACAATTCGAAACCACAAATAAAGAGAGCACAATACCAACACCAGAGGAAATCTTTCAATGGTACACACGCAGCATCATCTAACATCAAGGTCTTTGTCAGATGTAGATCCAGAAACCAAAGAGAAATCAATGAAAATTCAAGTATTGTGGTGTCAACCCTTGGAAATAAAGGCAAAGAGGTTATTTTAAAAACAGGACAACATGGAAACATTACAAAAACTTACACATTCGATAATGTCTTTGGTGCTGAATCTGATCAGGAAATGGTTTACGATGGTGTTGCTAAGAATGTGTTGGATGAGATGTTAAGAGGTTATAATTGTACCATTTTTGCCTATGGTCAAACGGGAACGGGTAAGACACATACAATGTCCGGTGATCTGACTAAGAATAATAGTGGGAGATTGAGTGATAATGCTGGTATTATTCCTAGAGTACTATATGATCTCTTTGACAGGTTGAAGAAAGTGTCTGATTACTCTGTGAAGATTTCATTCATTGAGCTGTATAATGAAGATATAAATGATCTACTTACGTCTGATAATGATGCCAGATCATTGAAAATTTATGATGATACCAACAACAAGAAATCAGTGGTTATACATGGAATGGATGAAGTGTACATTAAATCACCTGAGGAAGGGTTACAACTTTTACTTCTTGGTTCTGATAAGAGAAAAGTGGCATCTACTAAATGTAATGACAGATCATCAAGATCCCATACAGTCTTTACCATCACAACCCATACGAAGATTCAAGATCCCGTTAGATCTAAGAGTGAAGAAGAATTAGTCACAGTTGGAAAACTTAATTTGGTTGATTTAGCGGGTTCTGAGAATATTTGTCGATCAGGAGCTACTAATAAACGTGCTAAGGAAGCTGGTATGATCAACCAATCCTTGTTAACACTTGGAAGAGTCATCAACGCGTTAGTTGTGAACTCACCACATATTCCTTATAGAGAATCAAAGTTGACAAGACTTCTTCAAGATTCACTAGGTGGTCAGACAAAAACATGTATCATTGCCACGTTATCTCCGGCAAAGGCTTCCCTTGATGAAACTATCAGCACCTTGGAATATGCACACACTGCTAAGAGTATAAAGAACAGACCCCAGATAAATCAGGCACTAAACAAAAAGTCTCTAATCAGTGAATATATCGAAGAGATAGAAAGACTGAGAAAAGATTTATCTGCTACTCGTTCACAGAATGGTGTTTACCTTGATAAGGAGAATTTTGAAAATTTGAAAGCTGAGAGTGAAAGTCGTAGAATCAGAGTTGAAGAGTTAGAACAAAGAGTGGGAGGCCAAGATGATAGAATAATTAGGCTCAAAGAGAAGCATGATAATCTTGAGAAAGAAATGAATGAGAAAGTTTCAAGATTGAAGACCCAAGTAGAGAGAAAGGAAGCCGCATTGATGTCCGCTGAAAACACAATACAGGAACAACAAAGAGAAATAGTGTTTCAAACCAACTTGAAGGATGCTCATGCTAAAACAGAAATTCAACTTCGAAGTATTGGTGCTGATATCCAAAAACAGTTGATAAGTGCTATTCATACTTTTGAGTATTTTCATGAACTCTTAAACAAACAAAACAATACGTTTCGGGATAACAAGTCCCTCTTAGCAGATGCAAAAGCCCAAGTTGAAACACTATCACATTCTCTGAAGGATAGTTTAATTAAGTCTCTGAAGCAACTTGACACATTGATTGTTAATTCATTAACAGATGATATCCAGAAATTTTCAAGTGCACAACAACAACAAATGACTGATTGTCATTCCAACTTAGATCAATTAAAGAACAACTTGATTCAAAATACCACTGATATTGAAACTAAGTTAGATCAGTTTGCACAAAATTTCAAACAAACCATTGAGACTGAGATGATTGAATTTACCAAGAAGTTTTCTGAAAGTAACCGATCACATTTCAAACATGTGCAGGGTCAAATAGATGGATCCAAGAATGTTGTTATGTTTGGTATGCAAAGCATGCAAGAATCTGTTCAGGTGATGTATCAAAATTTGAGAGACGAATTGAATGCTACAGTTAGTAGTATTGAACAAATCAAGACCATCCAACATAGCAACCTTCAGAAATTACAAGAACAATTACAAACAAAAAACATTGAATTGAACAATAAATTAAGCAGCATGTCCAAATTTATGCTTGATCAGATGGAGTCAGAGAAACTGAAGCAACAAGCTATTGAAAAGGAATTAATGCAAATGATCAGCAAGAACTTTGGAACTATCTCAGAGGATAGGGTTAAAAGGGTTGAACTGATGCAGAAAGAATTGACTGATTGGAAAGCAGACTCAATCAGCTACAATGATGAATCATTCACCGGCATCTCTAAAATATTGTCAAAGACTTTCACTTCTCATGGTGAAGGTCTAACCGTTATGTCAAATAAAGTCAATGGTACTACTGCTGTTGCTGACGATCATTTGCATAAATTGACGAATCATTATGATAGTCTCATCAGAGACATATCTCAGAGGTACCAAGAACAAACTGTTTCTGTGAATGTTCTATCGGAGAAAATTAACGGTAATTTAAGAGTGTTGGATGATTCGGTCATGTCATTACAAAAGGCATATGAATCTGATAACGCTTTAATGAGAAACTTGTCTACACAGGCGAAGGAAAACACAACCAAGAAATTGGAAGAGTTATCTTGTATTTTACATTCACTTCAACAACAAGGTGATACGCACATTTCAACAATGGCAAGGTCCATCTCAAATATTCAGGGTACACTTTTAAACAAGATGAACTCAGGAGCTGAAGTTATACAATCTGCAATGGACTTGATTAGGAACGCCGTTGACAAATCTATCGCATTACAAGAGGAGAGACATGAAATTATACCTACTCTTCCTGTGTTTGATAAAAATCCAAGAATATTCCCACAGACAGAGATTTCTACAACCACGGAAAACTTCAATATCAAAAAGAGAAAACTTGATGATGAGTTTAACAACAACAAAACTGGGTTTAAAGTTAATAATAGGGACAAGGAGAACATTCCAGTTGGTGCTTCCATGTTGGAGAAGAAAATGATAGAAAAGAGTGATATAGTTAGTGGTGGTTCGAACAAATCCATTAGTAATGTATTGAAACCCGTCAATAGATAGGAACACGATTTATTCAATTGTTTATAATAGATCCTTATGTATAATATTGTACTTTACAACCTTTGTTTTTAATAGTATCAATAAGAATTTGTGGAACGTATTCAACTTAACCCTGATCGAACACTTTACACCTTTACACCAGATAAACACACTTTTTTTTCAGAGTTTTTCTTAAAAAATTTTTATTACGAAAGACATTGAGAGCGTTGATATAAATTGGGAGTGTTTTTGTCAGATGGTATACTAAGGTAAGAAAAGGTAGTTCTTCTTTCTTTCAAAGCACCAAGTTTTCATCATTTCAATCCATAACAATGGAGAACTAAATGGTATGTTAATCAATAATAACAAAAATTGACTTCTGACTTCATTTCCTTTATATCCAAACATTAAACCTATTGCTTTTTCCTGATGAAAAATAATTAACACAGACCTGTACTGAGTTTCTTCTGAAACTCTGAGGATAAAATAATTATTGCCTATTTATCTCTGATCCATTACAAATACAATTCAAAATGTTGATATAATTGATTATCATTGGAAATGATAAATCAAAATTGGAAATTGATTGTCTGACTGCTTTTGCACACCGATACTTTCGTGAACAAATTTTTACTAACATTATTCCTTTGTTATCATAGATTGTCTTCTTTAGCATTATACTTTGTTGACTTTGGTTGTTATGCTCTATGACTAGGCCTACCACCAAACACCAACTGTTGACAAAAAATAACACAGTAAAGCAATGTAGTTATGATCTGTAGTTAAATGTGCCATCCACAAATATTTGAGGAGAGAGAGAGGTTACAGTGTTTCTGTAGACCTTTTTTCTTTGATCACAATCTCAAACTATACCAGAATCGCATATTACCCACTTGTACTCTAAGGGTTAAACCATTTTACAAATGCCAATTAGATAAGTTATTAAACAATATATTTTTTATGGAGGAGATTTGCACATTTAAATATTATATATAGAGAAATGTATATATTAAGAAAACAAAAAGATCAAAGAAATAATCATTATTAAAGAAAATACAATATAAATTTATGGTTTTTATTGTGTTTGCTTATTTCTTAGCAGTTAATCTTCTTAAGTAGAAAGCTAATTCTTCACCTTCTAAGATGTAACCATCAGATCTACCAGATTGACCTGGTCTAGAAGAGATAGCAGCGTATAATTTACCAGAACCGAATTGAGCAGAGACAGCTTGTTCAATCTTGGATTCAGAAGCTCTAGCAGCTAACTTTCTGGACAAAGAGTTAGATCTCTTGGTTTCTTCATCAGCAGTGATCTTACCCTTCTTACCTAAAACTAAACCGTAGTGGGTTTCGTAATATTGCTTGAATGGGGTGGCATCAATTTGAACAATAGCAGACTTGGTTAAAGTGTTGGTTCTAACCAGTTCGTTGTTAGATGGATGGTAGACAACACCAGAGATTCTGGTCTTTCTAGAAACACCTTCAGAAGCCCATGAAAAGTTACCGGTTTCAATTCTGATAGCTCTGTATTTAGTGTTACCACCTCTGGTTCTAACAGCGTGGATTCTCTTGGTACCAATCTTGGTGTTAGCACCTTGTCTACCCAATTCAAACTTTCTCTTCTTTCTGAATTGAGCTCTCTTAGCACCGGTAGCTGATCTCTTGTGTCTGGAATCACGTGAAATACCCATTGCTATTTAAAATTAAAAAAAAAGTTTTTTGTTAGTATATTTTTTATATTCTATCTGGGTTTTGAATTATTAAGAAATATTTTACATTATTCGATACAGATATCTGGAATTTCACAAAAACATTGTTTCAAGTCTTGGTATTAATCTCAATTTATCGCATTGTTCACATCACCCAATCATTTAGAATTGTGTCTATTTTGCGTTCGGAAAAAGTCAAAGTCAAAAGTGATAAGAATCAAACGTGTAACTGTAAAACTTGTCATCAAAATGTCAAACTACCAAACTGAATCAATACTTGTAATAACTATTGATTCAATTTTCAAAGTCCTTCAATGTTGTTGAAATGTATATGTTGTATTGTAATATTAATGCATTGTTGGTTTCTTTTAACCATATCAAAGAATAAATAAATGGATCACAGAGTTAAAAAAACACAATTTGATATCTTACTTTTCCGTTAATTGCCCTTATTCATTGTAGATGATGTTTGATTCTAGCTTGAAAATAGTTGTTGTTTGTAGGTATGTCTTTTTTTTCAACTTACTTGAATGAAATTTAGATTTCTTGATGTTTTTCTTCTTTTCTTTCAAAGATATATATAATTTTTAACGAATAATGTAAAATCAGTTGTTGAATATGATAACTTACTTTATTTTGTGTGATGA
Organism: Ambrosiozyma pseudovanderkliftii; assembly: GCA_003707895.3. Taxonomy (NCBI): domain Eukaryota; kingdom Fungi; phylum Ascomycota; class Pichiomycetes; order Pichiales; family Pichiaceae; genus Ambrosiozyma; species Ambrosiozyma pseudovanderkliftii. Next base: position 218,357 of record PPLW03000005.1, on the reverse strand, counting down.
TATATACACTTTTTATGTAATCTATATGGACTGTGTTTAAACAAGTGTACTATTACAAGATGTTTTTTTTTAAAAAATGAACTCTTTCAAACTGATACTCAATCCTGTCTCTGAGAGAGAGAGAGAGTAAGAGGTTGAGTAGCTACAGAGAAGAGAGAGACACTGGAGAGAAACCCATACTGAATGCGAAAAGACACACAGTCTGAGAGAGACAGTGAGAGCGAGAGGAGTCTGGCAGCGCTGGGCTGAGAGTGAAAGTTTTTCACAGTCACTTTGTAGGGGGGGTGGAAGAGGATGAGAACTTTTTTCTTCGTTCTCGAGTGAGGAAAAAAGTATAAAATGAGGGTACCATAACCCTGTACATATGCACGTGATATGGAAAAAGAGTTAAATGACCCGTGAAAATAACATGACAGATACAGATTGTCGTTGACGTCGATCGACTCTTTATGGAACACAATTTATACATGCGAAGCGAAGCGACGAGATGATGACAAAAAAAAAGAAACGAAAAAAATTATTTTTAACACAAAGAATCAAATTTAATGTACAATAGTTAGTTTAGTTTAAACACTATCACAAGACATTTTAAACGCTTCAAGGCGATATCAGATATTCACATACTCAATATTTACTATAGAGATATATAAACTCCTTCATTGTATATATTCTTTGAAGGAATTAATTTTGATAGGAAACTAAACAGGAGCATAGAAGAAGAAAGAAGATCGAATAAAGAGCAAGAATAAGCACGAGAATAAGACTAATTACCATTACATTATACATTCATCAACAATATCCAGAATAACACCAATTCAAAATGTCAGAGAAGTTATCTATCTACGATCAAATTGAAATTGAAGACTTTACATTCGATCCAGTGCAACAGATTTTCACATATCCATGTCCATGCGGTGATAGATTTCAAATTGGAATCGATGATTTGAAAGATGGTGAAGACATAGCTGTTTGCCCATCGTGTTCATTGATGGTTCAAGTTATCTTTGAAGAGGAAGATTTACAAGAATATTATGATCAAATTGATGAATAATTCAGATTCATGGGAAATTTTTAAAATTATTTATTTAATCGAGAATGGAACCGAATATCCATTCAAGAGGTGTCGGGGTTTAGTTTTAAATGAAATAAAATGACACAACGATCAACGACAATTACCGGTTATTGTCATTTAGGGATATAGTGGCATCATGACATATAATGGTACGACCTGCCATTGTTATAAAAATTGAGTTATCTTTTTACATATATTAGTCTTTAAATAAAGGAGAATTGACAATTTCCTAAAACTTACATGGCTTTCTTATATATTATATATACTGTAAATATATTAGTGTGTACCCATATAAAGAAAAGAAAAAGTAAAACAAACATAAAAAGAAGTTAAAATGAAAAGAAAGAAGTAAAAAAAAAAAGGCCAAAAGAAGGGCCCACTTGTTGGTATCTAATATGAACAAGGGGAAAAACAGAGATATCAATTCAAAACTCATTAAGAAACAAGAGCAAGAGCAAGATAGAGCAGTAGAGGAAAAAATATTGTCAGTGGATTGGATATAAGCCAAATGTGAATACTGAATATGCAAGAAAATGTACAAAAAATGATTATAAATTAAGAAAAAAAATCAATTAAAAGGAAAACGGGATATTTCAAACCATTAACCAACCCAAAATGATAGCAGCTAAAATTCCCAATATCCATTTATTTTGGAAAATACCATTGTCATTTTGATTTATTGATTTGTTTTGATTGTTTAACTCTTGATCCCGTTTCTTTTGAAGTAATTCAGCTCTTAATCTATCCTCACTGTCCAAGATATTATCTGCATTGACGATTTCTTCCTTTTCCTTCGGTTTCAATGACACATTGACTCCACCATTGCCATTACTTTCAGTTTGTAGCTTTGATTGGTCTTCCAAATATTTAGTGTTAGCATCACATAGATCAGGGAAATTCTCCTTGAATAAAGGATTCGAGTATAAATTGAAATGTCTTGACCGTTTAGCTAATTGCCTCTTTACATCATCCGGTGTTTGAATGGACCCCGTGGTTCGTTCATTACCCGTCATAAACGACAATAATCCATTGACAATGGTAGCCACCGACCATGACGGATTCCATGATTCTTCATGGAAATCACTCATAGACAAACAAAGTCTTGTGTTCACTTCAAACCGACCAGTTGGCGTCACCATCTTGATTCTAGGTGGTTTAAAAGGATACTCGGATGGGAAAGTCAATCTACCATGGTATTGACCACCTTCATATGGTGTTCCCTGTGGTCCTGTTATGACAAAATGCCACTCTAAGATGTTTGCATCTGATGGTTTGGCAATAATATATGGTGGCGGATTATCGGTAATCTGTTTGTACTCTTTAGTCAACCGTTTATATGCTTGACGAGATGCCATTTTTTTGTGTTTTTTTCTTCCTTTTCTCTATAGAGTCAAAAAGAGTATTATCCTAGTGGAATTATGATAAAATTGAGATGATCTAGAAATGTATCTTCCTGGAACGAGTTCTTCTATTGTTTTGATCTATCAGTTTTATTTGATTTTATTTGTTTCCTATATTTTGGTGGTGCGCAACTTTTCCTTTTTGAAACTTCCCACGTCGCTTCAACAAAGAAAAATTTAACAAAAAAAAAATAAAATTAAAGCTGGAGAAGAGAAGAGATAATAGATAACAAGATTAATTGTAAAGCAATCTGCATTTCCCTACATTGACAACATTGGATCAAGATTATAGATAGACTGGAGGTAACCTAAAACTACCGTTTGATTACTTTATCTTTGCACTCAGAATGTCTTTCTTAAAACCAAAGAATTCAATTAAAATCTTATCAGCTAACTCTCATCGTGAATTGGCAGACAATATAAGCAAGATTTTAAATCTGCCAATTTCCAACATTAAGGCCATTCAATTTTCCAATCAAGAATCAGCCATTCTTATGGGTGAATCTGTGAGAGACGAAGACGTTTACATAATTCAAACAGGGTGTGGTGGTGCCGATAAGTTGAATGATTATTTGATGGAGTTGCTATTGATGATCCATTCTTGTAAGGCTGCATCCGCTAGAAAGATCACTGCTGTCATTCCAAACTTCCCATATGCCAGACAAGATAGAAAGGATAAGAGTAGAGTTGCCATCAGTGCTAAATTGATAGCTAATTTACTGACGACTGCCGGTTGTAGTCATGTCATCACTATGGATTTACATGCATCTCAGATCCAAGGTTTTTTCAACATCCCAGTGGATAATCTATACGCTGAACCAAATGTGTTGAAATGGGTCAAGGAAAACCTACCAAGTACTAATTTAATGTTTGTGTCACCAGATGCAGGTGGAGCTAAAAGAGTGGCATCATTGGCTGATAAGATGGATGTTCAATTTGCATTAATTCACAAGGAAAGAGCCAAGGCTAATGAAGTCAGTAAGATGGTTCTAGTCGGTGATGTGAAGGACCAAACATGTGTGTTAATCGATGATATGGCTGATACATGTGGTACTTTATGTAAGGCGTCTGATTTACTTTTAGAAGAAGGTGCCAAGGAAGTCATTGCACTTGTCACCCATGGTATCTTTTCCGGTAACGCTGTGCAAAAATTGAACCAAGGATCATTGAAGAAAATTGTGTGTACAAATTCCATGCCACTGAGTAATTTAATTGAAATGTGTCCTAAATTGGAGATCATTGACATAAGTGCCACTTTAGCAGAGGCAATTAGAAGATTACACAATGGTGAATCAATTTCTTATTTGTTCAACAATGTTGTCGTTTAGACCATACTAAATAACAAAGAAAAAACGAAAAAAAAACACCGGAAAAACATACGAACCACTACTACATATGTATACATAAGCCGCTAGACTATTAAACTAGACACATAATATATTTATTTACGATTCAATACATACATGTAAAAATAAATTAAAAAAAATAAGACGATTATAATGCAAGAAAAATGAGAAGAGAAAAGAAAAGATAAGAAGACAGGCCACTTCAGGACTTGGATTTCTTCTTTGACGATGAATTAGTAGCCTTTGCCGCTTCATCTCCCCAATATTTAGCTCTTTCTTGATCAGTTTCACAACCAATTCCCTTAGAGTAAAATCTTTGAAGTAACAACATAGCCTTTGGTAACCCAGCCTCTGCAGCTCTCAATGCCCAGGCAAATGCTTCATCGAAATCCTGAGGTAAATGTTCCGTACCGACAAAGTACCAAGAGCAAAGACCCAACATCCCATCAACGTCACCGATTGTAGCCGCTAAATTGTAAAAATGTATAGACAAATCAGAGTTTGCCTCCACGACATCACCAATCTCGTAAAATTTACCCAACATTGACGCTGATTTCCCATGTCCCAAATTGGCAGCTTGAAACAACAACGTCACAGCATAATTTGTATCTTTAATCACGATATCCTTAAACCCATTCAGGTAAATCAATGCCAATTCGTATGGGGCACCACATGAGAATTCAGTGGCAGATTCAGTGGCTCTTCTCAACCAACTGATTCCCTTTTTCTTAGTGTTCACATCATCTGACACCCCCATCAATCCATGGAAACAGTAAATACCCAACTCCATCATAGCAACGGATTGACCATTCAATGCGGCAATTTCGGTAAACTTGACAACTTTTCTAGCATCAGGTTTGCAACCAATTCCCTTCCTGTAACAAAGAGCAGTTCTGTACGCACCTTCGGCGTGTTTGGATTTTCCTGCAGTTTCAAAATAATTCAATGCTTTACCGTAATCCGGTTTCCCTGAAAACACACCGACATAATACGCATCACCTAAAAAGTATTGAGCCTCCACCAATCCAGCTCTGGATGCCTTCTTCAGAGAATCATGAGCTTCATCTAAATATTTCTTTCTCTTGTGTCTCTCCTCCTTTTCATTCGATTGAATAGAAATGGCAGCTCTCAATAGTAATTGAGCATACGTGAACAACACATCTGGAGACTTGGATTTTTTTGCATTATTAGAGTACATCTCCAATGATTGTTCAATTGGTAAAAGAGATATGTCACCATTGTCACCCAAAGTCTGTTGCAAGAAATCATGAGAGTCAATGCCATTCAAGGTAAATTGTGACATCCCCACTGGAGTACTAGGCATGGACAAAGGAGTCACAGGAACTGATGATGGAGTGGCGACACCAGATTGTATTGTTGGTGATTGTGATGCTCTCGAAGATCTGACACTAGTGTTTGAAGTGTTTGACGACAAGTTTTGCATAGCTACATCTCTGGACAATCCAGTTCTTCTGTTGCTACTCACCTTTGGAGATGTTGATCTTGATCTTGCAGTACTCGACGATATTGTTGTTTTTGTTGTAATAGTAGATTGTGGCTTCTGTGGTGGCAAGGATGCATTAGATGAATTTGTTGGCAATTGTAATTTATTAGAGTCATTAGTAGTAGTGGTGGAAGTGGTGGTGGTAGTGGTAACCTTAGACGAGGAGGCAGCAGTGTCACTGGATAAGTCAGATGATGCATCGGCAGCACCAACCACCGGAGCACCGGCACCCTTTTTAAATTCAGACACATCGAGTCGATCATACAACATCGAATCCAGAGTAGTTGGGTAATTGTATGGTTCACGAGACGAAGAGGTATGGGATGTCAACGAGGAGGAGGAATTGTTATTAGCCAATTGGTCCTTAGACTGAGACGGGGACGGTAACGAAGCAGATGATATTTTCAGTTTACTCTTCAACAAATGATCCAAATTATTGTTAACATTGGCTGTGGAACTTGCCGTTGACGAGGAGGACTTCACAGAGGTAGCAGAGGAAAGATGTGTGCTATCCTGGCTCTTCTTCAATTGGTGGCGTTGTTGTTGTTGTTGTTGGTGGTGGTGGTGGTGACCGGCATCTATAGCTGTATTAGCGATATGAGAAGGCATTGTTGGAGTCGTCACTTTAGGAATCGACACATTGCTATGATTATTCAAACTTGAATTTGATCCACTGTGTTTATTAACTGCATACGGATGGACCGGTTGTTTTATTGATTGTATTGGTTGATCCACCAAAGTCGCATTATTTTGATCATCATCGTAAACCGAACTTGAATTAGACACAACTCTGTCAGAATTAGAATTAGAATTAGCCGGTAAAACACAAGCAAACTGTTGTCTATAAGGATGTAATGACATAATGATAAATAGTGAAGGTAATAATAATAATAATAATAATAATAATAATAAAAACAAGTAACTATATGACTATATGAATGCTATGGAATGTGGAATATGGAATATGGAATGATAAAATGAAAGGATAATACAAAAAAAACAAAACAAAATGAATAATTAAAACCCCCTAAAGAATGAATAAAAAAGAAATTTGAAAATATGAATGAAATGAATATAATATGATATAATGATATAATGAATAATGTGGCAATGGATATTATAAATGACAGATCAAAGATTTAAAATACAAAGGAAAAATCAGATCAATGGATGGAATGGAATGGAGAAAGAAAGTAAAAAATAAAAAAAAAAAAACACAATAATCACAGATCAGGTAAACCGATTGAACCGATTGAAAAATTGTTATTTTTGTATATTGTATATTATATATATACAACTCTTTAAATTGAATAAAGGCAACAAGTATTAAACCAAAAACAGGTACAAAGAAAAAAAAAATATAAAACAAATTTTGAAAAGGCACAGTTTCAAATGGGATATGAAATTATGTTTCAAGTTCTCTTTCTTGTAATTCTTTTCTCTTCAAAAACCGCCTGTATTTTGAAATTTGAAATTGGAATTAAAAATGAAATGAAATTATATGATAGAACAAAGGGAAAAGAAAGCAAAAAAAAAAAACCCCAATTAAAGAAAAATAAAGGTAACCAAACAGTTGTGTATTTATTTATGTGAATCAAATTAAAATAAATTCAAGTTTTAAAAAAAAAAACACTAATATTTCCTGTTTTTCTGATTTTAGGCTCTTTTTTTTCTTTCTTTTTTAGCGCTTTGTTTATATATTTTTTTTTTTCTGTTTTTGTTTCAACTAAGTAATACTCAGACGTGTGAGTGTTATTGTTATGTATGTATGTATATACATAAATTATATGTATGTTTGTAAAGAACGTGAATGCTCGCTCATTTGTGTGACAGGATATACACGCGAAACGAGAAACGAGAAACGAGAAACGAGCCAGAGTTATAGTTATAGTTAGGGCCAGAGCCAGAACCAGAGCCAGAGCCAGAGCTAGATTATTAATTAATTACTTAATTACTATATATTTATGTATGTGTTTATTATACCTTTTATACCTTTATACCTTTAGACCTTTATACCTTTATACCTTTATACTTACACCAGCTATGATCAAGAGAAGAGTTTACATTAAGTTAAATTACGTTAAATTGAGTTGATTCAACTCAACTATATGAGACAAACATCAATTGTGGCTAAGAGCAAAGGCAAAGAGTATAGTAGTTACAAAATACATATATTACATTGTAGGCTATTAGTACCTATATTATTTATCATTTATTGATTATTTATTCTATTTATACATTATACTAATACATTTAACTGGCTCGATCATCGTCTTTATTATATATATTATATTACAGTCACGACGATAGGACGATATTCAGATTTGTTTGGAGTTGAGAGTCGATCGTCTGTGTCCGGTGTGTGGGTCTTTCCCTCTTTATTCTCTATTATTAATTAACCTTCACTTTACTGCTCCTCCTCACCTAGACCTCGTTCTCTTGTCGGTTTGTCTCTCCACTCCCACCTGCAAAGTGAGCTAAATTTCAAGGAACTAACACAGGCCCACAGACGGACAGACACACATACACAGACATACACACACGCACACAAAAAAAAAATAGACAGATCTGAACTTTATTGAATTACACAATTGATATTTGATAATTAGATAATTTTACTTTTTTCACATTAATTGAATTTACCATTTACCATTTACCATTTACCATTTACAATTGTTATATGATATCATAATTCGATTGGTATTTTTCCTTCTTTTTTCTTTCTTTTATTTTATTTTTTTGGATCAATTAATCGTTTATCATAATTAGAAGAGATATTAATTAGATATTAATTAGATATTAATTAGATATTTAATAATTCAATTCTGTTAATTTTACACTATCATTACATATACATATACTCCCACGTACATACGTACATACAAAGATACATATATACATAGATACATCTGTTGACCTCTTTTTCTAAAAAAAAATATTCCTGTGGAATTTTTATCCGTATTTTACCTTGATATTATCAACATACCCATTCTACAAATATAATTACAATCACAGAAAGACACAAATCACATATATTACTAATTATCTTGATAAATCAATTCATTTTTTTTTAACTGTTACAAATGTTAAAGAAATTCAACAAATTCTCTAAATCCTCAAAGGATACCAAGGATAAGGATAAAGAAAATAATAACAACAACAACAACAACAACAACAACAATAATAATAATCAACGGCTATTGAACAATACCACTACGATAAACACTGCTAATAATAAACCATTATCCAGTACCAATGGACGACAATTACCAACTAACACTGTTCCTACAACTACCAGTTCAACCAATGCAACAAACACTCAACAACCGGTCAACACGAATTTGGATTCGATAAAGGCTGAGATTTCACACATTGAATCCGTCACTCCATCCATCAACGATCCACCGATCGACCCAGAATTAGAATTTAAAGTCATTAACAAAAACGATCCTGATCTTCCGTACGGTGATGGGTCAGATAAGATATTTGGAATGGAAAATTTTGGGTACACTTGTTACATTGCATCCATCCTACAGGCATTATACCACACTCCTCAATTCAGAGACGAGGTGTTGAGTTTCCCCCACAGAGATCGGAAAACTCCAAGAAAGAGAAAGTTGAAAGTCAGTGGTGTGAAACCTCATTCGTTCACAGCGTCTTTTCAACAGTATCAATTGAATCAACAACAAAACAATGGCAATGGCAATAACGCAACCACCACCGGCACCAACACAAACACATCAACGAATAATAATCAACCACTCTCATCGAATTCCACGTCATCATTGAATCAAACATCTTCAGGAGCTGGCTCCTCGGGGAAGATCATGAGAAACTTGTTCACGTCATCGACGTCATCATTCTCGAACAACAACAACAACAGTAACAACAATGGTAATGGAAATTCAAACTTCAACACAGCCAATGGTAACTCACAACAATCCATCAATGGTAGTACTGTTAACAATGATTCAGATGCCAGCTTGTCCGAGTTGAATAATCCAAAATTGGAAACATCATTAATGGCTAAATACCCAGAGTTTAAAAACCTAGAGATTTACTATTTCTTGAACCAACAACACAACATCACTCTAGTCGGTGTTACTAAGGACCAAAATGCTAACTCCGAACAGAGAAAACGGCAAGCACTGATCAGAGGGCCTATCATCAACCTTGACCATTCCTACGCTAAGACATATGGAATGAACATGGATCTTTACACTACATTAAAGGACACTTTTGAATGTATGACGGAGAATGTCGCCAAGGCCGGTATAGTGTCGGCACAGAACCTCGTTGATGTTGTTAAAAAGGAAAATGAAATGTTCAGAGGATCTATGCATCAAGATGCTCATGAGTTTTTGAACTTTTTGATCAATAACGTGTTGGATCTAGCTGACAATTACTCCAAGCAAATAGGTAGTGCCAACAATTTCCGTGACATCTTTCAAGGGTGTTTAACCAGTGAGACCCGATGTTTATCGTGTGAGAAAATTACCACTAGAGATGAGCCATTCTTGGATTTATCCATTGATTTACAGCAACACTCATCCATTTCCAATTGTCTTCGGAACTTTTCTCAAATTGAAATGTTATCCGAATCAAACAAATTCTTTTGTGAAAACTGTCACAGTTTGCAAGAAGCTGCCAAGACTATTAAAATTAAAAAATCACCAAAGATTTTAGCATTGCATTTGAAACGGTTCAAATACTCTGAAACATTAGGCAGAATGGTTAAATTGTTTGATAGGGTTGAATACACAAAGACTCTAAGGGTGTTTAACACTACCGACGACTCTCAGGATCAAGATAAACTATATGAATTGTACGCTGTGGTTGTTCACATAGGTGGCGGACCATACCACGGGCATTATGTGTCTCTGATCAAAACTGAGAAATTTGGTTGGTTGTTATTCGATGATGAAACCGTTGAAGTGATTGACAATAACTTTGTGTACAAATTCTATGGTGATGGACCTGGTATATCAACAGCTTATTTACTATTCTACAGGGAGGTGGAAGACGAAGCCAAATTCACCAGTAGTCGTTTGTACAACGGGTTGAACGACGAGGATGACGATATCATCAATCAAATGTTATTCAATGGACCACAACCTACCTCTGCGAACAACAACACGAACAACAACACAACTGCTTCCACTAACTATGGTGCCACAACGCATACCCACTCCTCTGAAAAGCTGAAAGTTGATCCAGTGAGAAGTAAAGAGTCCATTAACCCTGAAAATCCAGGTGGATTCAATCCTTTCTACGAACCAAGTAGTACGGATAAGGACACTTCGGTTAGTAAAGAAACCAAAAAGAAGAATAGAATGACTTTTGGTTTCAAAAAGAACAAAAGTTAATTAGATTTCCTTTTGTCTTCTGTTATGATTACGTTTTTTTTTATGATAACGCTTTTTCCCCATTTCTTCTTTTCATCTTGTTCATCATTTTTGTATTACCAATTTTTTTTCCTTATGTGTAGCTTTAGCTTTACATTGCTCTTTTTGTTTACCTATTCCAATTTTATCTCTTCCAATCTATTTTTATCTTATTCCCTTTGTACTGTAACGCTATTTTAAATCACTAAGCATTTTAAATCACTGTCGTTTAGCTTAATACCTTGAATTAACCAAAGTTCGCGCGCTTAAACGACTTATATATGGAACAATTGAACAATTGGCACACAAAAAATTAATCGTATCATGCGTGTGTGTGTGTGTGGGAATCAACTTACAGAACAGATTATCTACGTCAAATTACCTATACAGGGAATCGGATTTACTATAGTGTTCATTTTTTAAATCCATCAATACACAAGGGGTTTAATCAAAACGGGATTCTTTTGTATTACTTGCTTCAGGTTTTAAAAGGATACACTATACAATATGGTTAAGAATCCAATCACATCGAAGAATTTACTGGTACTTTTAACATGTTTCACAATGACAGCCATTGCAATGGAGGGCATGGATGAACCAAGTGAAGGTGCAGAAGACAGATTAGCTAGTATCAGAGCCAATGGCAAATCTAAGATCTTCCATTGGTTGACATCATTAGTCATTTTAACTGTGATACCATCATTTGCTGCATGTTACACCATCGCCGATAGATTCACCACAGGTATTTTGATTCAATTAGTTAGTGCTGTGTATGCATGCATCGAAGCTATTATGCTACGGTTCCCTGACCCGGATGGTCATGAGAATAGAACTTCCAGGGGAACTGCATGGTTTATGGCATTTTTCTATTGCTTTGTCATTTTCATCGGTTCTGTTGCATCCGGTTCATCGGTTATCATGTCAAATAGTCAAGTGAACAGATTCAGCTTCATCGGTCATAAATTTGCCACCATCACATACAAGATTTGTTCAGGTTTACTACCATTTGTCGGATTTGTCAAGGCTGGTATGTCGATTATTGCCATGTTAGGTTTCTGTTATGGGAAACACACTGGTCAATGTAACGCTCATGGGATCATGGGTACAGCATTCATTGTGTATGGTTTTTACTTGGCAGTGATGTTGATCGTGCCGTGGTTGAGAATGAACACAGGGAAATACTCACCTGAGATGTATGATTCCATCGTGATCACTGCATGGGGTATCGTTAACACATTCACTGAACATCGTCCTTGGGAACCGTGGTCCCATGGTGACTACCAACACACTGCAATGGGTATCATTTTCTGGGCATGCGGTATGCTGGGAATGTACATGGCTAGAAACAGAAAGAGAAACTTCATGCCTGCATTGACCATGATGTTCACCGGGTATGCCATGTCTGAACACGTGCAACTTTTGAAAACATCCACTAAGGTTCATGGATTCTTTGGTGAAGTGTTGATAATCGGTGGGTTAGTGAGAATCATTGAGATTTGTTTTTTGTTGAGGGATGAACAATACGTGAGAACAGGTTTAATTTACTCGTTCCAATACTTACCATCTTTCGCATTGGTGTTGTCAGGTGTGTTGTTCATGGGGGCCACCGAGGAGCAATTACAATTAGTCGTTGACATGGGTGCTGATTACTCTGCATACATTTTAGTGGTAAGCTCATGTGCGTGTTTGATTCAACTCTGGTTTATGGTGTTGATTGATTTCTACTTAAAATTGAATGGTTACACCAGTAGTGGTCAAAACAAATACAGTATGTTACCGGGAGACGATGATTTAGAGGCCAACACTGTCACAAATGACGATAACATTGTCATTGGTAGTGCGGCAGATGTTGCCGAGTTTGAATTAGATGATTTATCAGACTTTGAACATGACAATAGAGCCAATTGAGTTGATTGGCTATAGTTAGCATTCTTTCATCCATACTTATACACTCTTTACGCAAAATGTACACTAAAAAAAAACACATACATATATTTGATATATATTTGAAAAGAAAAAAAATCTATTCACCGTAAATCGTAACTTACGTAATCCATCACCAAAGTGAGAAGTTTTTTCCCCAGTTTAACAAAAAATAGTAAGCGAAAAAAGATTTTATCTCATTTGATGATAAGAACGGAATTTTTTTCTTAGTTTTTTTTTTCTTTCATTAGTAATGGCCATCGTATATATAAATATATATATATATAAATATATACGAAAGAGCATCAGTAAACGTTTATATATTATTATTACACGGGTTGTCATTTCATAGACCATACAAGAGATATGAGTGCCATATTATCAGCGGATGATTTAAATGATTTTATATCTCCTGGTGTGGCATGTATCAAACCAGTGGAAGTTAAAAACAAACCAAAGCCTAAACCAGTGGGTAATGACAACAACAATGATTTTGAAATAGAGATAAACAACGAGGGCCATGTGTTGGAGGTCACCAGAGAAGGTGGATCAGAGAGATTGCAAGAAGCACAGATTTCATTAGCTGATTGTCTTGCCTGTTCTGGGTGTATCACATCAGCGGAGGAAGTGTTAGTGGCACAACATTCATACAAGGAACTATTGAATTCATTGACCAAGCCTGAGAACCAGGGGAAAAAATTTGTTGTTAGTGTCAGCCATCAAGCACGGGTGTCATTAGCGGGTTCATTGAAACTCAGTGTGGAACTCACGGACAAGTTACTGATTCATTTGTTTGTCAATAAGTACGGATTCAGTAAGATCGTTGGAACAGGATTAGGACGGCAAATAGCCATAGCTCAAATAAACGAGGATCTTATACAAAGAAAGGCCAAAAAGGCAACAAACAACAATACAGAGGGACCAATGTTGACGTCTGTGTGTCCTGGATGGGTGTTGTATGCAGAGAAGACCCATCCGTACATTCTTCCCAGAGTCAACACTGTCAAATCCCCTCAGCAAATCACTGGTTTGTTGTTAAAACAACTCACAGCGGTGGAATTTGGCAGGACAATGGATGATGTGTACCATTTATCGATAATGCCGTGCTTTGATAAGAAATTGGAATCTGCTAGACCTGAGGCTGATGGATCACAGGAGAAGGATGTTGATTGTGTCATCACGCCTAAGGAATTGATTCAAATGTTATTAGATGAACAAGTCGACATTGATTCATTGATCCATGCAGTGCAATCAGACACCAGTGACATTGTCGAGTTATACACCCGGTACTCTCCTATGAATTGGTTGAATCCACAGGGGTCATGGTTGAACGAGGATACTTTTGGGTTACCAATTGAATTATCGTCAACGTCAGGTAATTACGCATTACAGTATTTGATCTATTTGAAACAACAGTACATTGCATCGGGGAAACCAGCATCGAACATCACTTTTCAAATGGTTGAAGGGAGAAACACCGATGTGTACGTGGTTAAATTAATCGACACCACAGGAGGAGATGAGTTACTTGGATCCGTTGGAGTGGTGAATGGATTCAGAAACATTCAAAATTTAGTGAGAAAATTGAAACCAACAACCGTCGGTAATGGTACCGGTGGTAACAAGAGAATCGGTGGTGGTAGAGTTAACGGTGGTGGATTAGCGGCAAGAAGAAAAGCCAGAGAATTAGCTAAAAAATTAGGCATCAGTGAATTTGAAGCCAGTAAACAAATATCTGCTGAATCTTCTTCTTCTACTACTACTACGACAAGCACGAGTAACACCAATACCAATACAACAGCAATTAATGATACCACTTCATTAGATCCATCAAAATGTGAATTTGTTGAGATTATGGCATGTCCGGGAGGTTGTATCAATGGGGGTGGGCAAATTGCCGGGCCAAGTGGGGTTCCATTAAAGGAATGGATCAAACAAATGGAGAGTATTTACTACAATGACATTACCATCACCACCACTGGCCAAGGTAATGAACAATTACATGAATGGGTCAATGGATTTTTATTAGAATTTGGTGTTGATAAGGATAGATTGTTAAGAACGTATTTCAAAGAAGTGGAAAAGCCAACTGATCCAACTGCTATAGCATTGGGATCTAAATGGTGATTTTTGTATACCATTCCACACATTGCTAATTTATTTATTCACTTATTTATTTATTGGATATATATATATATATATATATATTCATTATTTCTCTATATATTATTAATATCAACCATTCTTTTATAGAAATAACAAAAGACAATAAAAGAGAAAAACGAAAGAAAAAAAAAAAACTCCGAGACACACGTGACTTGCCGTCAAAGATAACGTAACTACACTAACATTAATGGGATTTCAGTCACATGGGTGGACCCCGTCAATTTTGTTAATATGCACGATTTTCATTTGTAATTTTCCACGGGAGAAGAGGAGAAATAAATGTAAAGACTTTCCTCCCTCTCCCCTCTCCCCCCCAATGTATCTCCTCTACCGCCAAAAAAAAAAAAAAAAAAAAAAAAACTCAGACGGGAACGGACTGCAGTAATGCGATCTGTTTAATGGCCGAGACTTTAAAAATTTTTAAAAACACAAAACAAAACAAAACCACGGCAGTGCACCCATACTATAACATACTAAACAAATTGATGTATACTGACTGATGTATGTATCCGACCAAAAAAAAAAAAAAAAAAAGGAGCCCATCGGATTTACCTCTTGTAAGAAATTATAGAAATTATAGAATTCCAAAGAGACAGTTATCCTTTACATAGATATTAATATATATATATATATATATATATAATAGATGGAGTTAGGGTTATAACATCATTCAAATATACTAACCATTGAGGTTCACGAACGCACACACACACATACGTCTGTATCATCTGGGACCCATCAGTACATGTAAATGATAAAATCGATTGTATACATTCTATCAAATCATCATTACTCATCACTCAGTATCACTCAGTACTCCGATCGGTTCCTTCCAGAACGAGTTTTTTTTCTTTTTTTTTTTCCCTCTCAATCCACCCAACCCACTCTATTATATAAAGGATCCATACTTTGCTCCATTTCTTTTTTAGAATTATCTAAATATATATATATATGTATGTATGTATATATATGATCTAAGTGTTTTTATTTTATTTTATTAATATACTTACATAAATTCAATTCAATTCAATTCAATTCAATTCAATTGGAATTTTTAATTGAATAAACCTATATAAAAGAATCCATTCACTTCCTCCCCCCCCCACGCCACTTATCTTTTTTTTTTAAAAAAATATATTAAGAAAGAGGAAAAGAGAAAGAGAGTGAGAGAACAAAAAAAAAAGGCAACTCCGACATTAATTACAATTTCAAATATATCACATTTCAACTAATCTATCGTATACAATTAATAATTAATTAAATTAATTTTCATAAATAACGCATTCACATATATCATACAATGACAACTCCTGTTGAATTTAAAGAAAACACAGTCATTGTAGTTTTCGGTGCCTCTGGTGATTTGGCAAAGAAGAAAACCTTCCCTGCATTGTTTGGTTTGTTCAGAGAAGGGTTACTTTCACCAACTACTAAGATCTTTGGTTATGCAAGATCCAAGATGACTGATGAAGATTTGAGAGACAGATTGAAACCATTCTTCAAAACCACCACTGAAGAGTCAAAGGGAAAGATTGATGAATTCATACAATTGATCACATATATATCTGCTCCATATGACACTCCAGATGGGTATCAAAGATTGGACAAGATCATTAATGAGTTCGATGAATCAAGAAATGTCACAGAGAGCCATAGATTGTATTACTTGGCATTGCCTCCTTCAGTGTTTATCACTGTGGCTCGCAATTTGAAACAGTACGCTCACCCGGGTAAGAACGGATTGGTCAGATTGGTGGTGGAGAAACCATTTGGTCGTGATTTACCATCTGCCAGAGAATTGCAAAAGCAATTGTCTCCAATTTGGTCAGAGGAGGAGTTGTACAGAATTGACCATTATTTGGGTAAGGAAATGGTGAAGAATTTGGTGCCATTGAGATTTGCCAATGAATTTCTATCTGCTGGTTGGAACAACCAATACGTTAAATCCATTCAAATCTCCTTTAAGGAACCATTCGGTACCGAGGGGAGAGGTGGTTACTTTGACAACATTGGGATCATCAGAGATGTGATGCAGAACCATTTGTTTCAAGTGTTGACATTGTTACTGATGGAGAGACCAAGAGCCGCTGACTCCGAGGCTATCAGAGATGAAAAGGTTAGACTGATGAAATCAATTAAACCATTTGACACAAGTAACATTTTAGTCGGCCAATACGATAAATCAGAGGATGGTTCCAAGCCAGGTTACTTGGATGATGACACTGTCGATCCAAAGTCCAAATGTGTCACATATGCCGCTATGACCTTGGAAGTGTCCAATGAAAGATGGGAAGGTGTGCCAATTATCTTACGTGCCGGTAAGGCATTGAACGTGGGTAAAGTGGAGATCAGAGTGCAATTCAGAGGTACCTCCAATGGTATGTTTAGCCACCTGTGTAGAAACGAATTGGTCATCAGAATTCAACCAAATGAGGCAATGTACATGAAGATGAACAGTAAAGTGCCAGGTATCTCCAATGACACCTCGGTGACTGAACTAGATTTATCGTATGCCTCCAGATACCAACATTTCTACATTCCTGAAGCGTATGAATCCTTGATCAGAGATTGTTTACACGGTGATCATTCCAGCTTTGTCAGAGACGATGAATTGGAAGTCAGTTGGGGATTATTCACTCCATTGTTGAATTACCTAGAAGGTCCAAACTCTCCACCGTTGGCTCACTACCCATACGGTTCCAGAGGCCCTGCCAATTTGAACGATTACTTGACAAAGAATGGTTACATTTATGAAAAACAAGAAGCTTACCAATGGCCTGTCACCACACCTGATGTTTTAAGTAAAATTTAATGAATGTACTGCTTGTTGTTAATTTGTGTTTTTCTTGTTTTGTTTTGTTTTGTTTTGTTGTTTTTTTTTTCGTATCTCCCGTCATAATACTTTATGTTACTTTGTTTGTTTTTCTCTACACCACCATTTCTATTATATTTTGTAATTTCCTTTCTATTTCTTTTCTTACGTATTTTTTTGTTTTTAAAAATTGATCTATATACATTTATGTTTATATTTACCTACATCTCTTTTGTTTTGTTTTGTTTTACTTGCTTGCTTTTTTATTTCTTTCATTTTGCTCCTTCTGTTTATATAAAATAAAACATTTTTATGTCTTTATCTTTATCTCTCTGTCTCTATGTGGGACAAAAAAAACCGTTTATGTAAATCTTCAAAGAAAGCGGCTTTGTCCCTCTCAACTCACCTCACTCACTCACTCACTCACTCCCACTCGAAAATTAATTTCATCGAACAAACAACAAAACGGGAAGGGAAGCGTGAGTCGTGCGTGAGTCGTGACATATAAACAAATAACAAGTTGTTCATTAATAAATACACCAAAGTAACTCCATTTGACTCGATTTCAACAGTCTTACAGTACACTTGTTTGAAAACAACAACAACGACAGAGTACAAGTCGCATTCAATCTTTTTTTCAACTGGTTTGAATTACAGTGTTTGTGTCTGGAATACTACACTGCCGAAGACAAGATAATACGAAAAAAAAGTCATCTTTCTGTTTTCAAGTTCATTTTAATTCCTTTTTTTTTACTGCTTTTAACCACCACCTCTCCAACAACTCACAAGATATATAATCATATATATACACAGGGTATATCTTAAAAAAATAAATTATCGTTTGAATTTATTTGTTGTCAAATTCTTTTCTACAGTTAAATACATCAATCTTCCCCCATTCCCACCACATTCTCACATCATCACACGCTATAAATAAAACAGGGCAATCCACGTTTATACATACATGGCCATTCAATCACATACACATACACGTACAAAATGGATATAATCGAACCTACAGAACCAAAGAGAGTGAAGGTTTACACTTTAGAAGGAGACAAATGGATAGATAAGGGAACAGGTTACTGTTCCGGTGAACTTGATGGAGGACCTCGTTTCATTGTTCGTAATGAAAATGACAGTTCCGATACATTACTCAATGCTAGCATCGAGGGAACCACTCAATACCAGAGACAGCAAGACACATTAATTGTTTGGACAGACGAGGAAGGGAATGATTATGCGTTATCGTTTCAAGAATCCTCCGGTTGTTTGTCATTATGTGATTTCTTGGTTGGTGTTCAACAGACAATTGAACCTAACATAACACTAGTAGCTGTGATGTCCAACGGCACAGACGGTGAAATCACTGAGATAATAGCTGGTCCCATTCCTGATCATTTATCCATAATACCAACTAATGATAATTTACCTGAGATTTGTGAACTGTTAACCAAGTACGCCAAGTCAAACAAATTCTTAGACGCATTGATTGATATGATTTTATCAAAGAGATACCTTCAAACATTAATTGAATTGTTCAATCAAAATGAAAATGATAAGAATTTGACTAATTTGTATTACATTTCAGATATCTTGAAGGCATTGATCTTTTACAATGAAACTGCCATCTTGGAAGCATTCGTGGAGGACGATGTGTTTATTGGAATAGTGGGAATATTGGAATACGATCCGGAATTCCCAAATTTTAAGAGTAACAATAGAGAATATTTGGAAACCAAGACGAATTTCAAAGAAGTTGTTCCTATCCACGATGAGGAGATAAAGAAAATCTTGAAGAAGACTTTCAGATTACATTTCCTCAAAGACGTGGTATTGGCGAGATTATTGGATGATATAACGTTCAATTGTATAGCTACAATGATTCATATAAATGAGGATAGAATATTGAAATTCCTACGGGAAGATGAAACGTTCATGCATGATATCTTTTCCCTTTTCGATGAATCAGCATCATCAGCATCTTCCTCATCTTCCTCCATTGATAAACCTACAAATGATGTTGCATTATTGCAAAAGAAACGAGATGCCATCAAATTGACGAATCAATTCGTGTTAACGGCAAAGAAATTCCAACCACTTCCAAGATCTGAATTCTACCGGAGTTTAATTGATTCTGGTTTGTTCAACATGGTTCAATTTGCATTCACCGACAAAGAAATTGACAGCAGAATACTGGCTACTGAATTGATAGTGACAATTATTGAACATGATGTTTTATTGTTCAGTAAACCAGATTTTGAAAAAGACCGTCAATTAGACACAAAATTGGTGGAACTGTTGACAGGTGTGTTAATCCACGAGACAAACATAGGGCTCAAAACTCAATCATTCGAAGCATTGAAAGTGTTATTGGATCCATCGAAATTAACTGGTCCATCGGATCCATTGGAACAATCCACGATACTACCGTCTGATTTACATGATGAAATAATAGATAGTTTCTTATCTGGATTCTATGAGAATTCTGCGATAAAGTTGTTTGAGCCGCTGACTAAGATCGACTCGTTGATAGAGAACCATGCTAAGATAGATAAGAAACTAACCATTAGTTACTCTAACCTATGTGATCTTGTCAGTTTCATATCCAAGGAGCACGATAAATTATTGAGTAGGTCTTTTATCCTTGAAAATCATTTACTACTAGGAGTGGCTTCATTGATGGTGCCGATTTTCAGTTACCAATTACGGTTGAGTGCATTGAGATGTATAAAGTCTATAATTTTCTTAGATGATGAGTTTTACACTAGGTACATCATCCAAAATGATATCTTGAAGAATTTCACTGTGTTGTTAGAGGAAACAAATGATGCTAATAATCTGATCAACTCTACATGTTTGAGTTTGTTGAGTACCATTGCCAAGAACGAAAAATTCATCAATTATCGATTGTTGAGAGATTACTTGGTGGAATCATACGAACCTGTAATGAAGAAGAATTTTTTGGGTGATGAATTGTTGAAGTCAAAACGTAGACAAGATCAGGAGAATGAATTACATCGAAACGGTGGTTTAAGCGATGATGAGCTTGATACAGATGGTGTATCATTACACAAATCAAAGTCCACAAGAACAGAGCAAGATGAACAAGAGGGGGAAAATGAAAATGAACAAGACATTTATAGTTCCCCCCGTGATGATATTAGCTTAACGTCACCTGATATCCCACGAGATGATGAGGACGAGGAAGAATACGCAAATGAAGAACAAGAAGGATTTGGATCGGCCAACGTGCTAATTGAATCTCCTATCCCGGCGACATTATCAGTGAAAAAGAATGGTGATGCATCACGCCGTGACGAGAATGTTGTGTCACCATTCTTGGAGAAGAGAATAAGAAACGAGGAAGACGACGACGACATTGACGAATCATCAATTGTGTCTCCTGAAAAGAGAAAGAAACTGAATGGTTTACTTTCCAAGGCCACCAAAATATTTGCTACTAATGAAGGTGGTAACGGCTCGAATATGCCTTCTTCTGATAAGGAAGAGAAGGTTGCAGAAACTGTTGCAGATGATGGGAAATTTTGATTGGAAAATTTAAATTTTGAGCTTTTACTTAGAATGTCTTATTTTTTTTTGCTTTCATATGTGTATATTTAATATGTAATTGTTTAATGACAAATCTCTCAATCTATTTATAATAGAGACAAAAACACATGTAAAAGGTAAAAGTGTATGAAAATAACCCTCCCCTCGCCTATCTTTTTCACATGCTCTCCAAAGTTATTAATAAATACTTATACGTCTGCCAGAATTCAACTCAACCTAAAAAGCGACAATATAATTTATGTGAGAATCAAACTATATAATTACATATATCAATTACATATAAAAGATGGAAACTATTACAGAGAAGAAGAATTATTTATCTATATGGAAGCCCGATTTGTTCAAGGGGAAGGTCTGTATAATTACCGGTGGATCAGGTGCGATTTGTTCTAAACAAGCAGAAGCATTAGCAGAGCTAGGTTGTTCCATTTCTATACTCGGCAGAAAACAATCTAAGGTCGATGAAACAGTGACTAGATTAAAACAGTTAACTAAGGGCAAAAATCATGTTCGAATATGTGGGTTTGGCAACGTCGACGTCAGATTGATTGAAAACCTACAATTTGCAGTGGAAGAAACCGTCAAACAACTGGGAAGAATTGATTTTGTCATTGCTGGAGCAGCGGGTAATTTCATGGCAGATTTCAACCATTTATCAGCAAATGCATTCAAAACAGTTATTGACATTGATGTTCTTGGTTCATTCAATATTGTCAAGGTCTGCTTCGACCAATTGAAATTACATAAAGGAGCTGTGATCTTTATCTCTGCTACATTACATAGATATGGTGTACCATTTCAAAGTCATGTGGGTGCAGCAAAGGCCGCCATTGATGCACTATCTAATGCTTTAGCTGTCGAATTAGGACCATTGGGTATAAGAGTCAATGCGATTGCTCCTGGTGCTATCGGTGATACCGAAGGATTCAAAAGAACTGTCGTGGATCCAAAGACGCTCGTGAAGAAAATTCCTTTGCAACGAGCAGGAACTTTTCAAGATATAGGTAATGCTACTATTTATTTATTCAGTGATGCTGCCCAATACGTGACTGGCACTGTTCAAACTGTAGATGGCGGGTTCTGGCAAATGGGGAATACTAACACTATTGACTCATACCCAGACTTCATTAAATCTAAACTATTGGAGAAACCAAGAATTTAAAATCAGAAACGTACATATCCAAAGCACGTCAGCCCCTGTTTCCGTTCGCCGTTTGAAAAGTTATATGGTTTCACAATTATGTGTCCAAATATATATATGTGTGTATATATGTATCTTTTAATGAAATTTAACGTCTTTTCCTGTCATTTGTACCAATGAATCACGGATAAAAATTTTCCCCACACTGTGCTTGTGCTTATCCCGCGATTTTTTGTTCCGAAGGATGATGATGACATCGAGTGTGGGATTTGATAGGGTTTCGGTTTAAGCATTTCTCGAGGAATTTACAGTGGACTAACGTAAATGGTACTAGTGTAGTTTGATTGGTAAATGAATCATGTATAGTCATAGGGCACTGTATGTAAATGGACAGTGATGGTAAATATACAAAGTGACTTGTAAGTCCCTCCAACAAACGATAAACAAGAGTCCTAACAAAATTAAATTCCCTAGAGAAAGTAAAAGCCACAGTTTTAGATCGGACTTGGGAAATCTGACTTCGCTCTCTGGTATTTTCACCGCCCTCGAAATTTTTCCCGATTTTAATTTTTCTTTTCGATCGAGATCTCTCTCGGCGTTCCTTTTTCAAGTTAGGTAAGACAAAAAATGGCTTTAAGGCCTCTGCTATAAAATTTGTTTATTGTTCAAACACCATTGTTCTTTGTTTGGAAAGCAATCCTGATCTTCTCTTTTATTTTTGTGATATAAATGCCTTAATCCCCAGTTGAAAGGATCAGAATTACAAGATCTCTAAATTAAGATATTATTATTTTTTTCCATTACTAATTTCATTATTTAAAATATATTATGAAACCACAAATGACAGACGAATTTACATTAAATGACAAACAACAAAAGGACTCCAAACTGTTACGCTGTTTGGATTGCATAATTTTACCTTTCCACCCCTTGTATTTTGCTATCACTATGGGTACAGGTATAACCAGTGCTGTGTTATACAACTTCCCAATAACACCAATCAGACACGTTACTAAATACATTGGTATAATATTCTTTTTCATGAACGTGATAATTTTCTTTGTTCTTCACATTATATTCTTCTTGAAGTATTTCTTCATGTACGAACGTTACCAATCAAGTTTCCTCAGTTTGGTCAAGGACCCTAATTTAAATGTGTTCCTTGGTGCAGAAGTGATGGGATTAGCTACCCTTGTCAACATGATTGTTTTCATGAAACCAGAATTGTACGTTTTTGCTTACGTTATATGGATTATTGACGTTATTCTCACACTATTGTCTGCTTGGGTGTTAACCGCTGTCTTGTTCAGTTACTGTGATGTGAAGGCGGAACAATTAAATGGTACAATTCTACTGCCTATAGTGACATTGACAGTGGCAGCATCTACTGGTGCTATAGTCAATGTGCATGTCAAAAACACTTGTTGGAGGTTCGCCAATGATATCATCGGATACATGCTTTGGTCTAATGCCATGGTGTTAGGTTTATCTATCTTCTCACTTTATCTAGGTAAGCTTCTTTTAATTGGTTTGCCTCCAAAGCCTGCTGTGTTCACTTGTTTTATCCCAATCGGTATATTGGGCCAGGGAAGTTTTGGTATCTTGCTGACATGTAACAACATGAAATCGCTGCTACTAGCAGATGGTTTCACTTCGTTTTTTGTTGGACTTAATGTCAATATAACCAAGGAACTGTTACAAACATTGGGAGCTGCCATTCATATACTCTCTTGCTTCATCGCATTGCTATTACTGTCCATGGGTGTCTGTATGACTGCCATTTCCATCATTAGTATTATGTACTACGGTAAACCGGCTGGTTGGTCTAGAACAATGTGGTCGTCTACTTTCCCGATGGGTACCATGAGTATTGGATTTTGTAAATTATTTGACCTCACCGATGTTAGAGGATTTCAAATTATGGGCACAATTTACAGTGTGATAGTGATCTTGGTGACAGTTTACTGTTTAATAAATACCATTATTAGAGAATTCCCATGGACAGAGTTACATCGGATCATTGTCGACAAAGACGAAAAGGAAATGGTTTAACCCATTCTGCATGTTCACTGTGGAGTGAACATTTATAATTTTTCATTTATTTTATCCTTACTCTATTTATTTATTTTATATATTCTATTACCTTTTATTATATATAAATTTCATCTAATGTACAAAAATTAATGACTATATTGTTTCAGCTTCTTCAAATCTACTGCTCATCTTTCTAACATGAGTAGCATCATCATCTGAATCTTCCTCGAACCGTCTCTTTAAAGAATTAGTAGATGGTGGCTCGTTTTGATCATCATCATCATCATCAGCAGCAGCACCCTGTTCAAACCGTCTCTTCAAATAATTAATAGATGCCTGTTCATGTTTATCTTGGTCCTCGTCTTTCTCCTCTTCCCCGGAAACAAATCTGCTAATAAATGAGTTCTTGAAATCCGCAACCTCCTGTTCTAACTCCTTGTCCTCAGGGAAATGGTACTCTTCAACTTCTTCTTGTTCGCCATTTTCAGATTGTTTCATGAACCGTGTGATCTTTGGAAGTCTGCTAACCACAGTATTAAATGATTCCTCATCTCCATACTTCTTCTCAAATTTCTTTAATGATTCCAATAGCACAGTTCTGGCAGCTTGATCTGAGTCATTTTTAGCCTTTTCAATGGCACTTTCAAACTTATTACGAACTCTGGTTCTAGCATCATTTGAAATACTGAACTTCAGCTGAATATCATTCTCACTTTCAAGTTGTTTCTTTTGATAATCAACAAGTTGTCTTTGTGATGGAATCTTTAATTCAAACAAACAACCTCTGACAATAGTCTTCAAATCATTATCAGACAAAAGGTTCAATTGCTCATATAATTGTCGAGCCTTGTCAAATTTAAGCAAGGAGAGGTTCAACTCAATGTACTGTTTCAAAATCGCTTTTTTGCTTTCCTGACTCAAAGATGGCTCCTCAATAGCCAACTGGTAAATGGCATCACATCTTGCATCATCACCAAGGCTACTTTCTAAAGTTGCATACTCTAACCAATATCCCACGACATTTGGAAAAGTTTCCAAGAACTTGTTGTAAATCATTCTGACCCTATCGAATTCCTTTAGCTTCAATTCCAATTTGATATAATATCTCATGATTGCTGCATTAGGACATAACCCCATGGATCTTCCCAAAATTTTCCGGGCAGATGCCAAGTTGTTGTGCCGTATTTCAAATTCAGCTGTTTTTATCCAAACATTTGCAAAGGTAAACTGCTTATGAGGAATGACCTTCAACAATCTCTGAAACAATTCTCTGACCCCATCAATGTTCTTGTTATATAATTCTTCCCAAGTGATGTATTTCAACCAAATGTAAATGTATGGAAGCCAGAACTGTTTTTCCTTTGAAGTTGGTGTTAATTTTGTTGCATTTTCGAATTCATTTTGTAAATCCATGTCTGAGTAATCAGGATGTGATTCCACAAGTTTTAAATACTCCCACCAAATTTCAAAATCCAATGGTTCAGATTCCAAATCCTCCTTATATTTCAATAACCTTTTAGTGATGATGGAAGCTTCAATTTCATCTTTGTTACTGAACTGGCTTTGAAACTGTGTGTATTTAGATTGAAGTTTTAGAAATTCCTTTTCAGAGAGATTCCCCTTGGCATATGCATATAACTTTTTAGTTCTTTTCCAATGCTTTTGAGTGATTTCCCATTGAATCCACGCAAGTAGTATCTCGGAATCTAGTTTATTCACTTGAAATAATGAATCCACCGCTAGCTTGTAAACATTAAATACATTTACTTGGTCACCGTGTCTTTTTTCAAAGTTTGCCCAAAGAATCCAAGTTTTAGTATCTGGGAACACGACAACATATTTTTCAAATATCAATCTGCAATTATCAAATTCATTGTATCTCTCTTCAAATTGGATGTAGTGTTGCCAAACTTCAGAACCCGGTTTCCATTGTAACCAATTTTCAAATACAGATCTAGTTGCCATTATATTTCCCAATGATTCTTCGATGGTGATATACTGGTACCATAATTTATCAACCCTTGGTAATATTCTGGTAGCTCTTTCTAATATATTTCTAGCATGTGATATGTTTTTCCCTTTAATTTCTACTTGTATGTATCGTATCCATAACGAAACATTTGTTTCATCAATTTCCAATGCTCTTTCAAAGATACTTCTAGCTCTTGGGTAATCATGTTGGTCCACTTCAAATTGAGCATATCTCATCCATTCACCAAAGGCAAATCTGTTTCTTCGTAATGCATTTTCATGTTCCGTTCGCTTCCTTCTTTGGTACGCATGGAGTTCTTCCAAGTCAGCAATCTTGTAATCTGGTGCCTTTATTGGGGTATCTTTGAACTCGTATGCCTCATGAAGAAGTTGTTCTGCAGTTAACTGTAGTTCGGCCTGCTTCCTTGGCTCCTTTGTAGCTGGTGCATTCGTCACCTCAGACATATTCCTGTTATATCCTGTGTCGCCTGTGTCGCCAGTTTTGTTTGTTAGAAAGCAATTCTACTAGTTGATTATCTACCACCTGTTGATCGTAATGTGCTCTTGATAAATGGTTCTTTAGATAGAGAACGACAAAAATGTCTTTAAAAAACTTTTCTGGTGTACGGATGTAATGACTCTATGGTTTGTCAGTTTTTGCACGCGTCTACGCGTGTGTGTATACATAGGTACAATAGACAATGTTTTCAATTTAAATACAAACTTCAATTGATACAATCAGGAAAGGCTGTCTTTCGACAAATATCATATAGAAGTAACCAGAACTCATCATGTCAGATTTGTTTCAAGGATTCAATTTTTTGATAGTTGAGTCGTCTTCATTAGACTCTTTATTGCTTGAACGAACAAGAAGTTTATTACTGAAGCATGGGGCTAGTGATCGATCAATTATAACAATCAAAAACACTAACAAATCACATTTAGAAAGTTCTAAAATTGCATCTGTTACACATATAATATCCAATACTGTCGATTTTATGGATTTTGATGTTTTCACAAATGATCTTATGGTTCCTGTTGTAGATCCAGAATGGGTTTCCCAATCGGTAAAGTTTGGAAAGCTAGAAGCTGTGAGTTGCCATTCCTCTGATCCAAGGATGTATTTGAGGAATGTTCTTGTAGCTGCATCTGAGTCAATTCCTGAAGGTGATAAGAGAGTTTTAACTTTGCTTGTTAGATCCTTGGGAGGAAGTTTTACAAATTCAATTACTAAAAAGGTAACACATGTGGTGACATTAGATGATGAGGATTCTAGTTCACAAATTGTCAAGGCATTCAATGAACATGTTGGGAAGGACGTCATCAAACTTATTTTACCACAATGGTTAGAAAGAAGTTTAAAGGCAGGAGAGATGGTCGATGAGTTGCCATTTTGCTTCCCTAACCCATATTATTTGGAACATCCAACTATAGAAAATTCTCATTCAACTAATGGCAGTGATTCATTCAAGGACAAGACTGTGTATTTTGCATCAGATTTACAATTATCTGACGGAATGCTCAATTTCATGTCTGATATTTTACAAACCTTCACAGGAGCCAAAAGCATTATCAGTGGAGGTATCGAACAATTAGAAAATGCCGAGGAATACAAGATAACTTCATATGTTGGGTATTACAGATCAGGTCCAGAATATCAACTAGCATCACAAAAGAAACTTGAGGTCGGAAATCTGAATTGGATCTTTTGGATCCTGTCCCAAGGACAATGGGAATTGCCTCAAACCAGGCTGTTACATTACCCATACCCTGCAGAACCATTAGCTGGATTTGAAAATGCCACTGTATCAGCTACCAATTACACTGGTAACTCTAGAATTTATCTGCAAGAACTAGTGGAAGCTATGGGTGGTTCATTCACGCGAACATTGAAGGAGACGGACACTTATCTTTTAGTGGCAAAGTCCATTGGTAAGAAATACGAGGCTGCTTCTGAAGAATGGAATATTCCTTGTATCAATCACCAATGGTTAGAAGATTCATATGTAAAGTGGGAATTGCAAGATTCGCAGGATGAGAAGTATAAACTGTACCCTAGGGAGTCAAAAAATATTGAAAGTATGGGTAAAACTGCCATTGATATGACCGTGGTGAAGAGATTGTTTTTAACTTACAGTGAAGAGGAAGAGGAAAAACAAGAAAAAGAACAAGAAAACGAAAAGGGGCAAGTGGAAGAAATTCCTGAGAAAGAAAGTGAACACCTTGATATCAATGAAGATGGTGTCAAGCTCCCCGTGGAGGAAAAGTTGAATGGTGAAGTCAAAGCCAGTGGGAACAACAAGGAAAATGAAGAACCATCTGCTGAAAGTTCAAAGAAGAGAAAATCTATCGAATGCCCAAAACAACAAACTGCAAAGAAACAAAAGCAAACTGATGATAAGGATACTGACGTGGACATTGTGATGATAGACAATCCAACACCGGTGGAGGAAGTGAAGGTTGATAAACCAGTGTCACCATTTAAGAAACCAAAGGCCACATCTGGTAAGCCATATCAATTAGTTGCCATTTTAACTGGATGTGATCTGGACATTAACACATCTGATAAACGGAAATTGAACAAGGTGGGCATTAAAATTGTCGACCATGCCATTTCTTCGTTGAACTGTATCATTGCACCTACTGTGTTACGAACGGAGAAGTTTTTAAAATCATTGAGTATGTCACCAAAGTACATTGTATCTCCTATATTCATCAGTGATGTGTTAGGAACGTTGGACACGTACTCCAAAATCACCGACTTTGAACCGTACAAGCCAGATATCACGAAGTACAACGTTGGTTTTTCCATAGATTTCAAAAAGGACACCAAGATAGCTGATCTGTTCATTGACCATGACCATTCAGATGGAGTGTTTAACGTCAATGAATTGATCAAACACTCCACCAATGAACTATTTAAGAATGTGTCGATCAATGTGTCGAGTCGAATCCCTGGTGGATCTGAGTTGATATCGGGGATCATCAAATCATTCGGTTGCAAGAACGTCCATGTGTTTGACAACAAGAGTAAGAAAATAGCTGCTACCAATACCAATGACGACGATGGTGGAGTTGTTAATTATTTACTATGTACAGTGTCAAATGAAGACGTGAAACTGAGAAAGCATTTTAAAAGTTTACTCAAACCGGGGGATAAATACAAAGTTGTTGAATGGAATTGGGTGATCAGATGTATATTCAACACTGGTTTAGTAGATGATAGATACATTATAGAATCATCTTGACTCAACCAATTGAAATTAGATTTTATATGATTATATAAATTTAAATTTAATAAGAGGAAAAAATAAAAATAAACTAAAAAAAAAACGGTTTTTTTTCTTACATAAAAAAAAAATTATTTGAAAAGCGTAACGTTACGTAACAATCCGTGTATATACAAACACTTTTCCAATTCGTGTATATATTTAATCCGAACATCGGAAATGCTAGTTAAAATTAATATCTCACTGATATTAATTTTGTATGGCAATTCGTGAATTCTCGGGGAAAGTCGCTAATCACCTAATCACCTAACAAAAAAAATTTTTTTTTTACTTGTTCAATACAAAAGAGCGCTTTTTTTTACCTTTGTTATGGAGAGGACCGGAGATTTTTTTTCTCTTTGCTTTGTATACACTTTTGTTAGTAAGAAAAGAGTAAGGTGAGTCAAACACATAATACTAAATTGTATTGTCTCATGATTCATGGTGATTCTGTGTCATTATTCTATTAAAAGCTTACCCCATACTTTAAAATGAAACATCCATTTCCAAAATTACAACACCCACTCTATGTATATAATATCACACATTTTCATGTAAATATTCATTTAACACATGAAAAGTATCATCTAATTCAGAAATCCAGCCCACTCGGAGTTTTTTGTTATTTGTTTGTTTGATATGAAAACATCAGGGGGAGTAAAGCTGAGTTTTACCTAGTATAAGACACACCCAGATACTGGCAGAGTCACAGATAAACTAAAGAAATTCGAGGTGGTTAAATTAGCCCGCAGCCCCGACCTACATACAAAAAGATTTTTTTTTCTTTCGTTTCTTTTGAGGGACAATTCCGGGATCAATGTCTCTTATTTTTTTATTATTATTATTATTATCTCTTTTTATTTATTTATATTGTATAATGGTAGATGGGTAGGTAACCTGTATTTAAATACCAAACTAGTTCCATCAAATTTTCTTTTTTGTTTTGTTTTGTTTTGTTTCGTAGAGTGATATGTAGGTTACATAATTTTCATTTGAATGGTTTTAATATTCAATTTCAAAACTACTTTATTTATCACACACTAAATATTTAACTAATCATGTCATTAGAAATACAACAATCACAACCATCATTCACTAATTTCCAACATCTCCCTACTGAGATTCAAATGGAGATTTTGAAACAAGCTGAAGCAAAGTCTTTAGTTAACTTTATGCAATCAAATAAATACTTTAGCAACATGACTAAATACTCTGTTCATTCAAAGTTATCTCAGTATTTGAAATCTGACAACTGTGATAGCTCAGACACTTTCGACAAATTGTTCATTGGTATCTTTTCACCACAGAGTGCACAAAGACAAGTGGAGTTGTATGAGACTAAATGTGCTAACAGTTTGGAACACACTCCAAAGCAATCTGCCACCGCATCTGCCATTGGCTCCACCAGTAGAAGAGGTTCATACGAGCTTCCAAAGTCACTCGATATGAATGAATTGATGAACAAGTTGAAACCATTCGAAGGTGATCACTGCAGTGAACAAGAAGAAGAAAAAGAAGAAGATGGCCATCAAGACAAAAAGCAAAAGACCCAGGAGCAAGAACAAGAACAACAAGACTACTTGGAAAACACTATCTTCAAATTAGGTAACCTGGAAAAAGTCAGAGATCCATTGAGAAAGAAATCTGAATTCGTCAAAGTTAAAAACGCTGGTTCTGTCGAAGACGATGACGATGAATCAAAGAATTTACATTTAATTGTCAATGAAGATTCTAAGAACATCAAATTACAATTTGATCTATACTTTGAATCTTCTACTTCATCAAATGATGATGATGAAGAAGAAGAAAGCAAACCACAATTACACAAACTCTTTAGTGAACCAACTAGATTATCTGCCAACTTTTCCACCGATGAAGAAGTGACACAAGTTGTGCTATTGGATGGTGCTGTCACTATTGATTGTAAATTATGCAAGGGTGAAGAAGTTCCTCCAAGAGGTCCATATGATTATGATTTGTTCTACAACTATTACGTTGAAGTGTTGAGCATTCAAGTCAACAATATGTTTTTATTAGATTGCATTGAAAACTAATTTTATACTTGGTTTCTTATTACTGCATTTATTTTCAAATTTGGGTCCATTTTCTTGTAATTTTTTTTTTCGTTTTTATTTTGTTTTATCTGTTTCTTTTAATCTTGCATTGAAATTGTGTTGAAAACACAGACACAGTTTCACCACTCTACCATACATTCTTCCATATACTTTTCTATCATATATTTTATATACTTGGGTTTTTATATTACTTTTTAATTTCCGGTTTCAATTCTTTGTCTTCTAATAGATTAATTTTATTAAATTTTGTACTAGTTTACGGTTTACAATTTAACAAGAAAACATAATACCTGTAATTTCATTTTACTATAATTTTCATTTTATCTCAAGAATCATCACCAAATTACCGTGACAACAAATTATGTAAAAAGATAAGCGGAGTTCGTCATCTTATAAGGAGACCCCTTTGTTGACTTAGTTTTTATTTACAGATTGGCGTTTATTGTCACTTTACCGACACTATTAACACTCATCGCTTATCAATCTTACCCCACATAGTGTTTTCCATCCAGTGTTTTTTTTTATATCATGATGCTGCTGAACAATTCTCAAAGTTACATCTGAAATCTCAGTGTGTACATAGATGTATTTTAGTTTTCAATGAATATATACAATTTCCTAGTCTAATTCTCTTTTCATCAAGTAACTGTGTCTTGATTAAGTAATCAACTTTGCCACTACAGGTAGTCCTTCTTTTAGTAAGAAATGCGCCACGAGAGAGAAAAAAATATTTTTTTTCTTTTATGTCAGACGGGCACGGCTAAATTATTTACTGTGTTTTACACGCACACATTATTTAGCGTTCGCGTATGATGAGTTAGAGCTGCAGAAAGGGCTTTCTTTTATATGGTTGGTAGTGGTTGAATTTGAGAAAGGGCACTTGAGTTGTTGGCGCATAGACACATCATTTTTTAAACCATTGCAGTGTAAATTATTTGTATGTTACGTATGGGACTAGTATGTAGATCATTGAATTTAATTGAATATATAATTGAATTGTTTTGTCTTTTAATCTGAACAAAGACGATAGCAAATCAAGGAAGTTTTATATTGTATATGAAGGGCAAACATTTTTGTGTTTTGCAAAGATCAAAAAAAAAAAAAAAAAAAAAAGGAAGAGAAATAAAACAAATTAAACAAGTAAATTTTACATATATTCAAAATGAAAACTTAAAGTACCATTAGAAACCTATATATATTCAATGATTTGGGTGTGTGGCCGAGAGGTTTAAGGCGTCAGGATCAGATCGAGGTTTAGTAGTTACTTTCTTAGCACTTAATAAGAAAAGAGCTACCTAAAACCAAGGTTAACAGATTAACCTGATTTTCCCGTTGGAATTCCTGGGTTCGATCCCCAGCGCACCCATCTTTTTTTAGTTAATTGAAAAGAAATGTATTAATAAAAGACTTAACAAGGATGTTATGTAAAAATAACAGATGAAACAACAACAACAAACGAAATAGCAGAAAAAAATAATGTGAAAAGTGACATGTCTTAATCTTAATCATGTCAACTTTATTCTTCCACTTTACATTCCCATAGTGAAGAGAAAACAAAGAAGAAGAAAAAAGTTTCGCGCGCACGATTAACTTGTTCTTTTTCTCCCTTGTCTTGTAAAGTTTACAAATAATATAATGTGATGTAAAGTAAAGTAAAGTAAAGTAAAACTCCTTGTCAAAATGTTAATTTGATTAGATTTTTAACAAGGGTACCCACACCACGGGGGGATGAGTTGGTTTGAAGTCCACATTCTCCGGGTACTTTCTCTGTAAAGGTACGTTAATCCATTGCAATGGATCCAAGTGAAATGAACTCTAAAGACTTTTCTCCTCCCCCCCCCACTCAATAGATATCGATTAATACAACAAACAATATACACACATATAATTGTTTACAACAAGAGAATGCAACTTTTTACGGACTAATCTCAACGTTAAATTTTTCTTTTAACGGGAATACATAAGACAATAGAAATAATTGTTGACACCCTATGGATATTGGTCTAGCCATATCTGGATTGTTCTTTGAAAATTTTATAAAATGGGATGGGATCGGAAACAAGAAACAGGAAGGAAAGAAAGAAAGGGGGGAGAGAAGGAATTGGTTGATGTAATGTCATCACTACGTAATTTACTTTTTTTTTCTGGTTCATAGTTAACATGGATTCCGAATCCAATCAATTAAAAAAGAAATCCGACGCAAGATAAGAATCATATTAAATTAGATGTGTCTCATAACATATTGATTGACTCTTTACTTAGCAAATTTGTTTTGTAAATGACTATTTCAATTGACTGTAAGTATTGTATGTTTGAGTGTCTGATCTGAGTTGTTTTTTTTTCAATGGATCTTATATATGTTTACCCTTTTCCTCTTTTTTTCAGTTTCGTTACAATCAAATAGACTCAAAAATTGCAATTGATTATTGAATTCCATCAATTATCAATTATCAATTAAATTCAACGATATTTACAATTACATCGGATAGATAAAATACTCATAATGATTTGATTTAACCACAATTAATCTGATTGGATTCACAATTCCTCAGTGAAATCCATTGATATTTATTCAATTATCTAGTTCATATCAATATCAATATCCCAGTGAGATGAGATGATTGTGACAAATTGTCAATATGCTGGTATGTCAAATAGCATCATCGGTTTATTTGAAGGGTTTTTTTTTGCCTGTTCCCTTGACGTGTTTTTAGAGACTTACGTCTATTGGTTGAAAAAAAAAACTCACTTGTATTATGTTATATTATAATTTCAACAAATTACTAACAAATTCGTATTAAATTCTCCCTCCCCTCCCCTCCCATTGTCTTTAGGTGTGTGTACTAAGGATCTGTGCGTAAAGATCTAGATTCAACGGTACGGTGAATTTTTAGACCTTGTTTTTTTTTTTGGTTTATTTTACGAACAGGTTACACTACATATGTATATCTATATCTGGATCAGTCGGTTTTTGTTTTCGTTATTCAATATAATGCAAATAATTTACAACTAGACAGTGGTTAATAGATTTTGATAACATTTAAAAGAAACCAAATCATCCAATCAATATACATCTATAAACCCCTTCCCCAATTTTTGTTTGTCTCTCTTGTTTGTTTCCCCCATTCGCTTTTTCACCTCCGCTTCTGTTTTGGTTGTGTGAGGAGAAATCTCAAGGAAAAATTTCTTTTTTTGGAATTTTTTCCTCACCTCCACTATGCTTTGAGAAGTTTGTGCATTTTTCTGGGATCTCAATCTCAAAGAGTATCCAAAACCACTGAACTGAGTCACATAAATTTAATCCACTGTTGATTTCAAAGCACCTTTGCCTCTTTGCAAAGCAAAACCCACAACCACAACAGCAACTTAAACAACGACAAGTATTCTATATTTCTTAATAACATTTGAATTTCATCCAAGCTTTCTTAACCAGTTTTAAGATTATTACCTGCTGTGTTTTCGTCAAGTTTTTTTTTTTTTGCTTTAACTAGTGCCATCCATCCAATCTCGGAACTCAGTACATAGAAGAGAGAAAAAGAAAAAATAATAATCTAATGAAAATCATTTCAAAAAGTACATTAATCCAATAAATAACATTACACAGATATATCTATCCTTCTACTCCTAATCATCAAATCTATTATATATTGCATCTTAACCATTTGAGAGATAAGGATTCGTCATCTGCATCGTTTTTGTCCGTTGTGTCCATTAGCTCCGGATTAATAGATATTTCTTCTCAGAAAAAAATCTATCATACACATACCGTACAAACCATATCTAGTATTCAAGCAAACCTTCAAAAATGATGCCAATTAGTTGTTTAGAATGTCGAAGAAGGAAAATCAAATGTAACAGAATGGCACCTTGCAATCAATGTACTGTGAAGAATAGGAAATGTGAGTACCCTGATAAGTTTAGATCAATCAAAATTGAACAACTCATGGTGGAGGGAACACCACCAGCTTTGGTATCTCCTCCATTGATCCACCCGACTAACTACCAACAGTTCCCATTTCCTACCACTGGATCCGTGATGCGTGATCCTGCAACTTCGACTTCTCCAACTTCACAGAATAAAAAGTCAATAGATCATGCCAACTCTGGTCGCCATGATTCTAGTGCATCTAGTACATCGTCATTATCTCCACACACGTTGCCTCCAAATCTCAAGAGAAAAATCAGTGACCAGGGTGAAGTGATCACAGTGAGGAGTCCTACATCGTCAACAAGTGATCCACGAGACATTCAAATGTACAACTTGATTAAGGAGAATGAATCACTTAGGTTGAAATTGAGAGAATTGAAATTAAAACACAAAAGACAGAAATCAAAGAATTCTGATAACTACGATGATGATGATTACCATGTTGGTAAAAATGATCATAGCAAAAACACCAGTGATGACAATGACGAAATCATCGATGAGGAGAAAATTAATGACACTAACATCTACTATGGACCAAACTCTGTCAAGTACATGATTACGTCAGCACTGAACAAAGATGATATCTCTACCGAATTTGACGACTTTATCAAGGTTAAAAAGCAATTCAATCAAAAGAGAAATTTACCAATGTTGTTGAATAAAAGCACCAAGATTAAAAAATCAAAAATTCAAGAAGAGAATATGAAAGTTATCAAGGAATTAGTCAATAAATTCTTTCATTTAAGAATTCATTATTTAAACTACATACTGAAGGAACCAGTGATTAATTTTTTAAATAATTATGGCAATATCAAAACGTGGAGTAATGAGGATGATTGCACCATGTTGTTGACTATTATAATTTTAATCACTGCCTTGAAATCCATCCCACCTGATTGTGATGTCTTGGTTAAATACGGAATCAATTTTAATGATTTGCAAAAACCCCTGTATAAGCAATACAAGAATTTGAAGAGTGGTATTCAAATTGAAACTGTTACTAGCATAAGAGCATACACCTTGGAATGCGAGTACTTGTTTTACAATGAGCAAATTGAGAAAAGTTGGAATTTACTATTCAAAATTGTCAGTTCTGCTTATTCATTGGGGTTGCATGTTTACGATGAGAGCATCGCTAATACTTTGAAAAATGAAAATCTAATTGAAAGTGGTGAGCTTGTGAAATCTAATCCAAGATGTTCTTTGTGGTTGATCATTAATTTCATCTCTGCCACGTTGTGTTCAGTGTTGGGAAGACCAAACCCTGTCACATTTAATTTTGAACCCTTGTTGAGAAATTACACTATCAGATTGAACTACAAAATTGCATTGGCTGGGTTGGTGAAGAGGTCTACAGATATTTTAATTGAATCATACAAGGTTGATATCAAATTTGACACTGTAAGCGAGATCGATGATGCGTATGTCAGTGAAGCAATCATTTATGAGAAGATTTTAATTGACACTAGAAACACTAGAAACATTAAGAACAGAGATGCTCACAAGTCTTTCTTTATAGCATTGCCTGTGCTAGATAAAGTCAATGATAGATTGACAAGGGAAAGTAAGAAAAGATCGTTGAGTAGATTGAACTTGACTGATATGTTTAATGATTGTCCACTGGATATCAGGTTTCCTATTTTGAAACTGTGTGAACAGCATGAAAATGATGAGGATTTCTGTTTAATCGAAACTGATGCAGATACTATGAGTGATTTGATTTTTTTACACGGTAACAGAGCCAAATTCCATCAACACTTTATGTCGGTTTATGACAAGTCATTATACAGTTGTTTGGATTCCATTCTGAAAGTTTTGGAACACTCTATTGATTTGAATGAATTGATCATTAAAAAATTCAGAAAGCCAATGTTTCAACAGATTTTTCCGTTTTTCTATACATTTTTGTACCAAACATTTGTGGTTATTTACACATTAATGCATTTACCATTTCAGAAATTGTTTGCGCATTATGTGCAAATTGGTGCAATGAGACAAAAGTTATTGAAATTGTTTGAAGCTGTTGGAAATAACAATTGGAGATTCAACGCTATTAGGATTATCCAAGCTATCAATGACATTTGTGACAATTTCTTCAACATTTATCTGGAACAGGGTCGGGTCAGACTTGGTGTTTCAAAAAAAGGAAATGGGTCGTCTATTCAAGTTAACTCAGTGACGAATGGCCCTGGTGCAATTGGAGTTGTGCCAAGTGTCCCAATGTCCAATTCTGTTGTTACCAATAATGATGTTATGTCTCCAGATGATGATGATGAGAATGTGATTTCATTTAGCGCTCCAACGCAAGTGCATTGTATCCCAGAAGAGATTCGTAACAAATTAAGGGAAGCTAATCCAGTGGATCAAAGTGATTACACTCGGGTACTACAACAAGAACAACAATCAACCTTACAACAACAACAACAACAGCAACAAACACAACATCAACAGCAACATCTTCAACAACAGCAACAACCACAACAACAACAACAGCAGCAGAATGGTCAAGAGGATTTATCTAATCTTTATTTGAATGCACAGAATCCAATGACTTTGTCTCAGATTTCTCTTTCTGGTTACCACATTGACATATACGGAAATAATAATGGGGTAGACGCTCCTGTAACTGGTGGCACGAGTGAAAATAATATGGTTGGTAGAAATGGTAATGTTAATAATTCTTCAACTACTGTGGACCCATTGTTAGGATTTGATTTGAATGATCCATTTTTTATTCAGAATCCATACAACTTTAACTACTTAACTGCAATCAAGGACGACAATCAATACAAATTCGATGAAAGAACACCATCTGTTGATTCTGTTAGTATTCTAGGATTAACTCCACCCCCGGCAAACACCAATTCCATTGATAACTGTCATGGAAATGTAAATGGACAGAAGATCAACGGTAATAAAAATGGCAAATAATTCTATTAAGGTATATATGGTTGGCGAAGGAATACATCAAAAACACTTGGGGCACATTTACAAAAATAACAATTATACTTGCTATCAAACCACACCATGTGAGGTAGATTTGATTTAAATTTTCCTTTCTCGCCAAAAGAATCCCAACGGATTTACGAAAATATTTTATAAAGCGTCTGCAGATTCTTGAGATGGCTTTAATAATTAATCAGTTCTGTATAATTGTACAATTATATATGTAAACTACACTAATAATACATTTGGGTATCTTTGGGTAACATGACATGGCAGTAAATGAAAAAAAAAATCTCCCGTTGTATAGAGAGAGGGAAGGGGACTGTGATGAAATAATGTCATAACATCCGCTGAAGGGGCTTAGTCCGAAAAGAAAATAAGATAATCAAGCGTGTGAGTGGGTGAGTGGCGTGTAAGCGCATCCCTACACAGTTGACAGACTAAGCCTTGCCCATCCCCAGATTTGTAATTATTGGGCATGATCAATGGCATGTGCAATAGGAGGGATGGGTATTATTACATCAGTCACGGTGTTCGTTCGGAATAAATCGTCTATCAAACCAAATAATATTACAATGAACCAAATTACCGAAAACGGAATGGAAATTAAGTAACTACCTAGCAGGTGATTAATCGAAAAAAAAAAAGAAAGATTGGTTTCTTTATATTGATAACTTCTCTCTCTATCTATAAAAGGTAGACTGTTTCCTTTTTATTCATGAGGTTTAAATTTATTTGAATTTGAATTTGAATTTAATTTAACAACGTAGATCAATCTTCAATAAACAAAGATACAAATAAAACTAATAACTAATATATTATTATATACACAACCAAAAAAAAACATGAACTCGAATACCAATTACAATTCCGCCAACCCAGATACAATTATATCAGATGATTCATCAGAATTACAAAAACCAGCTAGAACCACTGGGGTCATCAACACCCCACCAAGACATACAATTCAACCAAGTATTCAAGTGTCATATGCCAAACAATGGGAATCAAAGGACATTGATTTATACGGTAGACTAGTCAATACATTTGGTAATTTAGCTGGTAACCTTGGTATGATTCCATGTTGTTTCTGTTGTCCAAACCCATACAAGAACGTTGGTCAAGGTTTCGTTGGTTTAATTACCAAATTCGGTCAATTGGAAAGAATCGTTGATCCTGGTTTAGTCAGAGTCAATCCCTTGAGTGAAAAGATTATAAGGGCTAATATCATGTTGAAGACTATGCAAATTCCTGCATTGTCATCATACACTAAGGATAATGTCTCCATTCAAACATCATCGGTGGTGTATTATCAAATCATTGCTCCTGAAATTTCATATTTCTCCGTCGATGATGTCGATGAATCATTGAGAGAGAGAACCCAAACCACTTTGAGACAAGTCATTGGTTCAAGAAACTTACAAGACGTCATTGAAAGAAGAGAGGAAATTGCACAATCCATTGAAGAGATCATCACTGAACCTGCATCGTCTTGGGGTATCCACATTGAGTCTTTATTGATTAAAGAATTAGTGTTACCAACATCAGTGGCCAACTCATTGTCCATGGCTGCTGAGGCTAAGAGAATCGGTGAATCCAAGATCATTAAGGCTAAGGCTGAAGTGGAAAGTGCCAAATTGATGAGAAAGGCTGCTGATATCTTAGCATCGAAACCAGCTATGCAAATCAGATACTTGGATGCAATGCAATCCATGGCTGCTAACAGCAGAAGTAAGGTTATCTTCATGCCATCGCAAGGTGCCATTGAACAACAAGCACTTTCAGCATCAGGTGGTGTCGATGGTGGTAATCCAAATTACGATAATGGTCCTCACGATGACTCTGCTACAACGGCAAAGTTTATGGCTTTACAAGAAGCTACAAAGGATGACGACGATGAATACGATTATGAGTATCATAAGGCCGTTAATGGTGGTGATCCAATTCCTACTGATGCACAAATTCATCTTGGTAAATAATGTTCCATACTGACTAATTAGTGTGAAGTGTTGAAATGAGAAATTCTTTTATGATTTATACGTTTTTTTTTATCGCTCTTTTCCCTTTACGTTTTCACCCCCCTCCCCACTTAATATTTTATGATTGTGTGATGAATTCTATTGTATTTTTTTTTTCTCTCAATAATATATTCCTTTAATTATCCCGATAAGTTATATTGATCACTGGTACTATAAGCTGTAAGCTGTAAGGTGTGATGTTAAATGCATTGTAATTAATTAACTGATAAATTTGGAAAAGTAATTGAGGTTTGTAAAATGGGATATCTGACGTCATAAGTAAATTGTCTCTTTGTTACGACAATCGACTCTAATCTCTCTATCTATCTATCTATCTATCTATCTATCTATCTATCTATCTATCTATGTTGTGGCTGGAAACTCAGATTCTACCTACCTACCTACCGACTTGTCTTAAACGCGCAGTGGCGCGTATATAATAAATAAAAAAACTACCTAACAAAAGAAAGCCATAATGTTTACAATATACAATATACAATATATATAGTATATATATATTTAATACACAAGGAGAAAGAAAGAAAGAAAGAAAGAAAGGAACAGAGGGAATAATAATGTGTCTTAGTCTAGAAATTAGACATTACCATTTGAATTAAAACCAATTTTTTTAACACATGAAGCAGCAGTCAAATTGAATACTAGTGTAATAGAAGCACATGAAAAAACAAACAGTATTTAAATGTGCTTTTTATTCATTGTTTTTACTTGTTTGTGGATTTAATTTAAAACAATAATCAGCGGTATTGTATTCAAAATTCAATTCAATTCAAAAAAAAAAAATTTTTTTTTTTAGACGTAAATTCTGTAGGAGGAAATCCATTCAGGCACACGCATAAGCACGCACAAACACAAAGACAAACACACAAACACACAAACACACAAACACATATTCTAGCAAACACCTCAGAACCACAGAACCACTTCCATTTCGGTGAATTGGATCAACAGGGGGGCACCAGGGGTAGGAATAGAGACAGTTTTATAGGTAAGGCTATGGCCAAGGAACCCGGAGAAAGAAAGACCTCAAAGGGGAGGTGTGACACTGTTAAGGAGAAAAGCCCTGATAGTTCGGACCAGAGAAGGAAAAGTTTTTTTTTTTTTTGATTTTTTTGGGGGGGGGAAGAGAGAGAGAGAAGAGGGTCCGGCCGCGTGTCCCATTGCCCCTGGTCTCCCTTACCCCTGGTCCCCCTGACAGCTTTATATATATAAATTAGTTCTAGCTTTAATTTACCAAACTAACTAACTGTAGCTAATTAGTTAACTTCAAACAAAACAAAACAAAAGGCATTTTTTTTTGTGTGTTTCAAAAAAAAATTGTTGACTCTATATAAAAATAACAATCTGTTAAATCCCTTTTTTTTCTTTTCTGTATACTATATTTAAATATATTCATATATATATATATATATATATTAAATTCTTTACTACTGAACCATCTCCCTTTTTTTTTTTCTTTTCTCTCGATCATTGGTTTTAGAGATAACACGCTTGTCGTTTTGGACATACGACTGATCTTTCCTACTCACACTCTTTAAATCATTTAACCTTACAAACACGACCCAGGCGTTCCATATAGTTTGTTTATCATAAACATATATCCAATACCACACACACACACACACACACACGTATACACACAACCTTCACCGAATCATCACTAGTAAACGTGTATTCGTGTATTCCATTTTCCAAAATCCTGTACTATCCCATGATACACTCTGTTGACTAAATCCGTATCGATAATTTATAGAGAAACACGCTCATCCAACAAACACTCTCACACTCTCACACTCTCACTCTCTCACTCTCACTCATACATACATACATACATACATACATACATACATACACACACCCATCATGGAGAGACCCAATGAGAGACACAAGGACAAAGATTGGAGATTGAAGGTGGAGACAAATGGGTTACTCACAGTGTCTGGTTTAGAGGAGTTTAATCAATCATTGGAACACAGCTTTAAATACAAACCAACGCCCTCGTACGCAATGAAGGGTTCATCATCAGCACAGTCGTCCAGTGGTGGGTATGACTCCTCATCTTCTTCTTCATCGTCACCACAGAGAACAACAACTACCACTAATAAGAAATTTCCTAAGGCGAAGATAAGAATGTCACCTCCTCTCCCGCCATTGAGACCGGCTCCAATGTTGGTAGGCAATGGAACTTCAGGAGGTAATTTCACGTATTCTCCACCACCACTACTATCA
The DNA here is from genome assembly GCA_003707895.3 of Ambrosiozyma pseudovanderkliftii. Lineage (NCBI taxonomy): Eukaryota > Fungi > Ascomycota > Pichiomycetes > Pichiales > Pichiaceae > Ambrosiozyma > Ambrosiozyma pseudovanderkliftii. Next base: position 175,548 of record PPLW03000005.1, on the reverse strand, counting down.
AATGCCAATGGAACTGGCAGTGGATCATCGTCAATTTCTTCATCTCCGTCATCTGACAAGGGTGCCAATAAACGTCTGGGGAATTTCACAAAGAAACTGCGAAACTTCAATTCCCCAAAGTTCCCATCTACATCGATGCTGTCAACTCAGAATCAATCAACAAAGCAGGTACCAGCTAATAGTAATAATAACAAGGGCAAATATGCCAATCAATTGTACAATAGCCACTCTAATAATCATAATGATACCCTAAATCATCATTCTCATACTCATCATCCTCACCAAAATGATATCAATAATAAATCAAGCATAACCACATCTCCACCATTTTCAAAGATGACAACATCAAATGGTGATTCAGTGTTCAACTCTAGTCCTTTGAAACATTTACAAAATTATTCACCACCTCATGAATACCAAAGACGTACGGGTTACGCTAGAAAGAGATTCACAAACACATCATCATCATCATCATCATGTTGTTCAATTTGTGACTTACCACTGAACAATACATTGAGCTTTGAAGACTCTAATAATGAGAAAATCCTTGAACTCTCTTGTGGACATTTTGCTCATGAAGAATGCTTGATGCTTTTAATGGAGTTTGTTCAATCAGAGAAGGAAAAGGATTCCACTCACTCATATTTCCCAGATTGTAGAAAGTGTCTGAATGGAGAAGTTGCCATCCCATCGGATCCTAACGTGTCTGATGAAATCATCACCAAATTTTTATCTAACCAACGGTACTACACAACTAATCCCGTCGCTAATGGCAATGGAAACCCAGCTATTACAATGAACATTGGATCTCCTGTTCCTCGTACATCATATTCACATAAACAAACAGGTTCAAATTCATCATCTCTGCAATCTAGACGGTCAACTCAATTCAAGGACAAAAATGATAACAGTTTACTATCGATAACTCCACCACCACCTAGAGAGACATTCCGTAGACATCAGAAGAAACAATCAAGAGGTTCATCGGTGTCTGCTATTTCATCCATTATATCATCTGTTTCTGATACGTCTCCTGTTCTTCCTAGTTATCCGGTGTCAAGAGTGTATTCTAATCTGAAAGAATGTTGGAATTCACTGTTTTCCCTTGATCTTCTAAGAGCTAAATTTATAGATGAATTGATTAAATTATCGGAGCAGGATATCATCATCAATAAAGATGACGACGGTGCAAACTCAAATGACAACGATGATCCAATCAAGTTGAATCCAGACCTGGTCTCCTCTTTCGGTGCCTTACGTTTGTTTGATAAATTACAAATAAGTAAAGATGGTCAAAATTGGACGGAAGATTATTGTTACCTATTTGAACATATGTTTATACTTGCAAACACAAGATCTGGTACTTTTACTCTGACTCCAATAAGTCCTCTGATTAGCACCGTGAATGTTTCCACATCTACTGAGTTTACTTTGAAACCAACTAAAAATGGTTCTTCTTCGATCATTTATTTCAATTGTGAAGAATCTGATCTATCACAGAAATGGGCCTCTGCGTTCAATAAAAGTGATATCCAGTTCTCCAATGCTATGATCACATCAACCATTACAGAGGAAGAATTTTATGATATAATAACGTTTCCAGTTGATGACTACAACAGTAACCCTGGAAAATCATTCCGTGTGTCTTCGGATGGTAAAAAATTACCTGCCGGAGTTAATCCTAAGTTTTATGAATCTACTATCAATTCTATTGTATTAAAGAAAAAGCCTTCCAAGATGTTGATCGTTCTGAATCAATTGTCAACTAGCCCAAGTTCTAGAATTGCCGTTAAGAATATCGTCAAAAGTTTGTTATTAATCAAAATTGACGTGTGTCTAATCTTTGCTTCAGAAAAGAAATTAACTGGTGGCAGCCTAGCATTAATGGTGAGAGAGATCAAACGTGGTTACAATGCTGATGAATTGGAGAATTTCCTTCACTCGGTTGATCAATACGGTGAATTTTTGGACACATGTAACGATTTTTTCATTCGAAAAAACAAAGGCCAAACTACCTCATCTATAGAGTCAGTGATGAAGAATTACATAAAACCTGATCAGAATGTCTTATACGGTGAGATTGTGACAGTGGCCCTATCTTCGACCCCATTGAATGATTTCACGGAACTCACCACAGGGGTGGTGGATATTTTAATTGAAGTCAGCAGTGCAGCGCCCAATGTTAAATCAGATGCCAAACGGAAAAGTATAGCAAGTTTGGCCAATTGGGATGATGCTATGGAGATTATTTGTTGGCATTGTGGATTAGAATTTGATGAAAGTGATTTTGATTCAAGTGACAGCGACAATGACGATGACGATGACGATGACAATGATGACAGTGATGATGTTATGGGAGACTGCTCCGATTCTAAAAAGAAATATAATGGTGTTAATTACACATCCGATACCACTGCTAACTCTACAATTCCTAAAAATGAAGATCCAAATACTTGGACCATGTTGTTTAAGGATCTTGATGATGCCTTGAAGGAAACATGTACCTGAGTGAGAAAAAAAAGATATTCTTCACTGTACTATTTTAGATTATGATACCTTTTAATGAATTAAACTCCTCGTTTAAACTTTTTTTTTGTTTATTGTTCTTTTGCTACTTTATAACTAATCTTTATTTTGTATAATCCCCCCTATTATTTTTTAATGATTTACTTTTCTACTTCTATTTGCATGCTTTATTATTGCTACTATATGATTTACTTTTTTTTCATACATTCTATTTAAAAACCTGTACTGTTTATATTTTAACTGTTTACATTACTAGTATTACTCTACTATCTTATGTTCGTTTTTGTTTTTGTTAATAAGCAAAATCATTAAAGAAATATGTAGGATTTAATACAAAAAGAATCAAACAAAAAGCATCTATTTGTTGAAGACCTTCTTGAAGGCTTGTTCGAAATCAGCAATCAAGTCATCAATGTTTTCAATACCAACACTGACTCTTAACAAGTCCTTGGTGACACCAGAATTGATCTTTTCTTCAGAACTTAATTGTTCATGGGTAGTGGTCCATGGGTTAATGATCAATGACTTGGAATCACCCACGTTGGCTAAGTTGGAGAACACCTTCAAGTTGTCAACAAACTTAGGACCAGCCTCTTCGAATGGGTTACCAGACTTGTTTTCAATGTCCTTGACACCGAATGATAACACAGCACCGGAACCGTTTTGTAAGTACTTCTTAGCGTTTTCATGGTATTCATGAGATGCTAAACCTGGGTAAGACACCCAAGAAACGTATTCTGATTTTTCTAACCATTGAGCCAATTTCAAAGCATTGGAAGCGTGTCTTTCACCTCTCAATGCTAAGGTTTCTAAACCTTGTAACAATAAGAAGGCACCGAATGGGTTCAAGGTTGGACCTAAATCTCTCAATAATTCGACTCTAACATAGGCAATGTAAGCGAGATCACCGAATTTTTCGTTCAAGATGTCACCATGGTAACTGTCAGATGGCTTGGAAAATTGTGGGTACTTTTCTGGGTAATCAGAGAACTTGAAACCGTTGTCGACGGCTGGGTCTCTGTAAACGACGACACCACCAATGGTGTTACCGTGACCACCGATCCATTTAGTAGCAGAGTGGGTGACAACATCGGCACCTAAAACCAATGGTTGACAGTAGTAACCACCGGCACCGAAAGTGTTATCAACGACAACAGCGACACCCTTGGAGTGGGCAAAGTCAGTGATAGCCTTGAAATCTGGAACGTTATATTTAGGGTTACCGATGGATTCCAAGTAGATACCCTTGGTCTTGTCATCGACCAATGGCTTGATGGTGTCTAAGTCATCACCGTTGGCGAATCTGACTTCGATACCGAACCATTTCTTGAAGTTCTTGAAGGCATTGAAAGTACCACCGTACAAGTAAGATGTAGAGATGATGTTGTCACCGGACTGAGCCAATGCCAAGATGGCTAACAATTGGGCAGCTTGACCGGAGGAAGTGGCAACGGCAGCAGAACCACCTTCCAAGGCAGCGATTCTCTTTTCAAAGACATCGGTGGTTGGGTTCATGATTCTAGAGTAGATGTAACCTGGTTCTCTTAAACCGAACAAATCAGCACCATGCTTGGAGTCTCTGAACACATAAGATGAAGTGGCATACACTGGAACAGCTCTGGCTCTGTTAGCAGATTCTGGTTCTTCTTGACCAGCTTGAACACAAGCAGTATCGAATTGTAGTTCTGTATGACATAAGATATATGATTTTAATAAAGACAGTTAGTATGGAAAGTCAATGGTAGAGATGTGCGGTACTTAAATCAACCACAGTTTTGTATAGGGAAAAACCACATACTTTGAGACATTTTTTTTTTTTGAATGAAAATGAAAGTGTTGATAAAGTTAGTTTATTAAAAAGCTATGCTATGCTATCAATTGATTACAGAGTATACTCCTTTACAAATTACACATTAAGAAAAAGAAAAATGAAAATGAAAAGAAAAATTTAAAGGGAAATACAAGTTATTAAATGGCACTACCCAACGAAACCATCGATTGGGGTAGCAATGAGTTGGAACCCCCATTGAACTCTGTAGTAGTGAAAAATCAGTTGGTTTTTGTCCACCGCTGTTAACTAAGGAAAACTCTAAATACAAGGAAGAAAGAAAACAAAAAAAAAAAAAAAAAAAAACAGTGTGAGATGTGACGCCACAGTATGGGGAAAATTCTCTTATTCACGTGACTTATGTGAATTTTGTGGGAACAGAGTCCGTTGAGCGGACCTGTGACCGGTTAAGGGTTGGTCATTGGATTTCTGTCGGAGTTATTATCTTTAGAAGAGATATTATCATTAGAAGAGATGAGATGAGTTGAATTGGGTTGGTGTGATAAATCAGTTGGTAGCTGGTGTTTTTTTAATTTATCAAAGTTGTTACTTTTATTCCACAGGGTCAGATTGTTCTTTTACTATGTCCACACTATAAATCACAGTGGAAACACAAATATGCATTTCTTGTGGCTGTTGGAGATCGATACCACACCTCACCACTGTTATTGTCTATGGTTCTAGCATTCCAAGTTAAATGGTGGTTCAGTTCAACGTATTTGTATTTTCATAGCAAAAGGCTATGCAATTCTCTCAAAGGCATCAAATCCTTCTTTTTAAAAAAAAATTGGTTGCAAAATGGAATTTAGAACCATTATGACATATTTGATTGATAATAATACATTGGTAAAATGATCCCTCATGTACATTACTGATTAATAGTTAACTTTAACAATATTAAAGATCACATCAAGAGTTGTGGTTTGTTTATATCTCTTGTAATAAAAGTTATTTTAGACAATATCAATATCTAATAGTTACAGCTATTTTTCGTATTTTTGATAGAGATTTTGAAAAGCTCAACTTATTTTTGGAAATTTTCAACTCCCAACTAAGCACTAAAAAGACATAAAAGGAAGTAATTACTAGACCTAATGATAGTACTCGATTTATATATAATGACTTCTATCACATCAATGTTTTTACGCAAAGAGATTGTTGTAGGTAACGACAACGAGCGCTTTTGTTACAAAAAAAAAAACATGTCAAAGTGCACAGCCAGGAAATCTTTCATTCAGAATCAACGATTAATAAGAGAACAGCTATGGGAACTAGCTTAAATATGATTTAGAAGTTATAATATGTATTAGCTGTGAAACTAGTTGGTGATTAACCTTTTTCAACCTTTGAAATGCCTCCAAATTTGTAGAGATCTGTTAATTAGCTTTGATGTCCTAGATTCCTGGAAAAAGAAAAAAAACTGCCCCACGCCTCAAAAACGGTTTTTTTCCTTTCCTTGTTTTTGACACGTTCACATACGAATGTAGGTATAAATATAGATTTAGGATAATCTTTGATATATAATTTGGTCCTTTGTGTTCATCGAGAAACTGATACAGAGCAACGTCTCCATACTAGGATAATACCACCTGTCACAATGCCTATCAGCTTCGAAAATTTACCTAGAGATTACGAACAGCTGCAAGTTCCAGCATTCATTTTGAAAGGACATTCCTCCGCAAACAACGATGGTTTAATCGTTGTCGAATCAGACAAATATTCAACTCAATGCTTTGAAGTCACTTCAGGATACTTCAAGGCATTTTTGAATTTGGGTTTAGGAACAAATACACTGACCATTAAACACATGGATGGTAATATTGGAAGAGACGGTTATCCAGTTCCAAACTACAATAAAAAACCCTTCGATCAAATTAAAGTCACCATCAACTACAAGCCAATTGAAGATCCTAATGTCGTGCCAAAGATCCATTTGTGTGTATTAGTCGGACATGACTCTCCAATGTTGTTTGATTGCCCTGCTGCAAAAATGTACGAGGGTAATGGAATTGAAACTGCAATTAGAAAACTCAGAGTCGGTGGAAGAATCATGCAAGGGTTCACGCAAGATGAAATGAGTAAAAATGGACTTGGAAGAAGATGCTTCAGATTTGTGGAGGAGAAGACTCTTGCCACATCAAGTTGGCAATTAGAGAAAAACCAAGCACAAAGAGATGAAATCAAAATCCACATTATCAAGTCTGAGATGTCAACATCACAATTGAGAGATGCCAATTACGCACAACAGAACAGCAAGGGTACCGATACTGGTAAGTTATACAATCAAACATTGGATGATTTAAAAAGATACGGTGGCCCTTTCTCCGATGATGCCACAAATGACGTCCCTGCACTGGCTGCTGTTATCATATTAGATGGACATTGGGATAAAAAGCAGAACCTGATCTTGGGTCATGCTGCTTTGGGTGGTGGTACTGACAGAATAAAATTGGCAATCTTTGGTTCCCATGGGTTACATTCATGGCCAGTTTACTGGGAAGGAGTTCAAAGAGCCTTCTCTGATTGTACCAGATTGAGCACAGATGAAGTTGCCAACGATTGTGGTGAATGTGAATCTGCTTGGGAATGTTTAACTGTCTCATTAGGTGCATTTATGCACGAAATTGGCCATTCTTTAGGGTGTCCCCACCAAGAGAATGGTGTGATGTTGAGAGATTACGTTACAATGAATAGAAAGTTCCTTTCAAAGGAAAGATACTCTTGCAGAACCAAGAGAAATGAATGGGGTCCAATTCCAACAAAGGATGAACCAGGTTGGCATAGATTAGATCTGTTAAGATTCTTGTATCATCCTGCATTTGCGTTGCCAGGCGATTTCAATGATTTTGAATTCAGATTAAATGAGACTAGAGTCAACCAAGGTATGAAGTTACCACAAGGTATCGACGCTGGTCCACAATTTATCGTTATCGATAATAAGAACTTGGAGATCAGATCCGAAACTGGTGTGTATCTTATAGAGTGTCATATTGATGAATGGTCAAGACTACACTACGAGTATTTACCAAAATTCTACAATGGTATTGGAGCACAAAAAGTTGTTAGAATCAATTACGATGTCATCCAAAACCAACTTGCACCCCAGTTTAGAGGTAAGAAGCTTAAATTAGAGGCATTGTGCATTGGTCTGAAGAGTAAATCCATCGATGATACAGCTAAATACCTACAAGAACAAAGTACTGGAATCCAGGGATTGGCTGGTAATACTGTTAGAAAATCACAAAAATTGGGTAATGCAAACCAAGGTAAAGAAATCATCACCCATTTCCCACCAGGAAAGAAGATCTCCATGATCAGAGTGTCCCATGGCTCTGCCTTAGATGGTATTGAAGTTTACTTTAATGACAATTCATATGCCGTGTTTGGCAATGCTAAATCTCATCACAGTGATTTCACACTTGACCCAGATGAGTACATCATCTCAGTGGATGTTCATTCCGGCTACTGGATCGATGGTATTCAATTCACAACAAATAAGAAAGTCACACCTCATTATGGTGGTAATGGTGGTGAGTTGCACAGGTTATACGTTCCTCAAGGTACCAATCTAATGGGATTCTACGGTCTTCTGGGGAACTGGATTTACAATATTGGTATACTTTACGGCTAAGTGTTTCAGTCATTTATTTATTTTCATGGACTATTTGTTATCGGTTTGCATTTTTTTATTGTTTACAAACATTTGAAATACAAAAAAAAAATTGATGTAATCATTTATTTATCATTAAAAGTAGTTTGTAACTTGATTTGTTTGAGAAAAGTTTTGTAGAAAAGATGGTGTGAACTTTTTAATGTCGTTAAGAGGAACCTGAAGTCCATTTGGAAGTTTATTTGAACTGAAAAGGTACCCATCATACACTTCCTTGGTAGTTAAAACCTTGTCAAATGCCAACGTATCATTTTGATTTGTGAATTTAACCTTTAAAATCTTTAACAATTTGATAACCATTATGAGATTTTGTTTAAAAATCTCCGGGAAAATATCTTTGTTGTTGAATTTTTTCTGTAATTTGATCTCCTCTTTGAAAACTAATTTGTCCTTTAATTTATCTTTTTGTTTGAAGTTTAGTTTTAGTTTGGCCTTGATAGGGTCTTGTTCAATGACGTTGATCAATCCGTACTCCACCAGACCTATCGACACCCCTAATTGATCTTTATTATAACAATCCAATGACAGGAAGTAACTATACACTGTTTCTAAAAAGCTTTGAAACCCTTGCATTTTCAAGTCGATATCGACTACAGGTTTCAGATTTTGAAGAATCTCCAACTCGTTATGGATGAACACTAGTATCTTGCAATACACACTGACTCTATCTGGAAGTTTATTGAAATCACCAAATTTTGACTCAACATCCACGTACGTCAGGTAAATATTCTTGAAAATGATGATCAATTGCACCAACGTTGTGTTCAAATGGAACACATAATTGAAATTATCGGCATGGAGTTTATCGTGGATTTCAGTTTTGAATTCGTTCAAGTAAGAGAACGATGCCTTTAATAAATTATTTGATTTTTTCCAAGTTTCATCACTGGAGTTTCTGTTGTTTATTGTATTTTCATTCAAAGTTTCAAGAGTCAGCATGTTATATATTAAACCAATAGTTATTATGGAGACCATGATTTCATCGTACACAGACCACCTTATGATTTTCCGTTTCATCTTTACAGCGTAATTAGTCCAAGGGGCGACCCCATCAATGTTTTCAATGTAATCAATCTTTCTGGAATCATTTAATATTTCAGATAACGACATTTTCGTTTTTCCCATGGTGTCGTATGTGTATTTGAATAGTGCTTCGATGTAATCATGAAGACTATTTGTGGAGTTCATCAATTGAGATGGAGTGATGCATAACCGTAAGTCCACCAACGACGATGGAACATTCGGTGACACTTTATATTTATGAACGGGAAATGGTATTTGATCTCTAATGAATGACATTGAACAGTGGTTTGACCATATATATTATTAGGTATTGGATTCCCTTGATATACATAACACAATAAACGGTAAGATATCGGTATTTTACCAATTCATTCCATTTTATTATGTGGTCTCTTTAAACGCGAGCACTTTTATGAGCATCTTTTTTGTGAAGCAGTGAGATGATAACAAACAATATTGTACACATATCATATATATATACTGTAATTGATAATGAAAGATTCATTCACAACAACCACACACCGTACAATATCAATTCACCATGAGTGGGAATCAAATTCAATATCAAATACATACAGAGGCAGGCTCTCTTTCTGTGGCGTCTAGAAACTCAGAGTTCCCTGAATCCGATTTAATTCCTCAACCGTATGAACCATCAGCTAGCATCGATAACCCTGGAATACCACTGTTATCTGATTTCATTAAGAGCACGGATCTTGTCATTGAGAATAAAATCAGTGAACCAAGGGATTTCTTAATGACGGAGAGAACAACGTTGAGTTGGGTTAAATTTTGTTCTATGTTATTGTTATGTGCTATTGCACTTACGTTAAATTACAGATTAGACACAAAGGACGTCAATAACACACCAAGTGAAGATGATAACAAGGAGCTTCATTTGAAAATGGGGATCAGTTTGATGTTAGTCCTGATGGGTGTATTCTGTGTTGTGCTGAGTGCTTTCAATTACTTTCAAGCCATTTACAGTTACCAAAGAGAGAAGATCAAAACATTTGACACAGGTATCACCACTCTTGCATTGATACTACTAATTTTAACACTGATAGCAATAAATATACTGCTGATGTATTTTGATTGATTATTGTGTATATAAATAATGACTTTTGTCTTCCTTTTGTGCAAATTATTTTATATGTTTTTCTTTTCGTTTCTTTTCGTTTCTTTTCTAATACTAATTAATACGATTTTACCAGTTATCTACCCCATTAATTAATTCATAAATAAATGTTAGTACTTTAATTATCTCACACTCTATACATATCCTGCAATAATGTAATGTAAACTTGTAAACAAAACAAACACCAATAGGGACCGACCATTCGATGGATCTGCTGCTTACAGCTGCATTCGGGTTTGTTGAAAATATCGATCCAGGATTGCTTGTGCATCTCTAGGGTGTGATCATGATTAGCTAGTTACTCCCTACTGAATCTACACCACATTCAACCACAGGTGTTTCAGAGATATATTTCTACAATACACACACACTTACTCTACAACGATCCAAACAACTAAATAACAAAATAACACCAAGTAGAACCCGAGATCAAAGGTCAAAAGAATTCAACGGACAAATAAGATTTTAACTTTCCCAAATAATATATGCAAGAGCCATGTGAGCCGGTTTCCACTTAGTTCATTTTCCTGGGATGAATGGTTTTTTCTTCTTCTTTGGATTTTGGAAGATATATATATATAAACTAGTTTCCCTTTGGTTTCTTGTTTTAAATATCAGAAGTCCATATAGCGTGTAAATTGTTTCCCCATTGTTGTATTTTTTTCCGGTTGTTATTATGTTCGGAACATTTGTCAATACAACGGAAGATCCTAAGCTCTATGCTTCTTTTGAAAAGAAAATCCATGATTACAGACAACGGTTATCAGATGGAGTTTTGGAATCCTACAAGTTACCGGAATCATTGATACCTGACAGAAATGCCAATGGGATTAATGTGATTGAATTATCCGAGAAACATCTGACTGCAAAGCAGATCGAAATCACCAAGTTATCAGCAGTGGATATCACTGACCAAATATCAAAGGGATTGTTGTCATCAGTGGATGTGTTCACTGCATTTGCAAAGAGGGCGACTGCTGCACATCAATTGACAAATTGTGCCATGGAACTGTTCATTGAGGAGGGACTGACAAGAGCACAGGAGTTGGATGATTATTATAGAAGAACGGGTAAAACCGTTGGCAGGTTACATGGGTTACCGATATCATTGAAAGAACATATGAATTACCCGGGGAGGATCACTCATGCCAGTTATGTGGGATTTATGGATAACGTTCCTGATAACATGGCTCTTGTTCCTGAGATATTGTATGAAGCAGGAGCTGTGTTTTACATAAGATCAACGGAACCACAGACAATGATGCAATTGTGCAGTAAGAACAACATCACCGGTGTCTGTGTCAACCCCCATAACACTAATTTAACCCCTGGTGGATCAAGTTCTGGAGAAGGGGTTCTTGCTGCTATGAAGGGGTCAGCGATTGGTGTTGGCTCAGACATCGGTGGATCCGTGAGAGTTCCTGCTTCATTCAATGGGGTTTGGGGGTTGAAACCAACACAGAAAAGATTGCCAATGAAAAATGCACTTGCGGCAGGTAGCTGTGTTCCCGACGAAGTTCATCCTACATTCGGACCAATTGCTAGATCAGCCCAGGATATAGATCTATTCATGCAGGTGGAGATTGCTGGAAACCCATGGGAAAGAGATGCTTCTGTGGTACCAGTGCCGTGGAGAGTGGTACCTGTTCCGAAGATTGAACAATTGAAAGTGGCTATTGTTTTTGATGATGGTGTTGTCAAACCAACACCTCCAATCTTAAGAGCGTTGCAATTGGCCAACAAGAAACTGATCTCTGCTGGTGCAAATGTCATTAAGTGGGAACCCATTGAAGTAGAGAAACTAGTCACGACATTAAACACAGTTTACACAGGAGATGGTAACATCAGTGTCAAAGACGTGTTGGCAATTTCAGGAGAACCTGTTCTACCATTGACTGCAACATCAATGTCATTTGGTAACGGTGATGCAGGGATATCGTTCCATCAAGATCATGAAGCAGTGGGTATCAGAAACCATTTCAGGCAAGTGTATTATGATACCATGGACCAACTAGACATTGATTTCATCTTGTCCCCAGCGTATTCGTCTGTGGCGAGTAAATTAGAAACGATTCATTATTGGGGTTACTCGTGTCTGTGGAATTTCTTGGATTTCCCAAGTATAGTGTTTCCAACAGGGTTATCATGTGACCCTGATGTAGATCAACCTGATTTGAAACACAAATGTCGTAATGAAGTGGAAAAATACGAATACGGATTGTACAATGACGCCAATGAATTTAAAGGTGCTCCAATTGGACTTCAATTAAGTGGTAGACGTTGGTTCGATGAAGAATTAGTCAAGGCAGCTCAAGTGATCCATGAGGTAATCACCAATTGAAATAGCCCTCTATTGTGTAAGTCACAGGTTATTTTTTATGGATATTAGATAGATAAAATTTACATACATTTAGACAATTAGATATAGTGGGTAGTGGAATAAGTTGGTATACATGTAAGAATCAACGCGGATTATTTTTAAAACTAAAAACGCAGATCGGCTTAGAGGCAGAAGTATCTATTGTGTCAGCCAGATCAGGTTTAGTAAGAGGATTAGAATGTACATTTAGTATAACAGTGACATTTATATTTACATGTATATTTAAATTGATCAATTTACATGAAAATTTATAAAAAACTATTGGTTCTTTTCATGGTATCGATGAACCATTGAATTAGTCAAGGATCTGTGAAGTGAACCGATTGTTCCGTTTTAAATTTTGATCGAGATCTGACCGACCCAAATACAAAACACCCTCCTCCGTCATCCTGTCCCCAATGAACTTTCTACAAAACATCAATGATCAACTTGAAGGTATTCCATTTTATGACGATATTTTGGAAAAATGGAATGATTACGCTGGAGACAAGTTTCAAACCAAGGACCCTTATTTACAGACATTACCTGATGGATCTACAAAGAAGTTAAAATTACCTGACAATGCCACTAAACAAGAGAAAAAGGCATGGAAGAAAACCCAACGGAGAGCATGGAGAGACGATAAATGCTTCATGGGCTGTTACCCAATAGATTGTGGCATTGGATTGGGGCCCTTGCTAGTGCTCATCCCTGGAATTGGACCTTTGTTGATGTATGCGATCCATGCTAGGTTGATCCATGAGGCAGCTGAGACGTTCCACATCGATGTGAAGACCATGGCTAAGTTACAAGCTAACATCGGATTTGACTTATTGTTGTCATTCCCACCGTTGATTGGAACTTTCTTAGAGTGGTTGAATGGTTGTTCCACCAGAAATGCCGCTATCATCCACACATTAGCTACAAAGCAATTGCTAGAACGAGCAGAGAGGGAAAAGAACATTGAATTACAAAAGAGACAGAGTAACCAGGGGTACAATAATAGGAAAGATAGTAGGTTACAAACAAGCCAGTATTCAAAACCTCAACCTCAACCTCAACCTCAACCTCAAAGACAAGTCAAACCCCATCCAGTACCTCCTTTACCTGAAAACATGAATTGGAACACTAACCCAAACGTCCCGAGTGCGCCTAAGAGGAAACTCCCTCCTGCTCCGAACTCATATATCAGTGAACAAGACCACTACAACAACCGTCAAAGAGTTGATCTAGTTGGAAATATATTGGCTGATGATAATACGGTAACAACAACAAACCCACCCGGTCAACGACTGGTGTATCAAGACAATAACAATGGATATCACCAACAACACGAAGGTGTATACACCAGCCATGTGTAACATTAACACACATACACACACTCAACCCTTTGTATATATATATATATTTATATCTATCTAACACTGTGTATGTAATTTGATATATAACTAAACTAACTCTTTGTCTCAATAAAGAAAAGAAGAAAGTTCCAGAAGAAAAATGGCAACGCGACACGACCTCTGCTTACCAAAGAAAGAAAGAGAAAGAGAAAAAAAATTTGGGAAATGGACGTTTGTAACACAAAACCGAAAGGAAAAAAAAAAGGTAAGATTTAAAACATATAGGTATAAATATATATATATATATATTGATATTTGCCCGCTAGTTTAATACTGAAACAGATCATTTAACTTTAAAGTATTACCTTATTATTTGACGACAATACCAGTTAGTTAGATACTATTTTTTTCAATACATTTTCTTTGATTTCTAATCATTAACCAATTTATTTCTGTGGAAAAAAAGTCAAAAAAAATCTGAAACAAAAATTTTTTTTTGCCTACCAACAAGTATAATCCACAATACAAACATATAACTACTGGATACCAAGCACTCAAACACAGAACATCATAACTATATAGTTCAAATTGCCTGTTTCAAATAGTTATACTATAGAGAATTTCAAATAGTTATACTATAGAGAATACTTTAAAAAAAAAGATAGAAGATATAACAGAATATTTTTTCTATACAATACGATTCATATAATACTTAATAGATAGATAAAAAGTACACATATACTCATTCACATACACATACACACACATAGATTTCTATCAATATGGTTAAAGACACAAAATTCTATGATTTATTAGGTGTTTCACCAGATGCCAGTGATTCTCAATTGAAGAAGGCCTACAGATTAGGTGCTTTGAAGTACCACCCTGATAAGAACCCATCACCAGAAGCTGCTGAAAAATTCAAAGAGATGACGCATGCATATGAAATCTTAAGCGATTCTGAGAAGAGAGACGTTTACGATCAATACGGTGAAGAAGGTTTACAAGGTGGTGGAATGGGTGGTGGTGGAATGGATGGTGCCGACATCTTTTCACAATTCTTTGGTGGTGGATTTGGTGGATTTGGTGGTGCTCAAAGACCATCAGGACCACAAAGAGGTAAGGACATCAAACATCCAATCAGCTGTTCATTGGAAGAATTATACAAGGGTAAGACTGCCAAATTAGCATTGAACAAGACTGTTCTTTGTAAATCATGTAATGGTAAGGGTGGTAAGGATGTCAAGAAGTGTACATCTTGTCACGGTACTGGTATGAAGTTTGTCACTAGACAAATGGGTCCAATGATTCAAAGATTCCAAACCACATGTGACCAATGTAATGGTGAGGGTGACATAATTTCTGCCAAGGACAGATGTACCGTTTGTAAGGGTAAGAAGACCAGTCAAGAGAGAAAGATCCTGGAAGTTCACATTGATCCAGGTATGAAGGCTGGTCAAAGAATTGTGTTTAGCGGTGAAAGCGATCAACATCCAGACACCATTCCAGGTGATGTTATCTTTATAGTTGATGAGAAGCAAAATGATACCTTCACTCGTGAGGGTAACGATTTGTTCTACGAGGCTAAGATTGATTTATTGACTGCATTAGCTGGTGGATCATTTGCCGTTAAACATTTGAATGGTGATTATTTGAAGATTGACATTTTACCAGGTGATGTTATATCACCAGGTGAAGTGTTAGTCATTGAGGGTAAGGGTATGCCAATTCCAAGACATGGTGGTTACGGTGATTTGTTTGTCAAGTTTGAAATTGAATTCCCAAAGAAGAACTTTGCCAATGAGGACAAATTGAAATTGTTGGAAGAGGTGTTACCAAAGAGAAAAGAATTGGGTATTCCAAAGAAGGCTGAAGTTGATGACTCATGTGTTTTAACTGCCGTTGATCCAACTAAACATAAGAAGAATAGAAGTGCATACGATCACGATGACGAAGAAGAAGGTGGTGAACCAAATGTCCAATGTGCTCAACAATAGTTGCATTGTATTTTTTTTGTCTTTATTGATTATCATTTGTTGTATTTGATATTGTTTCCCCTCCCTTCCATTGTGTTATAATATTCTATATATATATATATATAACTTTTACATATTTAATTTGCTTTAACAATTTATTTTTACTTTATAGTAAATTTTCTCTTCATTTTTTTTCTCTCTCTTTCAAAACCGTTTATATTAGCTATTTTTAATTTGATTTCTTCTTTTTTTTTTCTTCTTCATTATTATTTATATGTTTTTTTCTTGTTTGAATTTAATTTCAATTATAAAGTCCTCTTTTTACTTTTCTATTATATAGGTACAACCATTAAAAATGAGTAACAGAGAAACAAAATGCTTATATTTACAATCTTGTATCTGTTCTTTTGTTCTTTTGTTCTTTTGTTCTTTTGTTCTTTTATTTTGGTCTTTTGTTCTCTTGTGATCGTGTTTTTCTGTTGTCATTTTTAAAATACCCGTGTTCATCCTATTTACTTTAAACAACTGGAACATGGTAGCATATACCAGATAATACATACTTGACCAATGTATAAAAAGTACTGTTTGTTATCTGGAAAATCATATAATTACAATTTTTCAAGATACACGAAATATCAAAGACCAATTGATTCATTGTCGATTGATTTAGTGTCATTTATTATATAATAGTTCCAACCAAATCAATCATGTGCGAATTTTTGTGTAATGATAATCAAATCCATTCATTAAACTTAAAAATAAAATACTCCTCTTACAAAAATTATGTATAATAGAATCTATAGAATCTAATAAGCGAGATCTTGAGCCGATCGACCTTTTTTAAAAAAATAGCTACGAGACGAGACGAGACGAGACGATAGGAGACGATAGGAGACGATGATTAATTACAATTTCCCAATTAAGCTAAATACAAATAAAGTACTAATAAAAACATAAAAAAAAAAAAGAAAACAAAGCAAAAGTGATAAAAGTGACGTATTTTCGCGCTCTCCTTAATCAATTATCCTGTAATTGGTAATTTATTTACCTTATAGGAATTGACAGTGAGGGGTGAGTGAAATAAAAGGTAAACGGTGAGAAGTTCGCTAATAGGAAGACAGTGGCGAGGAGGGGGGGGGTATATGAGGGACACCCGTGTAAATACAAAGACCTACGGGACTGGGGACTGGGGACTGGGTAGGGGGGAGGAGGAGGACTGGGAGAGAGACCTTTCTCCCCAACCAGGCAAAGGCACAAAACAAAGAAAAAAAAATTTTTTTTTTTCTTTTTTGGCATTTTAGTTAAATTGTGGCCCATTTAGGAAATTTGATTGCTAATTGATCTGCTGTATTGTGTTTTTGTGCTGGCGGGCTTGAAATTTAATTTTTTTTTTTGGTTGTTTGGTGTGATTCAATTTAAAGGGGGTTGGTTCGTTGGTTGGTTGATTTGTATAAAGGGGTAGGGAAGGAGGGAAAGAGGAATGGGAATGGGAAAGTGAAAGTGAAGGTGAAGGAGTAAACATACAGTTACAGTATTACAGTATCAGGGCTATGAGCCATACTGAAATGAAAGTGAATGAAATGCCAACTAGTTTTATCCCTGTAATAGTAGAAGTTCTACGAACGACATTCTATTTAAACTAAACTAAGTGTAATTGTCTTGTCTTATGCCATTTACATTTTGCATCTATACATATACATATACATATACATATACATACACACACACACATATATATATATTATATTATATTCTATTCTATTCTATTATATATTTGATTTAATTTCTCTATTTCTCTATTTCTCTATTTGTCTCTTTTTTTTTATTAATTCCTTTTCTTTGATCTAAAACGATTTTTTTACTTGACAAACATTAACTATTACAAAGTTAACGCATCATTTCATATTAATTTCCTACACTAATATATATCCATCCATCACGCATCATCCAACAAAAGCCCAAAGCTCACATTCATTCATTCATTCATTCACATTCACATTCACATACATCCCACATACGTTCACATACATACACATTTCATAGCAAAAAATAAAAAAAAAAATACATTGCATCGTTCCAGTGTTCCATTTATAGCCATTTTCTATTCTATTCTACTCTATTCTACTCTACTCTACTCTATTTTACTGTTTTCTTTGTGACAATTCTCTCAAGTTCCTTTGTTCAATCAGAAAAAAAACTTGCATCTCTGTTTACTGTTTTTTTTTTTTTGATTTGCTTTTTCTTTTTCCTCCTGTTGTTGTTGTGATATATATATAGATATATATATATAGCGATATATATATATACAATTCAAATTAGTTGATTTCAAGGTTTTTATTTGTTGTTTTCCTCCTTCTTCTTCTTCTACTGCTTTATCTAGTGGTTGTGAACTATACCCCCTTTCTCCTCTCTCTGTGATACAACTAATACTCATTTTTTACATACATACACACACACAGAGGTACACATTCAACCACTTTTAATATGCCTGTTCCTCCAGCTCAATACGATACGGTGTTAATTAGAGAACATCTTTACCAAGATTTGAAACATAAATGGTTGGTTATCCCACCACAGGCTAAAGAACCTGGTTTCAAACCAGTTCATGAGATTGGATTAGGATTAGCCGATTATAAGATGGTTAACATTGACTCACTGTCACCAATAGATGACAATGGTCATTTGTTTCAATACATGATTGACCATTATTTGTTGATACTGTTGATATCCATTGGTTTGTACTTAATGGGTAAAGTGTCCTCCACTGCCATCAGACGTGCCTTTAAGAAATCAACAAAATTAAAGGCCATTTCATCAGATTCTTACTCGTCTATCAACATTGAAAAATCTCCATTACGGTACAATACATCTGATTTAGAGAAGGGTCTGACTAGAACACCAACCCCTGCTGGCAGCAACATTAAAACAACAACAACAACAACCGCTAATACAGCTTCCACTACAGCTGCATCTCCAATGCCTGCTATATCTTCAAATTATTCCCCTCCTTCTCTGATTAACACTCCTTCCACTCCACCACCATTAGCGTCTCCTTCATCCACCGTCACTGGTCCTCTGAAGGGACTGAACCTGGCTGGTTCCATCTTTCAAGAAAAATTGTCTAACTTCCCAGAGAAGATCGTCAATGATCCAAATTTAATGCATATGATGGGTAATTTGAAGATCCAATAAACAAATATATAAAACCATTCATATTCTCTTATTCCTTCCTTCCTTCCTTCCTTCCTCCTTGAGCTATTTTCTATTTCTGTTCTGTTCATTTATTTGTATTTATTTTACTCATTTTGCTTCATTGTTTATAAGTTTCTATTAGTCTCTCCATCATACTCATATGCTTCTCCATTAATTACTGCATACTATGCTGAGCAACTGTCTTTTTTTTACTTCATTAATTGTTACCCCCTCCTCTTCCTACCTTATTATTACATTGCATTTTCATTTCCATTTTCATTTTCATTTTTCGTTTGTCCCATTACATCATCATATACTATGAATACTTTTATTTAAGGATTTGTTCATCGTTGCTCCTCTTCCATTTTTGTTTTATATAACTTAAATATAATATCTTTGCATTCTATTAAATAAATTCCAAAAAGAAAAATCAAAAGTAAAACTTTTATATATATATATTAATACCAATTAATACCAACACCATTTACTGTTGACTGTCCAATCAACGTCATTGACATTACCACTGTTTAACTTAGGATTAATCAACCGTAATGCACTCAATGCACCACTGTTAGGAATGCCACATTTGGCATGAAATTCATCTTGTAAATACGTTTCAATGGTTTTCCTGTCACTTGTATCATTGGTGTTGGAATAATCAAAGATCTCATCTTCCCAAACGACAATCTTGTCAAATAATCCATCTGGCACTGTGACAACTAGCAAATCTAAAAGGGTCTTCACATGGCCCCATGTTTTCCCATGGATCGCTAACACAATGACTCTTTTGCCTCTGAAATCTAGAGTCCAAAGAATAAACCCATCATCTGCGTCGTCAAATGACACCCCATACCGTAATTGGTCTTGGTTAACATTGAATAACTTGATACCACAGTAATTGTCTCTGTTCACATACCATTCAAATCTGTCCTGTGTTGGTTTCACTGACAAAATAGGTAATTTGGTAGATGCCTTGGATCTGGATTTACCCTTTGCCTCAATCATCTTGACAATGTGACGATCATACGCTTCAACTTGTCTTTGAAAATCATTTTCAATGGTGTAGTAGGCACCAAATGCTGTTGTTTGGTTGTTCACATACTGGTTCTGACGATCCGCAATGACTGATTTGTCAAATGGAATTTCAATCACTGGCACATGGTAACATTTGTAACCAAATCTGGAATAATATTCACCGACTTCACTGTACAAAAACAAGAAATCGTTTTGACCAGGCAACACCTTGGCCATACTCTCTGTCAGTTGTGACAACATATAAGTAGCATACCCCTTCTTTCTCTCATTGGCAAATGTGTACACCGATCCAACAACAGCACTGTAACATTTTCCAACAGTTTCAGTGGCATAATCAAAGCAATGAGATTCCAACACAAGACATTCACATGCACAAACGATAGATCCATTGACTTTCAACACCCAATAGTAAACTCCTTCCTTCACTTTAGAGTAATCCCTTTCAAAGTTACATAACGGCTGTGTGTATGAATTTCTCTCTCTTTGATAGTATTCTTCCAACGTTAATGGGGTCCCCCAAGAAACATGGTTTTCCGTTTGACAGATCTTCAACGTCTCCCAATCCTTGACCAATTGAAACTCATATTTGTCATTATTCTTATTCTCTTCAGTTGATAATGTCATGATACCTTGTCAATTGAATGTTGAATAATTGCCTGCTTCAAAATCACTTTCTCCTGGTTTTCAGAGGACTTTGTCTTCCATAAATAAACCTTGTCCTGTTCTTATCAGCTAGCTAGCTCCATTTGAAATCTCTGTGTAATTGCCGTGTTGTGCGTGCCCCTCGGCCAAAAACATGATGAGTCGATCGACGCAAGAGCCAAGTAATAATCGACTTTCCAACCACTCATCTTTCCAAAGACAAAGAGAGAAAAAGCGATCATTACTAACAAAACAAAAGGGTTTCAAGTATCAGGATACTAAGTATCTCCCATATCGATCCTTAGACTCTCCACTTCACTTTGCGAACATTTTCATTTCAGTATAACAAATAGACAATGAAGCCAAGTTTACGTTTACTTGTGAGACCAAGAAGGCCAGTGAGGGAGACTCCACCGTTATTACCACCATTGAAATTGTATCGTGAAATACTGAGAGCTCATAGAAAATTACCACCTGAACATCGTGAACTAGGTGATAAATACGTCAGGGCAGAGTTTAAAGCACATAAAACCATTGACAACCCATTACATATTGTCGGATTTTTAACCTCATGGCAGGATTATCTACAAATGGTGTCTCAAAATAGCGATGATGATTGGAGAAAGTACAGAATCAGTTCTCAAGATTTAGAGAAGATGAGCGATGAACAAATCATTCAATTACACGATTTAATGCAAGAGACCAAAGAATTCTACGGTGCTGAAGACGAATTTGACGATAGTGTTAATCCAGATGGTTCCCCAAAGAAACAATAGGAACCGTTGGAAATTTCATTCCCCCCCCCCACAACTCATGTACATATTTTATTTATAAGCTAGCTAATTCATTTTGTATTTCATACACCAATAGAATAATTTATACCTGTACTTTTACCATTGTAACTCCGATACTATGTCTATTTTATTTTGTTAAACCTTTTTAATCTAATGTAGAAATAAATAAATAAATAAATAAATAAATATATAAATAAATATATAAATAAGAAATGAATAATATATACTGTAATAACTGTAACTATCGCACTATGAGAGATAATACTTTTCTCTACCGTCCCGATTCAACTAAAACACACATTCCAACCTAAATCATCACATATATCACACCAATCAACGTATCTAGGTTTACCCTCTTTCACATTTGCATCAACGTATTTCCAAGCTTGTTGAACAATGGCCCAACTTCTACCTGCGTTCTTGGCCTGATACACTGAAGAAAACTTCTCGTACCTATTAGTCATCTCTTCCCGTTGTTCACGTGTATAACTGACAACGCCGATGATCAACAGTGAAAAACACAATGATGTCTGTATAGCAGTTGGCATCAACACATCGAACAATTTATCAGCGTGTTGTTTCAATGATTTGATCTCAGGATCTGAGAATTCGGTCATTTTGATACCAATTCTATTGTATATTTGAGCTACATACTGTAGTAGTTCAAAGAATGTCAAATGCACTTCAAACGTTTCTGCATCTTCATGTAACATCTCCAATGTAGCGTCTGATGGTCTAGCATTTTTGATACGTTTCTCCAACTCATCAAATGATTCATTAACCATTTCATTGTACTTGTTTGTGTACTCTTCCAGTTGTTCGGTGATCATTGCCTTTTGTTCCTTTGACTTTGTTTGTAAATTTGATTTGAAAAGATCTAATTGAAATTGGAAATTTCTTAATTTCTTTCTCTTATTGACAATCTCACCAAATATTAAAAACACCCTGTTAGAAGCACCTTGGAAAGGGTCCATACCATAATCGCCTCTTTCTAATAGTGCTTGTTCTTCAAAGATCAAACGGTAATCCTCCATATCGACCAGAGTTCCAAAGTTCAACGATCTCACAGCAAGAATATCATGAAAGAAGAAATTGGATGCAATCCATTTCCCCTCATTAGAATCCTTGTTGTTCTCTGTGAATTTGACCAACCCTCCGTATTCAGAGATTAAATCCTTTGATTGTAAGAAAAGTTGATACCAGAATTTAGTGTCACCTGAGGAGATTCTACCACCAATCAATGCAATAAACGCAGATAGCAAGATAACGTAGTCATCGTTACTCAATTGCCATCTCTTTGACAATCTGTCCTGCACGATTGCCAATCCCTTATTGTAGTATGAGAGTGCTATTTCATTTTCAGCACCTAGTAAAAACATACCACCCCAACCGACAATGGCATGCAACACAGAATCATCAACACTTGCCAATGATAAAAAGTAATTTCTGAAGAAATTCTTACTAGTCTTATACACAGTCAATGCATCGGCAATGTATGTGATGAAATGGTTCAAGAACAACACACCTGTGTCATCCAATTTAGCAGCTAACATGTCATTTGGTTGCACTAGTTGAATTCCATTGAATCCAGATTTGAACAAGGTACGAATGGTTGGCTTTAAGAATTTCATAACATCCTTGGATTTCAAAACAGATATTAATTGTTGTTCTGAAATATAATTGTTCTCCACAAGTTGTGATTCATCCATTGGGTAATACTCTTCACCGTCGTCATCATTATCCACTTCTTCAAATGCTTGTGGTCTGAACCGTCTAGGAACTACCTTTGTGGATGATACAGGAGAGTCAATGGATATAATGGTTCCTGTAGGAGATGGTGCAGATTGTACATGTTGTAAAGATGACACCATTCCATTTGTAGCTGCTCTGTCATCGTGTACGTTTAAATCTGGAGTCTGATCCAGGAAAAACCCAGGTGTGACAACTTGCAATGGGGAACCGGATGCTTGATCCTTTCCAACGGGGGAGAATCTTGGAGTGTTGTTATTTGATCTGTTATTGTTGTACAGAGACAGGGATTGGTTGAATATGGAATCAAGGATATTTGTCTCTGGATGGAAATTTGGTGATTTGATGTGATGAGCAATGTTACCTAACAACGTATCTAATTGTGAATCCATTCCATTAGAGTTGAATGCATTTGGAGAATCTACCAGTAATTTATTTGGAGATATAGTATTAAAGGCAAATGTGTTTTGAAATGGGGACAGTGACGAAAACATAGGAGTGTCTTGCACTCGTGGTGGGAATGCTGATTGGTTATCGGTATCCATTATCGCTGTATCTGTGGCAGTGACAACTGTGTCGACAGCATTGTTTACCATTGCTTCAGTGGTATTTGTCACTTCAATCACATTGGAAGGGGGAGGAGGTGGTGGAGATGGAAGAGGAACAATATTTACTGTTTTCACGGTTTTGGAAGGTTTACCTGCCGATTGAGCCATATTAGAATAGTAGGCATTATCATTGACAAACACTAGCCCCTTTGGCTTTGAATTGTTTATCATGGTACTGTTAGCATGGGCCGTCTGTTTGATTTTGATTTGATTGTTTGTTGATGCGGCCGTTGCTGTTGCTGCTGCCTTGGCTTTCGATTTTTCAATTTCAATTAATTTCTGTGATTCCATCAACAGATCCAATCCATTTTTGTTTTTCAATGCTTCAGGGTTTCTCCAAACACATTCCAAGTTTCTACTCTTGCACAATCCACACACCGGGTACACTTCATCACATTTTTTCTTCTTCCGTCTGCAATTATTACAACCATTTTTAGATCTTGAAGTTATACCGACGAATGATTTACTTTGAATGAACGGTTTCTTTGGCTTTGAATTGATCACTGGATTCTTTGATTTTTTCAATGATGAGGACGTTCTATTCATCCTTGTCGATTGACCATTGCCAGTGTTATCCACCGTAGTATTAATGATGTTAACTGTAACTGTTGATTTCTTGTTAGTGTTTTCCCCCGTCAATGGGATTCTTTGAACATGGGACATGATCTGAATAGGATACACGTGGATTATTTATTTGAAGATGATATATATGGTAATGTGTGTTCTTTTTGTTTTGATTGATTGACTTTAATAACAGGAAAAGGGGAGAGAAAACGTAATGAAGTAAAGAAAATAGAACAACAAAAAACAACCGACCAAAACTGGAATTATAAATACCACTTTACTGATGAGATGAGAATGATACGATCCACTATATCACTAAAGGAAATTGGAAAACAAAAAACAAACCAAAAATCCATTTAATAATTTTTCATAAACAAAAAAGACACTCCTTACAAAATTAATCTATTGTTATCTTTTTTTTTTCTCTCTTTATCAAACCCCCGTTTCCCTTCTCTGGCTTTTCCTCTTTATCTTTCGCAATCGCACTCAATAATCATTTCTGACTCGCTAAATAGCTTAACTAGGTAAACTCGTTCGTTCTCTATCAAAGATTAAATTAAAGATGCGCACGACCATTGAAAAGAGAAACATTTTGTAAGTTCCACGACCATCGACATCGACCGAGACAAGGAGTGGCAATGGCAATGGCAATGGCAATGGCAATGGCAATGTTAATTTAGTTGATCATTGGTATTGGTATCAAGTAATGTTCAATGGTTGTGTATTGTCTGAAATGAAGATTGTATTAAGATAATGTCTTTGAGAACACAAGAGAGAGGACGACGATGAAAAAATAGGAACGGGTAAACTATTTTCGAATATTGAAATTACCGTATGGTTAGATGGATCGATGGATCGGTTACGATATGAAGTGTTTTGATGTTTTTTTAATATAATACTTTTTTTTCAGTTAAAAGACAAAACAAAAAGACAAGATGTGTAGAAATGAATATGAGATGAGTATACAAGAGATCAAACAAACAAAATAGGAAATACCAGTAATAGACAAAAGCAAGAACAAATCAAAATATAAAGAAACAAAAATCAAATTAACTATGATGATGGATGAAATGATGGATTGATGGATGGAAAAAAATAAAGGAAAAAACATGCATATATTTTTATTTCTTGTACTTTGAATGTGGGGGGGGGGAAGGGATGGTCGTTAGAAATTAAATGGATCATCTTCCTCTCCAAAACTGTCAAAGAAAGTGGTAAACACTAACACAGTACCGTATATCAAATACCCACCAACAATAGTCAACGTGCAAGCCATTGATGTCAATTCATGACAATGGTACAAGATCATTGGAAACACTGTACCCGTCGTCAACAAGAAACTAGATAAAAATCTACCAAAGTCCACCACATCTGAACTGCTTCCACCCTCGGAATCATTCAAATAATCATCGTAATGGTACCCATAATACCCAGTGATTAACACAGGTAAATGCGCTATACCAAATATAAATGCAATTAAAATTGGAAACCAATTACCGTATATAGCACCGGCCAACACAATGAGTAGAAAACCAGTGGCTAACACAGTAGATAAAGCAATTAACTTTGTCAATGGATTTATCTTGAATGCCATCGTCGTATATTTCAATTTTGTATGGAGTTATGTTTGTTGTGTTTGTATGTATTTGATGTCCGTTATTTTTAACGGTTCCGTTGTATATAGTAAAGAGTAAGAGTAAGGGGCAAAAAATTAAACACCGTTTTGAGGTAAGAGTAATGTGTTATGTGTTGTGTTATGCGTTCGGTAATATTCCTGAGTTAAAAATTATTATCACAATCACAATTGAAAAGAAAAAAATTCCCCAATTACGTGTTAACGATTGTATGATTTCGTGGATTTATGATGTTAACTAACACAAGAAACTCCAATTGTCTTCTTTTTTTTACATGCCCAAACCCTTTCTTTTACTTCATTTCAATTCACTTTATAACAAACAGCCTCTCCCTGTCTGTCTTTTGCGAATTTTCTCTTTCTATACTAAAAAACCATTACTGTGCGTCGATGGACGCGTCGATTATTTTTCTTCGCTTTTTTTTCTCTCTCTCTCTCTCTTTCAAGATCGAGAGAAACAGAGAGACAAAGGAAGAAGGACAGTGGCAAAAAGAACCCACATGGATGGATTTAGTTTGTATAATTGGAAATCTTTTGTCCGTGGCTACTCAATTTAAACTATTATATGCAATTGTGATTAGAACACGAAACTAAACTACACTAATAAACAATTTAATATACAATGGTACGTTTTAATTCAATTCAAGGTTTACCTGGGACTTGATCATCGAAACATTGTTTAGGCAATTACTGATCGATCCATTAGTCTTTCTGGAAATGAAAATATATACTAACCAACCAACCCCATTCGATCCCCATTCAATGATCAATGGAATAATTTTACAAACAGTTTAGAAACAATTACGATAACGACGCCACAACGTTCTCTCCAACTGGTCGTATCTTTCAAGTGGAGTATGCATCTGAGGCGACCAAACAAGGTTCCGCTGCTGTTGGGTTAGTGTCAAAGACCCATGTTGTCTTGGTGGCATTGAAGAGAAACGCTGAAGAATTAGGTTCATATCAAAAGAAAGTGATCAAGATTGATGAACACCTAGGTGTTGCATTGGCTGGGTTGGCACCAGATGCAAGAGTGTTGTCCAATTACCTACGTCAACAAGCAATGAGTTCCAAGATGGTGTTTAACAAACCATTGACTGTGTCAAAGGCTGTGTATTCCATCGCTGATAAGGCTCAAGAGAACACACAATCTGCCGGTGGTCGACCATACGGTGTTGGTTTGTTAATCGCTGGTGTCGATGAAACTGGTGCACATTTATTTGAATTTCAACCATCCGGTTCAGTTTTGGAATACGTTGGTGCCGCTATTGGTGCTAGATCACAAGCTGCTAGAACTTTCCTAGAGAGACAATTCGAAGAATTCCCAAATGCATCAAAGGAAAAATTGATTGAATATGGATTGACAGCATTGAGAGACACATTAGCTCAAGATAAAGAATTAAATTCAAAGAACACCACAGTGGCTGTTGTGAGTAAAGACGAAGATTTCAAAATATACGACGATGATGAAGTGCAACAATGGTTAGATTTATTGGATACTCTTTCAAACAGCAGAAATAGAGGTAACGACGACGATGACGACGATGACGACGATGAAGCTGGCGAAGATAAAAAGCCAGAAGAGACTGCTACAACGGAGGAAAATGCCCCTGCCACTACGACAACTGCAACTGAAACTGAAACTGCAGAAGGTGGTGAACATGCCACTGTCACTGATGAAATGGATGTTGATGATAACTGATTTTGCCCTTCCTATATAACATATCATATCATATCATTTTTAGATATCTCTTGTATTCTACGTAAGAACAAAATAATAAACTTGTGTTGTTTCTAATAAATATTGTTTCTTTTTTAAAAAAAAAGAAAGAAGAAAGGGTGAAGAGAGAGAGAGAGAGAGAGAGAGAGAGAGTTGTTTAAATAAATAAATAAAAATAAGAGGTTTTTTTGATCTATAAAGATTTAATTAAAGTTGATACTCAATGGTGAACCCTGGATTATAAACACATTCCTCGCAATCTTCCTCTGGAACACCATTCTCATGGCACAACACAGCAAAGTCTAGATGATCATCATCACCCAATGCGATCATTGGTGCATGCCATGTGGCCAATCCATATGTGACGGATTGGTTACCGTTACATAGAAATGCTTCAGCCTTTGTGAATTCAGGGAACCCATCATCACCCGTTGGTGCACAGATCACCAGATAGCCAACTTTCTTAGCGTCTCTACCAATTGGTACAAATGTTTGAGTGGAAAATGGATGTCTCTCCAGAACCTTTGCTGTGTATTGGAAACTACCATCATTACCAGTTGAAGTTATCAGATGCTTTGGTGGGGAACATCTGAAAATGTTCCAATTTGCAGTGGCTGGTGTCTGTGATTTGCAATCAGAGTATTTGTTCTCAATTGGAGCAACCTTGTGTAATTTAATGGCGGTACCTTGATTGGCTGCTGATTTAGGTGCTTGTGATATTTGATGATCTGCTGAGATGATAGCACCGAATTTGGCAAATGATTCAGGTGTTAATGGAACAGCCTTGATTGGCTTGTTACCTTCAGGAACATTGTATTCTTTTATTATGGTCATAATGAGTGTTGAGAATCTTTGATACTTTGAAAAGTAAAACAAGACAAAAGCAACAAAAAAAGAGACACATTCTGAACAAAAGAACAAAAGAACAAAAGAACAAAAGAACAAAAGAACCTGTCTTTTGTTCAAACTTTCACTATTTGTCCTTGTCATTCTTATCAACGGTAACTCTCGATGGCCCGCGGAATTCGCCGAAATTTTTTTTGTAGTATGAGTGTTAGTAAGTTATATTCGTTTATATATTATAACATTTGTATTTATTTTTATATATAAATATCATGTAAAGAAAAGTAATTAGAATCAAAGGCAAATAGAAAAGTATTAAATAGAGCACATACCCAGGGGGTATAACAAAGCAGAGGAATGGAAAAAAAGAAAGCAAGGGTTTTTTTTAAAAAAAGACAAATGTAAACATAAACAAAAGAAGAGAGAAGAAGAGAATTGTTTTTTTCATAAGAAGAATAAGAAGAAGTAGAAATGTAATATAGGAGAGATGGACTAATAAACAGATCAACAGGATCAGTCTCTTGTATCAGTGTACGTGTTGAAAATTGAATCATAGTTGGTGATCAAATCTTCACAAATGAAATTCATCAAACCAAAATACTTCTTAAAGTTGTCAGGACTGCAACCCTCAATGAAGGTACCACCTAGCACAGTGGCCAAATTAGTAGAATTCATCTTATTGAATTCCTTATACTCATCGATAAACTTCAAATGTCTGATCAATCTTTCCAATAGATTGTAATGGAAGACAGGCAAGTTAGCAAAAGCTTCACGATACATATTGAATCTATCATTGCTTTGTGCACTATCCTTGATCTTCATATATGAAGGGATCTCATCGTCAGGGATCAAAGGCTCCGGCAATTCTCTCAGGTAAAGTTTGATACAACCAGTTAAGTTGTGAATATCAAAAACTAAGTGGTTCTCCATGTTAAAATCACCAACTGTGTCAATTTCTTGTTTGATTTGTTGAAGTAAAGTTAAAGAGGCACTCTTTCTATAAATACCAACTTCCTCTAAACCTCTGTATTCGATTTCAGACATGATTTTTTCAATGACTCTTGGGACTGCTGTTCCTTCACGTAAACAAACAAATTCAACTGGAATACCAAATACAACGTTGTTTGATATGTTCTTGCCCTTGTTCATGGTCTTCGACCAATACCAATGCTTCTTTGCAAAATTGATTTTATAAATCCAGTCATCCTTTTCAGCATCATTCAATCCTTGGAAAGAATATCCAACAGAATTTGAACCGTCTAAATCAACTCTAAAACTACAAGCCGTCTTGTAAATTGGGAATGTGGTATAATTTTTCAAACTGATAGCCAAGATTGCCCTACTACCCTTTGAAGAAGCATATGATTCACCAGGTGGTAATTCATTTGCCTTTCTAACTCTACTGACTTGTTGTTGTACTTGTGGGGCTTGGTGACTGAAAGAAAATGGTCTACTTGCCTTGTTGAAGAAGCCTTGTATTCTGGACTTGGATGATGAAGCTTGACTGGTGCTGGAACGTGTTGCAAGTGTTGTCGCTGTTGATCCACTGACAGAAGATGTCGTTGCAACTGTATCATTGGTGGTGGATCTCATAAAAGACGGCACTCTTTTCACAGTAAGAGGATTGCTATTGGCAGTACTTGAACTAGTGACATCAAAATTGCTTCCATTGGATCTACTACCCTTGTCAGACTCTTGCTTCTGTAGCAGATTTCGTTTAGCATGTTC
Source organism: Ambrosiozyma pseudovanderkliftii (assembly GCA_003707895.3). NCBI lineage: Eukaryota > Fungi > Ascomycota > Pichiomycetes > Pichiales > Pichiaceae > Ambrosiozyma > Ambrosiozyma pseudovanderkliftii. The sequence goes on along the minus strand of PPLW03000005.1, from coordinate 145,180 downwards.
TAGTCTCAACAGACGGAGTTGATCAGCAATGTGTGACTTGAATATTCTTGTACTACTCTCATCGTTCTCTCTAGCATATTTGAAAAGTGCCTTTATATCTGGTAACTGAGTTCTAAACTCAAGTAAGAAGGAAAAGCCAGACTCAGATATATCACCTTCTGATATCGGAATCATCGAGACAATGTTAGAGATACAATTGTAAACAAAACGACGTTTATCAAAGTTGATTAATTTAGTATTCTCTATAGACATGTTTGGAATGAAGCAGGCAATTTCCAATAACCTTTGTAAGAACCAACCGGCACATGGGGTTAATGGAATCTTTGATTTCAATTCATCTTGCAACGATTCTTCAGAAGGTATTAAATTCTCCAACTTATCGAAATTTGTGACTTCTGGATTAATTAACTTGGCGGCTTCAACCCAACAATTTGAGAATGCTCTAGATTCTGGTGATAAGATTATATGGATCAAGCATGATTCAATTAAGGACGGCACTCTCGATGAGACTCCTTCATCATTGGAATCAGAATCAAACAAGGAAACATACTTCATTTTAATTCTAACCACACTTAACATAGTTAATAATGTAGCCATTCTATCTATACGCTCCTCCCTTGATATATTTTCATCAACTATTTGCATAGTGATGCAATTCTTCAATTTGAAATAAAATTGGAAAACCGATCTCACGGAAGGTGGGAATTTATTGACAAAATATGACTCTGGCTTACTACCAATGTCCACCAAGTTGGAAATCCAGTAATAAACATTTGAGATGATTAAAACATCCTCCGGAACATTCAATTTTTGCAGCTCGTAATTGAATAAACTCATTGGAGATTTTGCAATTTGAACTTCAATGATGTCAAACACATCAATCCAGTCACTTACAGGAATAGCACTCATGATGAATTTCAAAGTATCATCGACCGAGATGACATAATTCTCAATAGCAGTCATATCGTTAAATCTCGGAATCAATTTATCTGCAGGAATGATAGATAAATCAGATTGGAACTTTACACCAGGAACTCTTAATTGTGGCTTGTAACAATTCTTCACATATGTTTTTCTCATTTGCTTATACAACACGGTGATTCTTGAAAATAATTCTTTGATAGTTTCAACGTCTTGATCCGGTCTAGATGCAATCACATTGATAACTTGTGGCCAATGAGAGATAGTCTCTTCATCTAATAAATGAAGCAAATGATCAAACAGTGATTTGTTTTTAAGGTTATCAACAAAATGAGTGTAGTAGTTTTTCACCAGAATAGATAACGTTTCCAAGATACCTAATTGAATCTGGGCCACGTATTTCCAGTTGATCTCAGGAGACAGTTCAATAGACTCACTCCAATCAGGGAATTTATCGTAGTCAATAATTGGTTTATTGGAATAAAATTCAATAGACACAGCAGCAGCGGTAGAACCAACAAACCTTTTCGTTAATCCTTCAAGAAGTTCCGATGTAGAGCAGAAACCTCTGTAGGTTTCGAAAAATGTCACAGTGAACACACCATTGTCCATCTTTAATTTCATGTGATCTTGAGTGACCTTTTTGCCAGCAAAGAACTTTCTCAAGTCTTGTTCATTGATATGAGTACTGAAAAGTGAGGAGGTTAACACAAGTAAATCCAACAATCTATCAAGTGATGCAGACTTTGTTAACAGCTCCACACTTAATTCATTTTCTTCAACTTCTTCGCTGTCTGAAGAAACACTGTGAGGATCAGAAGTATTGCTAGAGATTCCTAAATCTGTAACAGGAGGTAGAGTGACACCGTCCTTGGTAGAAGATGAAGGGGCATCTGTTTCAGGCGAGTTGGATGCCACTGGTGTCAGATCATCTTTAGAAGGTAATGCAATGGAAGGTTTCTCCAAATTTTCAGATATTGTGTTTGTTGACAATTCACTTGGCAACTCAGAAGTGTTAGGATTATTAAATTGTTCAGCTGGAACATCGGGCACTGGACTACCTGGGGCATCATGACTTGCAGGGGAGATAATGTATGGACTCTTTGTGATGTTATTTTCATCACTGTCAATTTTCTTGCTGTCTCTGTTGAGTCTAGCTAAATTTGGCGAATTTCCTGATTGCTCCTTCATATATTCATGATACGATGTGACATAATCTTCCAAGGTGAAACTATTAGTTGAGTAACTACTATATCTCTTGACATTGGAGTTTTCATTGAATAGGATCGAAGAAGGTCTGGAACGAACTGAAGTAGATATATGGCTACTAGTAGTATCCAAGTTAGGTAGAGGGCTTGGTTGTTCTTGCTTTTGCTTCTGGTCATGTGATTGTTTTTGAGGATTTTCATCTGAAGTATTATCCAAATATTCCATTGTTTTAAAGATGATACTGTCACTGAAATGGAATTCCTTGGATTCAATGTTGAACAAATCACGAATATTTCTTAAGAATTGGTTTCTACCTTGCTTTCTATGTGATTCTGTTTTATTGTCTCCTGATAAAGAATCCTTAATTAAATTTCCTTGAGACGATGCATTTGTTTGGTTCAAATTTTGAGGACTTGTCACTGCACCCAATGCACCAATCAACGAATCCTGATCATAGATACTGTAACTTGGTAACACACTTGGAAACAAAATTGAAGGGTACGAACCCAGGAAAAGAGGACTTCTTGAAGTACTGTGGTATTTATTGAATTGAGACGAATATGATTTTTCCACTATCAACGATTCGTCCATCACGTTTTGGATAGTCAGTGGAGGCAATTCGATATGATAGTTAAACGTGGATGCCAGTCTCTTATGAACATCTTTGTTGAATGTTCCTGACAATTGATGGATGTTTTCATTCACAGTCAAATTAGGATTGTTTTCAACCTTGGCAAAATATTTATCCCATTTGTCCAGGGAGTTCTTGACAATGTCAGACATTTTACAGCAATCCTTAACTAGATTATCTTCATCTTCGATCTTATACACGAATAAATCACCAAAGAATGGAACTGCATTCTCCTTAGCGTATTTTTCACCGATACCATTAGGGACCAGTATATGTGACGATGATCTATGAGATGATGAACTGACCATGGACCGTCTATCTAACTCAAACACCACTGGTGCCCACTGTTTGGACATTGACTTGATCAAATCAGGATCAATGTAAGACCAAGTTCTAGACAACCGAAGAATTGGCATAGAACAGATGGTAGTGGCAATGGCCAACCAACTGATCATGTCACCCAAGTCTGCCAATAAAGAACCCAAGTTGATCCATTTGGTCAACACAATGGCTCTTGTCTCTGGTGAGACACTGTATTTACCATCGTGGAACAATTGGTAACAGAATAATCTCCCCAAGTAATGGATGTTCTCCACTGGTGAAAACACCAATGGATTCTTCTTCCAGTAACTATAATTGTCCTGCACCGTTTGATATTGTAATGATGCATCTATTCTAGCGTCCCATACGTTGGAGAATTTCAACGAGACGGCATTGATCTCATTGGCGATATCCTTTAGATCGTTTTGAAACAATCCCTCGAAGCTGAGCATGCTTGGTATTGCACTTTGATCAGTTTTCACCACATCAACTAGTTTACTCAGTTCCAGTTGACTTTTATGGATTTTAATTTTCAACTCATCGCAATTCTTCCGATCATCTAATAGTATTAGCAAATGCCAAATACTTTTCAGAATTTCATCTTCTAGCATCATACCAGGAAACTGTGTACAGATAGTTTCGAATGCAAGCATCAATCTATCATTCATCAACGAGTATTGTTCATGGGATATCGGAGTGATACCGTAGGATTTAACCAAAGAGTCTGTGGATTCACTGTCCTCCACAAATGTTTCAATACATTTTTGGAAATACGAGAGAGCCTTGAGAATGTGACCCAGAAGTGGGAGGATTCTGATCAACTTTGTGGCAATTTTATCTGAGGGGTTGAATAGAATCGTGTGACATATACTCTCCATGGTACCAGTTAAGATCATTCCAATGTCTTCATCCAGCACCAAATCAGGGTGTGGATAATTTGGTGAGTTGTACACAAACTCCTCTGAGGTAAATGAATGTTGATCTAGTGTTGGGAATTCTCTCAAACTGACATTTAAATCAGCTCTTGATTTCAACGATCTCATATCAGATTCTTGTTGTTGGTCGTATGCTAAAGTGAACGATGATTGGGATGTTTTCAAGCTTCCCAACTCCAACAGAGTGGAATTGTCACCATCATTTTTATCGTGTTGATGATGGTGATGGGTGGCATTTGATACAGTGGATGAAGCGTCATGATTTTCAGAGAATTGATCCGATTTATTTGTTGTTGACGATGACATTGTTGTAGTAGTTGGTTTAATTGGAGATGTGATTTCTTGAGCATTTGTCGGATTGTTGTTGGCGTCAGTCTCGGGTTCAAAGTATTTCACTTGTTGCAATTCATGTGGTGGTCTGTACAAGTAAAATATAGATCCTTTCAATTCAGCTCTACAAAATTTGTACTCAGCTTCCGAACTGTTATCATTCTCTTCGATTCTATTGACCCAACCAGATTTCAGGATTTGATTGTCCCAAGATGGATCAACGAGTGAGTTGATTGATTTAGCTTGTTGTCTATCGATTACATTGGACGATGTTGATTGCAATGAACTAGCTGATTTATTCACATGGAGGGTCTTCAGCAGGTTGTTAACGGGTTTACCGTTCTTCGATTCCTGGTTGGAACCCTGACCACCGTTGGTGTTCGATGTGTTGCCGTTATTGTTATTATTGTTACTGTTACTGTTGATGCTGATATTAGTGTTGGAGCTGTTGTTGTGATGCATTGGACTGCTCAATCCACCATTGGTGAAATCCTGATGATCTCTCAGTGATAAATTCGATGGTTTTCTCAGTCTTGAATAATCAGATTCACTGTAATGGTCATTTAGTAAAGGAATGGTATTGTTGTTACCAGAGGATCTACTCTCCACGGCAATGCTTCGACGTTTGTCCTTTCTATTTAAAAGCTTTTTCATTTTGTATCAGTTGATTATTTTCTATATATCGAAATATATATATATATATATATGTGTATGTGTGTGTATGTGGATTATAGTAAAACAGAAACAGGGAAGGTGAGATGAATATTATAGCAAAGAAAACAGTATTAGATCAAAAATGAGAAAACTGATTTATTGGATAAAGTTTTGTAAATTGTGTATATTGTTTTTTTTTAAAAAAATGGTTGAAATAGACAGTTATTGGGTGTTGTATAATGAATTGGTAAAAGGGGAAAAAAAGATATGAAGAAAAAAAAAGGGGGGGGAGTTTGGATCAAACTGTCAATGAATTGGATACACAGCAATCAAACAAATTCAAAATTAGAAAAGGAAACCAGTACGAATTTCAATGAAAACTTGAAATAAGGATCGTAAAGTTGAAATTAGAAAATTAACAATTGAATTGATGTAAATTGAATAAATATATATATATATAATTATGTCTTGGATTATATTAGTTTAGTTGATCAGATTAATTTTCTACATTAATTTTGTGAGTATTTCTCCCTTTTAAGGTAAAATCGCTCTTTTAAAACCCAAAAAGAAAGAAAAAAATTAAAAAATCTCGTTCGCAGAGAGAGAAAGAGAGAGAGAGACTACTGAGAGACGGGGGGCACATATACACGTTATACGTTTGTACGCTTGTACGTTTACGATATACCGTTCAACGGATGAATTTCTTCATTTGATGTATTACCGGGCACTCAGTGGGGGGAAGGGACTGGGGAAGACACTGGAAGGGAAGGGGAAACCACCAAAAGACCAAAGAAAGAAAAAAAAGCGAGGCGGATCTTGTTATTGTTCCCAAGAAGGCGTTGGCGTTGGCGTTGGCGTTACACGGGACTTGAGTTGGAAAAAAACTACGCGTCAATCGACCAGTGAAATACTTACTTAACTTACTTGACGCGTAACTAAAGTTAATTCCGCCTTGACTATTATACATTTCTTTATAAACAATGAATGATAACAAGGATTGGTTTGATATATAAATATATATATATATATATATATATATCTTTTATTCAATGTTGGTAAACCCAATTTATCTCTCATTTCATTTTTTACGTGTCACATGGAACGTGTAACAAGTGTCGATTCTATAGAAGAAAAAAAAAACAGATGAAACAGTTAAAGTATAACAGGTTAAATCATTAATTCTTTTTTTTTTCTCTTTTTGACTGATAACATCACCGTTTAAAACAACCCACGTCGAAAAAAATTCGAATAATTTACACTCACATCAAAGAAATGTAACTATATGTATTTAGATAAGAGATCCTTTTAAAGATAATAATAGTAATTAGAGTCATTTGTAAATCGTTAATGTTTTAAAAAAAATAAAATCCAATCTTAAACTCAAGTTTCCCCTTTGTTCAATCGATGCCAGTTGACACATTTTCTTTGTAACCGATGGGCCAACCGGCTGAAATAAGCGAAAAGAAAAAGTCAAATTTTGGTCGAATTTGCGTCGATCGACTTGGGTGTGTATATATACTTAAAAGGATATATATTTATATACATTTATATACATTTTATTAAATTAATAAATAAATAAATAAATAAATAACTAAGTTGAAAATGATCGTTTCATTAAATAGACATCTTGGCTAATTTAATCACAGATTCTTTACTCTTTGCACCACCGATAAACCCAGCAGCGTGGATAAACACACACCCTTCAACACCAGTCTTTTCACTCAATGCATCATCTCTCAATCCTCTCCAAGATTCAGGCAACTTCTTTCTAGAGTCAAATGATGATGCACTCACTGGCACAGCAGCGATTCTCCAACTACCAGATGAATCGGTGAACAACACAAAGTAAATTTGTCCATCGGAATTGTTTTCCTTTTCAATGTTGTACAAATGTTCCTTCCATGGAACAAATCTCTCCAACACAATGATCTTACCACTGGCATCAATGTTGAATCTGTCATTGAACGCTTTCTCCACGTATTGCTTCGCTGGTAAAAAGGATTTACCCATGTAATCGACAAAATTCTTAAATGCAAATCCCATAATCTCACTGGCCTTTTCAAATGATTCATCAAAATCGGCATCCTTTGGATCATTGATCCATGATGGATTCAAATTAGACACAATAGATGACAATTGAAAGTTTCTGTCACGGAACTTTGGCACTAATTCATCTTGATTATCGTATTTGTTAACACCATTGTCATTGGCATCAATGGCCTCAATAAAGTCCTTGTAAATTCTATCGTATAAAAAATCAATCTCCTTGGCATTATTGCTAGTGTCTAATTGCAAATTCTCGCTGATGATGTCTCTACCAAAGTGTTTAAACACCAACCCAGCGGATGATAATTTAGTCTTGTATTGAGAATTAAAAGTCTCAGTGAATTCTCTTTGATGGTGGTCAAAGAACTTCACACCATCGTATTTACCACTAACATCAACAACAATGTCAGATGCATCCCAGTCCTCTGGCTTTCTAGATCTGACCAATTTCGCATTGGAAAACTTGGAAAGTGATCTTAACATGTACACAGCTAATGATTCATCAGCGTGGAAACTACCTGAATGGGTGCAAATTTGTAAAACCTTTGACATGTCTGGTTCGTCTTGAGTGGCACTGGTCTTTTGTCTCTTTGAAGCTGAAGTTTCAAGTGATGGCATTATCTGTACCTTCTTGTATTGTATAATTAGAACAAAAAATTACAAAATACAAAATACAAAAACCAATGTATTAAGAAAAGATTTTTTTTTTACTTTTTCTCTTTACTAAGAGAGGAGAAGAAAAAAAAATTTTTTTTTTCCGAGATGAGATTATCATATTGGGATACAAGGTAATTAATTACTTACTTATTTACTACTTTATTTTATACATAATACACATCATCTATGGTAGTTCAAGGCAAGATTACGAGGTATCCAATTATTTATATGTATATAGTGTATATAACTGTAAAATCTGAAACAAAAAAAAAAGAAAAAGGCCATTATTAACTCATTCTTTTTTTGTATACTTTGTATGATCTTAGTTAAATTCATCAGCCAAATTCTCGTCTGTGTTTCTCTTTGTTCCCTTTCTCACCTTTTGTGTGTGTGTGTGGGTGTTTTTTTTTTCTCTCTTTTGTATTAAATTTGATTACAATTTACCGAATAAATCAATCATTTTAGTTAGACACTTAAATTTTTTCACTCCCCCCCCCTATTCAACACATAAACCCGTACTGCATTCAATAAATAATGGCAAAGTTTAAGTTTCCAAGATTGAACTTAACTAGATCCCAATTCGAATTGGGAAAGGTATGTCTTCATGTTTCACATATATGTCTCTCTATACAATTTTACTAACTGAATAAATATACCATCAGTTCACTTTCTATTTGTTAACACCAATTTCTATTATGTACTACGTTGGTATCGATACCGATAAGAAGTTCAATGTTCCAGGTTTCTGGCCAGATCCAGACACATTGAATAAGATTCCAAAGGAACCATATGAAATACAAGCCGAATTAGCTAGAATAAGAGCAGCAAAGGCCGAGAAGAGAAAGAGATTAGAAGCAAGAGCTAGAGAATTAGGTATCAAGCCAAAGAGTGAAGAGGAAGAAGATAATGATGAAGATAAAAAAGAGGAAGTCACTGCCAATGTTGAATAGATTATCTATACGATTTGGTTATTCTAGATAGGTTTTAATAACACAATACAAACTTATGTTGTTCAAAAAGTACTACAGAAGTGCATTAAATATGTCATTTTGTATCAAGTTCATTTCCCAAACTGTTTACCTGTTTCTTCTTATATTGTTACATTTATTCACCTGTATATATTATGTTTATCTTTTTGTCTATAAATACATCTACTTATTTATTATTATTTTGTATGTGTAACTACAATCACCATTAATCGGCAAATTACCCATTTGAATACCATCTCTACACCAGTAGTGGTACTATTTTAATTTTTTTTTTTTGGCTGGCTGGCTTCTGGCTATATTTATCTATTTCAGATTTCGGATTAGTTGGTCACTTTGTATCAAATAGATTTACCTGTCCATTAGATCATTTGCAATAAGATCAATTACTCACATATACGGATATACTTTAGATAGATAATTAAAAATCCAAAAAAATGGTATGTCGATAAATAAAACGCTAATTGGTGGTAATGTATTGAAATTATTACTGCAATTTCAAAGATAACTAACATTCTCTATTTTTATTTTTTGTTTCTATTTTAGTCAAACATACAAGACGATTTGATACAACCTGATATCCAACAAGACACAAACTTCACTCAATTACCACAGAGTAATCCAACTCCAATCCCATCGGGGGCAATGGACAATACTCAACCGCAAACAACAACAGGAGCAACAGCGGGTACGAGTGGTTCTTCCGCTCAAGGAGCTATATCATCTGTGTCGATGACTCTGTATCAAAGATTATCTGAATCATCACATCCTGTGGCATTGTTATCGTATTTAATATTCAGAATAGCTCCATTGTTGATTTACTTGTTTGGGTTACTGTTCACGTCTAATTACATTTTAAATTTCATCATTGTGATATTACTTTTATCCGCTGATTTTTGGAATGTTAAAAATATATCAGGTAGATTGTTGGTTGGGTTGAGATGGTGGAATGAATCAAATGAATTGGGCCAACAGGTTTGGGTGTTTGAAACTGCTGATCCAAATAGATACATCAATCCAATCGATTCTAAATGCTTTTGGCTTTTCATTTACTTGACACCAATCTGTTGGGTGGTGTTGGGCATATTTGCTATAATGAGATTTCACTTTTTATCGTTGATATTAGTGATAGTTGCCCTTGCATTGACATTGACCAATGGTATGGCTTACAATAAATGTGATAAATTCGGTAAGGCTAATAACATTGCTTCAAGTGTGTTGGGTAACGTTGCTAGTAGAATGAATCCATTTTCTAAACTATTTTAAAACTGTTCAAAATTACTACTCTTTTTTCTTTAGTTTTCTCTCTTGTATAATTTTCCCAACTATTATGATACAATATGGCATTACATTTCTTTTACGTTATTATAATTTCCCATTTTGGTAATGTGTAATGTGTGTAGTTTGCTATTACTAAACAAAAAATAAACTATAACATTAAAAAAGTAGGAGTTCTCATAAAGCTAAAGGAATCAAATTGGTGATATCAATAGTGAAGTACTTCTTCCCCGTATCTGGGTCGATATAAACCCTTGCTATACCATCTTTGATTATCTTAAGCAAATCTTCCTTTTCCCAAGATCTCAATTCATCTCCCAAGTTAATTAAAGATGATTGACTATCAATCAAAATCAATTTGGTCTCCACAACGACGTCCCCTTCAGGAAAAAGTTCATTAAGTTTCTGATCATTGAAATTATCATCTTTCAACTCTTCGCCTCCTGGTAGTATTGTATCCAGTGAATTTTTCGAACCATGGGACGGTAAAAGATCTTTTTTCAATCTGCAAGAGAACCTGCGCAGTTGGTTTCTCATACTGCCCTTCCATTTAATTCTTGTGCTTTCCCTTTCAATGGTAATTTTATCCTTCGTTGGTAAAGTAGAATTTTGATTATTGTTCAGCTTTCTCTTTAAACTCCATTTTTGATCGGAATCAGGAGGTGACACTGAATTGATAAAGTATTCATCTATGATATCCTTGAACTTGTTACCTGAATTGGACCAAACAGAAGAACTGACATTTCTAGCATCCGTTCCAGTCTTATTAACAATGGATGGTTTTCTAAACCAAGATAGAATGCGGTTGAAATGTTCTGGTTTCTTGTTAACTTTCAAATGTTTAGTGGAGTTCTCATCAACTGTAGATGAATTTTGATTGTGTGTAATACCATCCCTTTCAAGATTGTGAATTGGAGAATACCTGGGATTATCGGCTTTCTCCTTATTTGCTGCTACATTTCCATCTGTAGTCCATGAATGTTTCAAGTCAATTGATCTTGAGCTTGATGACCCCTGTACATTTTCAGCATAATTGCTTAAAATTGGTTTTGCCGAGTGCCTCTTTTCCTGCATCGAAGCATCCACAACTGTGCAGAAGACACTATCATTTGGTTGGTTTTCCCCTTCTTCTCTATCGAATGGTGGTGTTGCTAATTGTGTGGCTATGTATTCTCTAGCAACTTCCTCTTGTTTTCCACTGTTCTTGCTTTTAGTATCTATTGAATATATGTCTTCATTTAAAAGGTAATAGAAAGGGACATTAGGCTCTTGAGTGTCTTGGAATGCCTGTGAAAAGTAGTTGTTTAACGATGTGGGTGAAACAAAGTCCAATTTATTTGATCCATTTAGAGTACCCACTTCTCCATAAGCTGGAAAATGTTGTTTATGAGTGTTGTGTGTTTGTATTGTTGGAATCATCCTATGATCTAACTTTTTTGTTGTATTCGGTGTTCCCATCTCAGTCCTAACTGAAGGGATTTTATTCTCTGGAAGAAAGTAAAACTCATCAAGATTGTCACTTTCAATGTTTTGTTTCTCCGTTTCTATATGATGATCTTTACTTAGATTGTTAATTGCAGTGTTGTGAACCTGACTTTCCCAGTTGATAGGTGGTGGCATCCCGTTTTGTTGATTAAATTCTATGTCAGATAGTAGGACAGCGGCTCTAGTATGATTCAGCATAGCTCTTTGTGTACTATTAGCGTCTGTTCTTGTAGCATCTATAATTGACTAAAAGGGGAATTAATTTAAATGTTAAAATGGTAATGAATGGGGATAATTAGATTTGAAATATACAGCACTATTTAAAAAGTAAAGAAGTAAAAAAGGAATTGTAAAGGTTGCAAAGTGTAAAAGGGGTTTTGAAACTAAAATGTACCAAGGACAAAAGCGCTTTTGTTATCGCTTGTCTTCGATCTTTTTTAGGACCATTTTATATAAAAACTTATACACCAGATTTCCTTAAATTCAATCCAAGGAGCATAATTTGTCTTTTAATAAAGGATACATGAGTTATCTTTTCGGTTGGGTTATTGGTTTCCCTTGTCCATACATGGTCAGACCCAAGTAATTCTTCTTCTGTGAGCAGTTGTTTCTCCGGATCAGAAAACTTAATCATAGTATCAGTGAGTGCTCCATCATGTAATGCAGGGTCAAAACAGTATCCATTCAATCTCAATGCTCTGTATTTGTCCAGCTCCGACATAGCCTCGTCAGATATTATCTTTAAAATAATTGTGTGAATGAAATAATCTAATTCGTTGTTGCTGGTGATCTTTGTCAGTGCATCTTTCAAACCTTGAATCTCAACACCCTTTGGAATTCTACTGATCACCGGAATAGGATCAAGCAAATCACCGGATGCAACCATCAATGCTCTAATAAAGTCTGGTTTGCTCATAGAGTAATCTAATAAGAAATCCCACAATTCTTTGTCGTTGATATGGTTGGTGAAACTAATTGCCTTGTCTGGATCTTGTAAGTCATCAATGATCAATTTAAGGGCTCTTCTGTTTTCACCAACCTTGCTCAAAAGGTATACTAGCTCCGATGTACATGATTTATCTTCACAAATCTTAATAGCTTGATCGATTGAATAGTTGCTGTGCTTGGTCAAAAATGATAATAAGGAATCTTTATTGTAGGAGGCAAATAATTTAACCATTTCATCTTCAAAATCCTTGACTAATATCTTATCGGCTTTAGATAATTCCTCTAGGTATAGAAAACTGATGAAGTCCTTACCTGATTGGTCCATAACGCTGACAATATTTCTTGGAATAATCTCATGACTATTCTCGACAAGAATGGAAATTGATGTAGATAATTGTTCTCGAAGTTTGCATATATTCATTTCTTCGAGATCCGTCTTGTTGGTATTCAACAGTAAAACAGTTGGAAGTATCTCTATAAATGCAGGAATTAGATGATGTTCATCCAAAAATTGTATAGTTGTAGGATCTTGTAATTTAATCAAATGCTCCACGCAAAGAGTTGGATCGTCAACTTCTAGGCATAAATCTATATACAATTCTCTTAGTTTTGTGATTGTATTGTAGTCAGCAGCATGGTAATTTTTCTCATCACTACTTTGAAGTTCGTTGTTAATCATTAATTTAATCTCAAGGATATCGAACAGGTTATGATCCCACTTGTCAATCAACTCAATCAGAGTATTAAACTCATCCTTTTCACAATAATAGGCTAGTATTATGTTGTAATAGTCCTCTTGAACTGGATCGTCCTCATTGTGAACAATGGTTGATGGAATATGTTTTGCAATAAGTTCTATATGGTCGGTTTCGATGTATTGGTTTATCCAGTAATTCCAATTCTCAACTACCTTGAACAGAAATTCTTCGTGTGTCTCGGAAACATCAACAAATAAAACTAATTCTAAAAACACAGCAGCCTCTTCCCATTGATTTTCCTTGATGTACAACTCAACTTGTTTTAAACCGATATTTAATCTTTCTAATTTATCTAACCACAGTGCACTCATTTCCCATGCTTTTCTGAACTTACCATTGGCAGTGTACCAAGTCAACTGATCATGAAGATCAAATTCCCTTACTATCACCCCATCACTTGGAGATATCAAAAACCATTTCTGTCCCTCTTTTGGGGAAACATATTGGCATAGATGATAATCATTCAAACCCAAATTTCCTCCAGAATTCAAATTAATTTCATCCACAGATTCATCTTCTAGTGTCATTCTATTTATGATTCTCAGTTCAGGTGGTTGGCCCTCCAATCTCCCCCTTCCCTTTCCATTAGGGTTCGGGATTCTCTTAGGTGGAATATAATTCAACACCATGAGATCATCGTTAAACTCCGATATACCTGCAATAAGAGTATCTTCTAGAACTTCGTGCCTTTCAACTTCAACCTTCTTCTCTATTGGAGATCGGAAACTGGAGGCTGCTGAACTTAAAAACTTAGGAAATTGATTGACATGGTCTTCAGCTGTAGACAGTGATATTCTGAAAAACCAAAGATGGTTCACCCATCCAATTATTAGTCTATCTTGATCGGAATAATGCACTTTCGGCCAATACATTTCTGGTTGAGGAAAATCCTTAGGAACAGGTTGATGATAAATTTTTGCCTTGGCAGTTATTTGTGCAATGGAGATTCCTGAGTCATTGGCCCATATAAGAAGATCGTCAATTGTTTTAATCATTGTGATGGAACCTTTTCCGTCCTCCAATACAGTGTCAACTCTCTGGCCCAGCCAATTACGAGTTGAATATATCACTTTTCCATCCTTTCCTCCTGATACAAATGATTTTGTGTTTTTGTATTGTCTGTCTAAAGTCACAGCATGGATTGGCCTCTTGAAGTCGTATGTGATTATATCCTTATCGTCTAAAATTGATCCAATTGTCACTAAACCGTTGTTTGCTGCAGCTGCAAAATATTCACCATCTGAGTGTAATGATAAAACTGAAGGTGTTTGACGGCCTTGTCTTAATGACAACGTCCTTATCACAGTGAAATCGGGTTTGGTGAGAAGCACATATCCAGTGTGAGTTGCAAACAAAAACACGTTCTCATGAAAGAAGCAGCATGAAACTTCATCGTGTGAAAAAAAATTAACTGGTAATTTGTTTATTCTGGAGTATTTCAATTTAGGTGGTTCTTCCTCTTCATCATCATCATCATCATCATAATCATCATCATCGTCATCATCATCATCGTCAGCGTCAGATGAAGAAAATGAATCTTCCGTCAAGCCTGATGGAACATTTGTGTTCGTTAAAATAATACTCCGAGTGCTCTTTTTCTTTTTTAAATGCTCCTTTGAACTAGTTCCAATGGAACCACTGTATGTATCATTATCTGACTTAATTGTGTTTTCTTGTGCTTGTAATTGTTCTGTGTCGAGATTGCTATTATTTGGAAATTGAATATCTGAATCCATGGTCGTATCAAAATCAACAGTAGTGTCAACTATATCATCTGTGAACTCATGGTGACTTCCCTGATCAGATTCGGTCGCTGATTCCCTTGCTGTTTCCACCATGTTCAGAATTTGATATTATGAACGATGTTTGTAATTTATTATAAGACAATAGCATAAAGAAGGAAAAAATGAATAAGTTCTTGATTGATTTGTGTGTCGTCACAATATATGTCTGCCAAAAAACATGTTGCGTTTATCGCTTGAACTTTTTTTTTGAACTGAATAAACAGACTGACATAAACAAAATGGATTATTCTAACACCTGTTTTTTATTCAATCATAGTAATTTAATTTAATACGATATAATACAACAACAGTTAATTACTTACATACAGATTCAACAATGGCAAGAGCTGTGAGAGGAAGTTTGATCCAATGTGATCCATCCATTAAGGCTCTTATTGTGAAAATTGATGCCGATTATAGAGACATAGTTATCGAAGAACTCGATGACACACATTTGTTGGTTGATCCATCAAAGATTCCATTTATCAAATCGGAGTTAAACAACATTCTTTCTGAAAATACCTATAATCCATTGGATGAAGAACAAGAAGCAGCTGCAGCGGCAGCAGCAGCAGCTGGTGCTTGATCTGTCTGATCATAGATCAGATCACAGTTCTACCTTACACTAATATACTCCACTCTCCAATCTTTTACTACATAGTCAATTTATTTGTTTTCACTCTTACAATGTTTAATTAATACAAATTATCTTTATTTTGATAAGTTAAATGTACCGTAATACATAAGTTAAATTGAATTATTTCGGGTCAGCCTTAGCTAGTCCATCAAGATTCAAATTGCTGACATCACCATTTTCAGTGATCAAATTAGTATCATCGCCTAGCCGTGATGTTGAGTTGTTGATTGTAGTGGTTTCTTCCTCTTCCAAATCAGACATGTCACTTAACACTAAATCAGTATCATCAATGTCAGTCAATTCTCCGGCTAACATTTCACTGACAACGTCTGCCCATAGAGAAATCAATGTATCCATGTCTAGCAAATATTCTATTTGTTCTGATTTTTCTTTCTCAATGGCAGTGTTGTAGAACTCCTCATATGCTTTCAAAACAACATCCTTTATACCGTCAATTAGATAGTGTAAGATCTGGGCATCAGAAATATAAACTAAAATTCTTGGTCTTAATCTAGGTAACTCATTCTTTAATGCACGCATGAAATCCTTCATGGTGTCTTCTAGGCTAGCTTTATCTGGATAATTCTGTAGAGGACCTATGAATATTGTCTTTGATTCTTCAATGAATGAATGAACAGCATTTCTCAACGCCATTTGAAGCTCATATCTGCTGTCCACAAAGTCATTGACCACCTTTGGTATAGTTCCTAAAAAGGCATTCACAATGTAATTGTTCGAACTGGTTGGTACATCGGTTTCTTGGTATGTAGTGTCTATCGTCTGTTTGGATCTATCACTCTTAATGAATCTGGTGAATAGACTTGTCAATCCGCCAAAATCCAAATTTGTTTCCTTTCTGACATGTTCTATGTCAAATGTGTTCACATAATCTTTAAAGAATATTAAATTCTTTATTAAATATAATTTAGTCTCGATACCAGAAACATTGGCAAAATTATCTCTCATAGATAAAATGACTAAATGGACCACAGCATTTGCTAAATCATCAAAGACACTTTGGTTCAATAATTGATAAATCTTTGATAGCAACTGCACACTTTTAACAACTGGAGGATATAGACCTTCAGAGTCTATCTTTAACTCGGCTAGATCCAATGAGATGGCACTATCGTGTCTCTCATGGGTGCCGTGTTCTTTAGCTGGGGTAGCAATTGGCGTAGTCACACCATCATCATCAATGGGATTTGTCTTGGATTTTCTTCTTCTACCAATTGTCAGTTCTTTACCTGTTTTCTTATAAGAGACTATATTTTTATCAACATATGATTGCACCCTAAACACCAATCTTGTTTGAGCATCTTCTAGGATAGGTTTAAATAATTCATCGTAATCAATCTTATCGTATATAATGGAATCCTGTGCACCTTGGAAACTTGAATTCGCATCGAATTGAGGAATGTATTCGTCCATTAGATCGTCAGTTTCAGAGCAATTTTGAATGATGGTGATTAATTCACATAACTCACCGATGTTATTCTCCCTAATAATCTTATTTCTTAATAAATAGTACAATGGATCAAGTAATGTTTCAAAAAATTTGTTTAACGCATTGATGTTAGGGATATTATCAGCTTGATCTTTTATTTCACTCTCTTTTAAATAAAACACTTTTTTGAAGATTTTATGCTCCTTTTGAATCAACTTCATGAAATATGTCAAATTAGTTTGTGCCAATTGAGTAACACTCTTAGTTGACCCCATTGATTGCTGCTGAATATGAGGTTTGATAATGTTTGATAGAAGATTGTTTCTAGACTTGAAATATTGCGAGTAGACATCATTCAATAATCCAAAATATTCATCTCCTTGTTCAGGGTGTAAAATGGCTCTCGAATATAATTCAAGGAACAATTCTCTGTATTTAAACACATCTGTCTCAAATCTACTATATATCATAGCATCTGTGATGACGGTAGTTGTAATTGAGAGAGCTTCTGTTGACTTTTCATCTTGATTCAAGTTGGCTTGAAGTGTAGCTTCTATCTCTTTCAACCCACTACAGATGTAATTTCTTATCAATGACAAAGCTCTCACCATACATTGTTTGAATCTAAATGCATATAAATCTATTTCCTTAAACTTGGAATTGGCAGGGTCGCTCACAAAGGCCATACAACGGTCAAGTTTAGCCAATATAGAATTGTGGAAGTTATCTCTGACGACAATAGATCCGGAACTGGAGGTATTTAATGTCGCCACAATTGAATCTAACGATTCAAATAGAGTCAACTTGGATGACAATTCCTCATATAAACGTGAAAGTTTGTCTAATTCATCGATTAGCTCAGTTGATTGTGTTTGGAAATCTGATGTCTCTAACGTGACTTGATCATGAATCGATAACAGTTTGTTCAAATCCTCTATAATTGCATTAGCCTCTTTGATAAAACTGGCATTTTCTTTTTTGTTAAATTGAAGATATTCCTTGAATTCGTATCCTTCTTGGTAATCTAGTTGTTCAATTAACTCTTGGTCAGCTAAATCAATGACGAAATCATTTTCGTATTTATAAAATTCAGTTTCCCAAATATCATCTTTCTCCAACTCTGTCAAAGGATGTAAAATGTATTCTTTTCTTTTAGGTTCAGTGGAAACATCAAATGAATAATCGATATCTGGTTTCAAATTACCAAATGACTTGGATCTCTTCTTAGAACCAATTGCATGCTGTTGGTGTTCATCAAGTTTAAGATGCGGAAGATCATTCAGAGGTAAGTTCAAAGCAATTGCTTGCACCATTGATCCTGCTCGACTTCTTCTTCCAGAGAAGGAATTAGAGAGACTGGATGTTCTTCTTCTACTCATTGATGGTATCGTTGTCTCTTGAGAGTGGATAGATATTTTAATTATAGATCATACTAATTTCAGTTTGTTTATACTTATATGATTTCATTTTGGTTGGAACTTTTGTCGATGTGTCAATGTCTCGCCAAACACGCGAAGCTTCAAACAAATTTGATTTTACGAAAAGAAAATTACACTCAGCAGACTTAAATGTCTAAAATTTAAACAAAAACCCCTAAAACATATATATACATAAATATACAATATACAAAATTACACATATTACCTGGAAGAATAAATTATACAAATACACCAATGTATTTATTTTTGAATTTGGAATGATTGATCCAAAACGAAATTAACCTTGTCAATACTCGTCTGGTCATCAAAATTTATAGCCTTATTATCACTGATCATTCTCCAAAGTTCATCAAAATCTGTCAGTGAAGGAGGTTGTTCTTGCGTTGGAGACACTACAGACACAGATGATGAGGATCTAGCTGGCTGAGCACCACCAAAGAATGGGAGATTGTCTTGGTTCAAAACGTTTTCAACACCGAAAGGAGTAGCAAATAAAGGTGTTCCGTGAGTGCTCAACAAATTATTACTCAAGTTATTTGGAGGCAATGGCACATCTGGTTCTTGGTTATGAACTGCAGCTCTGTGTTTGTGGTGCTTCTGTATACTTTGCTTTCTATACATCTGTTCAATGGTCTTCTCAAGGAACTTCTCGAATGGGTCTCTAAGGTAGCTTTTAGTTGATGGCATTCTTTCTCCGATAACGAATAACGTTGTAGAGCAAGATTGAAGATATGTGGATATCTCAAGACTCCATTTAACCTTTCCAGATAAAACACAGTAAATCAACGTCAATGCAGCTAAAAACAGAGTGTTCAATGCAATAATGGATTGACTGTAACCTTCGAACTGAATCAATCTTTTAGCTAGCAAACAAATGGATCCACATGATTGAATGCATCTAGACACTAAAAATTCAAAATCGGTGGTGTCAGAGACCTCATGAATGCTTCTTTGAAGTAATGGCATTAACAAAATTCTCATAGATCTATGATACAATAAAGTCATAAACAACTGTGTGTACTCGTCTTGAAATTTTGGAATCTCGTATTGCCAATTGTCAAGTGCTTTGTAAATCTTGGATATTTGACACACCAATTCCTTAGTTTCCAAACGTCTGTCAACACTGTACACTGTATTTTGCACTCTTGCCTCAACTCTGTGGATTCTAACTATTGATTCAAATGTGGACAAATCAGTTATATGTTCACTGAAGTTAATGAGTTCTGGATGAACGTAGATCAAATTGTACAATTCATCTGGATCTTTGACATTAGAGTTAATATTATATGGCATTTCAACGTCAATTGCATGCTCATTGATTGAGAACGGTCTTCCAACATGTAAACAAATACCTCTTTCTAAAGAATAACACGTCCAAAATATACGTCTTCTAACCACGGAGGCGTATAGTTCTTCTTTTGGAATGGGTTGCTTTTCCTTTCTATGTAAATTCAATTCAATGCTGAATCTCATTGCCAAACTTAATAGGTGCCACATTTCCTCTCCGTGTGATGTTCTAAGCATGTACACTGCTGTTAAAACTAAACATGCAATAGCATCTAAATCGATCTCTTCGATGACAGTTCTCAGACAGTTGTGAGCTTCGTTGTAAAAATCGACAAATGTGTAAGGAATGACCACTTCAGAATTATCAACACCACTTAACAACAACAATCTAAGTCCAATGGCATATAATAACATTAACTTAGTCTTCTGGATCAGTTCTGTTCTTGTCAATTTTTTACTTGTTAATAATTTAGCTCGGTTCTCATGCCATTCAAGAGCGTCGGGTTTATCAACCACAGGAAATCTACTCATGGTGTCCTCAAAACTTGAACCCAATAACATTGTACCAAATTCATTACTCTCTATGAGAAATTTCCAATCCGTAGCCTTTTCCTTCTTCTTTTGCTTGGTCTTTGTTATGGTGGTAGAATTAGACAGTGACGTTCTATGGTGACTTCCAGAATTTGATCTCTCTGAAGTGGACGATACTATTGATGGAGAATTTTGAACCGTCCTCTGGAGGTAAAAAGCCAAATTCATTCCTGATGTGGTACCATTATAAATACTACCATTTTGATCTCTGCTCATAAACTGGGAGCCTGGTTCAGTATCAGTTGTGGACAATGGGGTAGGGTTGTTCTGAAGAGGAGTCGTTGCCATCAATGAAAGTTCATTCAAACCAGATCTTCTATCGGGTACTTGTTTTGGTTTTATTCCATTGTCAATGGACACTGGAGAAGTCTTACTTTGTAATTTTTCAACTTCTTCTTGCAAATACTTTGCCTTTTCCTCCAACATCCGTATGTATGTAAACTTGTCTGCAGATGATCCGTCGTTAGCCATCATGGAACATTCAACTTTTGCCTTAACACAACTTGAACAGGGCTTGATCCATGGTTTCCCATCACATTTTCTCTTAAACTTTTTACATCTATCACAGGCATATTTGGAACGGGTGTGAGTAGTTGTAGTTCTTTTGAAACTTGGAGATGCCAGGATCTTACTGGGTTGTTCAGTTTTGATAGCGACTCCCTTTGACGGAGACCCTTGAGTAGATGATGACATCAGTTGTATTTATAAGTTAAGATGATTTGTTAGTTAATAGGCGGGGATACCTGACATGAATGGGTTTTGAGTTTTTATATGAAGTGAAAAATAACAATAAACAATAAATTAGAAAATGTATATGATCTGAAAGACAACCTTGTGTGCAACTTCTGAAATTTTCACCTGGAAAGTTATATACCAGAGGATTCTAGTTAATTGAAAATCGGTAATTAACACCGAATACTACTTCATATCCATTATCCAAGTGAAACACCCTTGTGAATTTGTGAATTTGTTAATGATTTGATTTCTATGGAAAACATCTCTCTTGTGTGTCAATCTCCAATTTGCGTCTCGCACGCCTTCTTCATAAAAATCGCAACATGCCAAACTTGCGAGGGAGAACGGTGGGTCACTTCCGACGCTACCAATGGGTGACAAATGGGCTTCCATTGATTACAATCCAAATAATGGACAATTATTGAATGTTAAAAGGGGTAAAATGTCTATTATATATATGATGATAAATGAAATTTATTCATGAAAGGTTTATCAAGGCTGTTTTTGAAGGGTTAACAGGGGAATAGAACTGAGTGATTACACAAAATCGGTAAGGTTCCACCTCCACCCCTCGAGCCTAACTACGGTTCTACTGTTCTACGTATGACTATTACACCAACAGCAACCACCACAATTCAATTATGCCAATGGATCAAATGGATACAGCTGTTTACTGAGATATACTTTGTTTCACAAACAAGAAGGGTTTATCTGAAACAAAGGAAAACACCAGTAAATACACATAGAATTTAACGGAAAATATGTTGAAGCCACAGTTTTTACTCCCTACTGGGAACAATATTTCCAAGCAAATGAAAAAAAACTGATTTTCTATTAATGTCTAACTAATTATAAATACAAAACAAAAGTATCCATTATAAATAAAATGAAACAAGACCAGAAATAAAACCTCAGAATCAATTAAATTAGGACAAACATAACCGGAGAAAAAAAATTTAATTTTGGGGGCAGGTTTTCCTAAGCGAAAGAGGGGTTTGTTGTTGTTGAATGGTATATTATATAGAGAACATATCGTTCCTACCGTACAAGAAATCCATAGGTTCAAGTCCAACGCCCATTTCAAAACGTGATGTTGTTGAATTGTTGTTATTGTTATTGTGGATATGGCTATTATTATTGTGGTTGTGGTTGTGTTGTTGTTGTTGCTGATGATTGTGACCACTGTTATTGTTAATCACACTACGGTCCCAAGACACAAGTGTGTTATCTGTGATGATCTTCCATAATTCCTCTGATTGCCGTTGAGCGTTTTCATCACTTTGCACTGCAGCTGTCAAGAGCGGAGTTATTGGATTAGACACACTTGACGAGTTGAGCGATTCAAAGTTTGATTCCGTGTTTCTAAGAGCGGAGATTTGAGGTGACGATGCACTGATCAATGGAGAATTGGCAGAATGCAATAAATCAGCTGTCCGGTTTGGTAAATCGATTGACATTAGCAAATTTTGATATGGACCAACTATGGAAGCACTATGATCCAACACATTGACGCCATCGGACTTATACAAAGATGTGGTGTTATTACCGTCGGGGGTTTCTTTTTCACCGTTCGCATCAGCAGGGGTGGCTTCAGGTGCAGTACCGTTAGCATTGACTTGTTGCTTCTTGTATATGTGGTCCATCGTTTGATTTAAAAACTTTTCGAAAGGATCTCTCAAGTGTTCCTTAGTGGCAGGGATTCTTTCAGCAACCACAAATAAAGATGTGGAGCAAGATTGTAGATACGTTGACATTTCAATTGACCATTCCATTCTGTCAGTTAAAATGCAGTAAATGATAGTCATGGCAGATAAATACACAGATTGCATAACCATAAATGACACACAGAATCCATCCAACTGGATTAGTTTCTTTGAGATCAAGCAGATGGTGCCACATGATTTCACGCATTGTTCCACATAATTATCGACTTGTGATTTATGTTCATCATCGAATTGCTTTGACAGCACTGGCAAAAGCAAGATTCTCATTGATCTATTGTACAACAATGTAACAAATAATTGGCTATTGATGTCTTCAAAGTCTGGTAATTCATTCTTCCAGTCATCAAGTTTCTGCTTGATTCTGTCGATTTCTGCCAGCATATCATCACCAGAGATTTCCCTGTCAACTCTGTACAATGAATATTGCACCAATGAGTCAATTCTACGGATCTTCACCAGACAAACCCCCATAGACATATCAGTGATTATTTTCCGGTCTCTTAACTCGGGCTTTTCGTAGATTAATTCATACAATTTATCTGGATCGGTAACGTCAGAATCAATGTTGAATGGTTCCTCCACGTCAATATCAGAATCAGAGATGGAAAATGGTCGGCCAGTGTGGAAGCAAATCGCTCTCTCCAAGAGGTATGCATTCCAAAACAAGCGTCTATTATCAACCAGCTCGTAAAGACGTTCTCTTGGCACTTCACCGACTTCCTTTCTGTTGATCCCCAATTCAATGCAAAACCTCATAGTGAAACTCATCAAATGCCACAGTGGCAAGGGGTTGGACGATCTCATCATGTACAGGGCAACCAATTCCAAACACAGCACAGACGAGGTATCAATCACCGATGTGACCCAATCTAAACTCTTTAACGCTTCATCGTACAATTCCTCCGATGTATAAGGTAATGTATCAATAGGGCGCCCCAGTCCTGCAGAATGGTAGATTTTCAAACCTGACGCAAACACCAACAGCAAAATGAATCTGTCTATTCCATGTTGTCTGTCGCGTATGTCAGACAGAAGAAGTTCCTTTTTCCTACTACAAAGGTCAAACAATCTTTGCTTGGACATCATGGGGAATCTCGAGTATTGGTTCTTGATGTATGCCTTGATCAAAGTGTTACAGAATTCATCATCCTTCAATAAATGGTCCCAATTCAAGGGTTCCACGGTTCCATCAGCCGCTGGGACATTTGTCGATAAACGACGTTTCTTTCTCTTCACAGATCCGTCATCCAACGATGGAGGAGATGATGTGGACGATGGAGGTGACATCGGCGATGAGCCTCTGTTAGACACCTGTGGTTGATCTCTGAGAGATTTCTTCAGTAAATAGGATAAATTGAAACCAGCAATTGTTCCCAAAAACTCTGAAGAGTTACCAAACGTTAAAAATGATGTACCTCTGACAATGTCATTTTCCAAGTTATTCACAGATGACGATGGGTTCTGTTGGTAATCTGGCGGTGATGTTGAAATGTTTGTATTAATGTTAACGTCTGATCTTGTAGACGTCGATATCAGTGATTTATTATCTGAATCATCGATGGCCGATGTGGTGGTGGTGGTAGAGTGTTTGTTATTTGTATTGATCACTTGTTCCAAGTATTTGATTTTCTCCTCCAATGATTTAATGTATTTCTGATCGTCTTGTCTATTGAATAGTATGGAACAATTCTCCTTGGCCTTTAAACAACTTGAACATGGTTTAACATCGGGGATACCATCACACCGTCTCTTTCTCTTCCGACACCGTTGACATGCGAATCGTGTTCTCTTTTGAGGTGGATTTGTAGTATTAGTAATAGTGGTAGTTGTGGAAGAAGTTCCGATGACATTGATCGAATCACCACCACTTGACAAATTGACAGCCTTATTAGGCAATGACATGGGTTGATCTGATGATATTGGAGTAGTCATCTCGGGTATAAACGATTTGGATATGGGGAGGGAGTGAATATAAGAGATGAGATGAGATGAATTATATATTATATATTAGTAATGTACATATAAATCTAAATAATACATGTATTTTAACGAGAAACTGATATTTTTTGTTGTCTGATCTTGTTAGTATTAAAATAAACTGAAAAATAAAAAAATTTCAACTTGGAAATTTGAAATTTGTAAACTATCTAAGCAACTAACATATTAGGATTATATTATGGGGGAAATTGAATCAAGTTTAAAAAAAAACTATCCCAATTGTTTCAATAATACAAATTGGTAAAAAGTATTTAGGAGCATGTAAGTATGGAAATGGCTCTCTTATTGCTTATACACAGAAACAAATAAAAATAAAATTGTGGCGATTCCAGTCTTTATTTATCATCATCGTTTATTGTGCGATGTTTTTTTTTTTTTGGCGGTAGTGGGGGAGGGGGACAGAATGGGCACATTTTACTTTAGTACTCTCTTCTTTACCTTCCAAAAGTTACTGTTTACCACATAGAATGAATACTAAATATTTATTTCTAATTTCTAATGATATTTTCAATTTCTAATGATATTTTTTTTTTGTTTATTGTTTGTTCTCTTGTTTATGTCTTGTGTGATGCTGTCAAGTCAAAATTGAGTGGTTTTTCTGTTTTCTTGTTTGTGGTTGTGTTTTTACCATTTGTAATCTAACATAAAACTTGATCTGTATCAAGGGTATCTGATATCTAATGAGATCATATCAACTGTTAAAGCTCTGCTTAACCCTTACTTACTTTTTCTGTTTTTAACTTTTACTGTCCATACATATATATTCAATTGAGTCACTCGTCAGCTTCCGATCAAACAAATTCTTTTTTTTTCTTTTGACAATCAACAATGGATCACGCAGATTACATAAAATGGTTGATATCGTATATACTAATCACTAAAAAGATGTCATCACCTACCTTACCTTACCTACATTACCTACTTGTATTAACATTCGTTTGTCGATAACCCTTTAGAAAAAAAAACAATGATCTCGGTACAATTGCCTATCAATTGTATGGCAATAGTTCGGTGTAATTCACTCTCATTGTAATTTGTTTTTTTTTTCGCTCAATTCAGTGGGACGGAAAGCTTCCACCTGCCCAATTAGGAAATTACTCATTTGCACAGCCGTTATCGTGTCGTCGTATCGGTCGGTGAAAGATAAGGAAAAATAATGGACCTGGATGGAGGAAGGGGGCAGGGGTTTAGTTACAGTTACTCTACAATGTTTCATTTACTTTAGTTACGTTTCAAAGCTTTGTTGTTTTACTTTACGAATACAATATATATATATATATATATAAGACGTACGTAGATTATATACAACATATAAAAATCGTTTAAATACATTCATGCTTAGAATTGGGAAGAAGTCAACTTATTCACTAACTTACAAAAACCATTTGGTAAGTACTTATCTGATTAAATGTCTTGTCTTGTGCGTATATATATATATTTTTTGTTTTTTATTTTTGTAATGCCTTATTCCATATTTGTTCTTTAAATGAACTCTTGTTATCTGGCTGATTTAATATGCGCAAACAACTAGTATTATGTTATGATTATGAAAACTAAATTACAGAAAAATAGCGGTACCATTAAATTAAATTAAATTAGTACCTTTAATGTGTTTGTATTACTAATATTACAATTGACTTATCGTACATAATATACATTTCACATATACAAATATATATAATTGAATATGAATATGAATATGAATATGAATTTTCAAAAAAAGACAAGTCAATCCAATTCATTCATTGATCTCATTTCGATTTCGGAATCTTGGCTTTTGTATCGTTTGGATTTCTTTTTCACTTTCAAACTCCGATTATTCTTAGTTCCTAAATCGGAATTTTCATCTCTACTGCCATAGATAACAGGAAGCAGCGTTGTCGATGTAGATGTAGAACCCTGCTCGTTGATTGCGGTAATTTTTTTAAACGACAGTTGCCCAACGTCATCAGATCCACTGGTACTACTCCCGTGGTCCATTAACATCCATTGGTAAATCCATTGCTGTCTGGTGGAGTTATACATCCACTGGAATCGTATACACATACCAAATAATAACCAATGCACCACTGATCTGTGTCCCTGCTTTTCGTCTTCCCATGTTAAATCCCGCTGCAATTGAAATTGTTGCGACGACAAAATTTCATTCACTATAGCGATCAAGTAATCGTCATTGACGTTCAATTGAAATGATTTGCCAATTCTTAATTTCACCGTTTCTAATTCAATGGTGAATTTAACAGCTGTGTTTAACCGGTCATTCAATTGGCTCATATACATCAGTTTAGACACTCCATTTTGAAATGTCTTCATGGTGGTCTTTTTAAAAATTGACAATGATCTGATGATTTCCCGTCGTTGATTATCAATAGTGTCAATCGACACTCGTCTGATGTAATCCCTGACAGAGATCAAGCCCTTTGCATAGATATTTGAAGATTTGGTCGTCTTGATTAAACCACTCTCTGCAACTCGTTTCCGGCAATCATGAAACACTTGCCGTCTAGACTTCTCCATTTGAAACCCTTGCACTAACGTGTCAATTGCACAGTCGTTGTTGTCCTGATTACATCTGATAGTTTCATTGAAAAGCCTCGTCAGGGTCAATTGGTTTAATAGCATTCTCATGTTACGGTCACTGAGTAATTTGGACATTGGAAATTTGATTTTATCTTGTCTTAAACAGAAAACTATTAGTTGAATCTCATATCTCAGTTCACTGTACACTTTGATTGATTGATTGGTCATTGTGTCTTTTAAGTACCGTTGAGTGTCTTTAATAGACATACAAACATCCTTTCCTTCAATGTCACTTGACCGGGAAGTCACCATTGAAAGAGAATTGAAATGACCATACATGATTCTAGCACCAATTGGGATTGGACACACGTCTTTATCAACAGTTTCCATGTCGGTTTCATGGTCTTCCTCTTCTTGATCCACATCAAGCAATATTATGGAATGATCCTCATCATCCATATTCCCAATGGTGGTATCTGGTATTGGATTTTCTTTATGTTTCTTTGTAATTGCCTCCCTATTAACATGCATACTATCAATTGCAGGGAATGTAAGTTTAAGTTCTTGGTTTGGTTGACATCTCTTTAATTTGGATTGTCGTCTAGCTTCGTAATAATCAAAATGGTATGTAACTTTCCCCTCCTCATCTTCATCATCGGATTCTTCATCGCATAGATCGATCACATCATGGTCAATGTCGTACTTATTTCTCAAATACGCAGATGTGGTTATTTCATCCTCCTCTTTAAACACCCATGGGTCCGTTAAATAGTCTTTTTTACATTTCATCAATGTCTTCCACCAGTTTAACTCAGCACGTAAATCGTTGCTCTCACCAACTACACATGCAGAATCCACAATTATCTCAATTTTTTCATGGAAGAAGTGCAACATACCATTGACCTTGAGCAATGTCTGGAAATTCTTTTCATACCGTAGATTGTTGGTCAAATAATGGAATCTTTGTAATTTCACGGTGATAAACTTATCCGTAGAGCCATCGTTCAAATTTACAAAATGCACCGTTGATACCGTACCATCATAATTAGAGAATTCTTGCCATTGTTCACTGACGATTCGTCCCATGACACTGATTTTTTGTAATGGATGGTTCTTGTACATCACTATATGGTTAGCATCGGCTTGTCTTCCATCGACACCGTATAAATCGTAACATTTACAAGCCTGCAATAAATCGTGAATGGCCATTGGGAAATATTCATATTGCAGAGTAGGTGAATTATGGAATATTCTTGGGTTGTAGTAGTTGATACCATCCTTTTTGAATTTGATGTGTACTTGACCTGGAGCAAAGTCATTGCTGACATTCATTTCAAGCGTTCGCCTAACAGCCAATGTCGATGCTTCTTCAAAATCTGAGGAAACACAGGTCGTCATATTTCATTAATATACATATGAATTGTTTTTGTTTGCTGTGGAATAATTATATAAATATATATTGTTTGTCTATCGTAACGGTTTTGCTGGCACTGTCAAAATTGGAAAATCAAAACATGATTCATGTCTTTCTACATAATAAACGCGTATACATTACAGCGTTGGCAGAAATGGTCGATCGACGCATATCTAAATTTTTGTGGGTCGCTGTTTTTATCATTCGGCTATTTCCGAGTGGGTTGTAATCTAATCAGTTGAAACTCTCCATCGCTTTGTTCTTTTCAATTGTTTTCCTCCTGTTTTTGAAGTTTTATTCATTTTCTTCTCAACTATTTCTTGATCAACTACAGTACAATAGACCAAGGATAACTTTCACCAGGAACAACACAACAACAAAAAAAATGCCGGCAGTTCCACCAATCACTTGTCATATTTTAGACACAACAAAGGGAAGACCAGCTTCTAATGTCAGATGTGAGATCAGTTACATTTCAGCAAATTCTAGGGAGACAGCGTCCATTGACTCTGGTGTCAAGCCATTTGCATTTGCATACACTAACGCAGACGGTAGAGTGCCTTCATGGACCAATATCTTAGGATCTGGTGTCAACTTCTTCGAGGCTAATGGTGATTGGGTCAATTTGACTTCAGGTGTGTACAGAATCAGATTCTTTACAAAGGAATATTTTGAACAAAGAGACGGTGGATTGACTTTCTTCCCATTCATTGATATCAACTTCGAAGTGCCAACTAAGGTTGACAAGCACTACCATGTTCCATTGTTGTTGAGTAACTACGGTTATTCCACATACAGAGGTTCATAATTCTTTATCCCTTTACATACCAACTGGATCTAACCAGAAAACTTTTTAATTGATTTGCTTTTTACTTTTATAATAATGATAATGTCTCTTTTCGTACTAGATATTAATTAATCTATGGGAAACAATTGTAACGTGTATATTAAATTTAACTCTAATTTAAAAAGTAAAGTCAAAGTTGTGTAAACGAATATAAGCAAACTTTTATGGTCATAAAGATTATGTATGATATTACTAACAAAGAAAACAAACGATATAAAACCAAGAATAAAACAAAAACATAATTTGATAGTTATAAAAATGGCATTAATAAAAAATACTAACAAAAATTAGAAAGGCAAGGACAAGTATGGATGATAAAATAAAGACAAGATTAAATTAAAAAGTAAAGTGAAAATAAAAAAATTAAATATAAAAAAAAAGAAAGTAAGTAAAGTAAGTAATAAGTTATTAAATTAAAATTAATCAAGAATAAAAATAAAGCTATGGAAACAATAATTAGTATGAAAAAAAATATTATGTATGATTGACTCCGAGAGAGAAAATGGCAAAGGATAAAAGACTTAGTAAATGAAGATAGTAATAAAATTGAAGTCAGATATGGTGTATGATATAATAGTATATGATATGATTTTCGGGTGCATTTATTTATGAAGTTAAACGAATTAATAGAAACTTTTGTTTATTTGTATTTCAATGCAATGATTAGTGAATAAAATGGAAAAATAATTTAAGAAAAAAAGATAAATAAGCAAAATTAATTTGAATGAAATGAATAAGAGATGAAAACAAGCCAATAGGAATTTGTAATAATATGAAGTGAAAAAAAAATAATCAATTACGGAAAAAATGAGTGAATTGTCTAGACAATTCATGAACAGGCATATCAAATTGTTTATAAGAGTTCAGTTCAACTCTAATATCTCTAACCTTATTTGGATTAGCATGAAGGTAAGAATATGATTGTTTCAGCGACAAATTGAATCTATTATAGTCCATCTGGGAAAAAGTATCATTTAAATAAATTGTATTTGAGAAAGTGACAGATTTACCAGTGGAGATATCATTGTTTGATGATTGAGATCTTGATGCTGTGGCAGATGGAGAAGTCGATCTAGATGGATTTGAAGATGATGCCTGGGAGTTTGATGAATAAGATTGGTTCAATGACACTGCCGAGCCATGTCTACCCTCTTGACGAAGTTGATAGTAAGCCATTGAGGCTGGTTTAATGCAAGACACTAATGAAGTAGAATCAACATCAACGGTTGTGGAAGGTTTCTTTGGCTTGTTGTTCGTGACAATCTCCAACAATTCAGAATCCAACTGATCAGAGAAGTGGCGTTCCTTGTAATGCTTGTAATAGTATGCCAAATCATATTCACCTTCTTCGAATTCAAATGAGTATGCGTTAGAACCCTTTGTCACAATAGATTGAACATCGGTGTTGTTAGAACTGACAGTGTTGTTTCTACTCAAAGATCTCTTTTTCTCCAGTGATTTGATACGGATACTCTTCTTTCTTTGAGTCTCTGCTGGAGTTGGTTGTTCCTTGGAATCCTCGGTTAAATTGAAAAATGCAGTTTCACCTAAACCAATGACACTTGATAAATAATCCAATTCTTCATCAATGACAAAATCATCACCATCCTTGTCCAAGATTGAATTTGTTGAATCATTATGAGATTCATTGACAACATTGTCTATCGAACGAGAATTACCTGTGACACTATTAAATTTGGTATCGTCAGTGTTTATAGATTCGCCATTGGTAGAAGCAGACACTTGGATATCACCACTTTTTGGCACGTCTATCTTTCTATCATCACCAATTTCAAAACTTAACACATCATCATCATTAAGTTCTTCCACATCACTCAGTTCAGACGTCATTGGGG
Source organism: Ambrosiozyma pseudovanderkliftii (assembly GCA_003707895.3). Classification (NCBI taxonomy): domain Eukaryota; kingdom Fungi; phylum Ascomycota; class Pichiomycetes; order Pichiales; family Pichiaceae; genus Ambrosiozyma; species Ambrosiozyma pseudovanderkliftii. Next base: position 113,742 of record PPLW03000005.1, on the reverse strand, counting down.
GATTGAAAAAATTTTCTGGTTGTTCAAAACTCTTGGCGAGTTGTTGAAATGTAGGTGAAGGGGTAGTCTCTACATCTAGGATGTTGTTGGTTGGTTGTGTGGTGACATTTGATGTTTCCAAAGGTGCAGGAACAAATTCATCATCATTACTAACTGCCAATTTGTTATCGCTGGTGTCTTTCTTTAACTGAGGCATGGATGAAAAAGTGTTGTACTTTTGCACTTCTGGTCTTGTGGTTGTGTTCTGTGATTCTTCTTGTTGTTGTTTTGGCGATGGAGGTGGGACAAAAGTGTTATTCACTGAAACAGAGGATCTAGATGCAACAGATGATCTCTTCGACAGTCCAAGCTTGCTTGAAAGTCTAGATGCAACTGAGGATGATTTAACCATTGGTGATCTGGCTGATGGAGTTGCTGAAGGTGTCGAGTACAATGATGTAGTGGATGGGGTGGATGAGCTCTTGAACAATCTTCTGAGGGTACCTCTGAATCCAGTTTCTTTCTTTGGTTGAGATTGGGATTTTCCTAATGCAACAGACTTTGGTTGTTGTGCGATTGGTTTCACTGATGGAGTTGTGGTGATGGTTGTTGTAGATGAAGAGGAGGCTGGCTTGCTATCAGAGAACAATCCTGAACTTGCGGTGGTTGGTGCAGAAGTTGGTTGTGCGACGTTATCAGATGCTGATGTGATTGGAACTTTATTCAAAGAAGCATACGATGATTTTTCACTACTTGCCAAGTAAAACTTCGTGCCGGCATTACTATCGTGGATCACATTGACATTAACATTTCCTTGATCATTATGTTCACTCAGCGAGAGTGATGATGATGAAGTGACAGGAATGATCTGTTTTGGTTGTTGTTGTTGTTGTTGTTGTTCACCTGGTAAATCAGAGTGATGGTCAACAGTGTCACACGGAGTAGAAGCAGCTAGAGTAGGTTCATCTGGGTTTTCCAATTCTTCGTCGATTTTCAATTCATCGTCATTTGATTGGTTTTCAGTACTGCTGACTTCAATGACCTTATTTTCTTCAATCATGCACAATCCACAACTGTCACTCAATTTACTGTCAGATGATGAGCCGTGATTGGTGATTTGAGAGATTGGACTGGAATCAGAGTAACCACTCAATGAGAACAATGTGTCATTGCTTGATTGTTTACCAGACCAACCACCATTAGATGAAGAAGGGTTTGGAGAATCTAAACAACTTAACGATGACGCTGGAGTGTCAGGGTTGTTGGTGACGTCTATAGAAGGAGATGGTGAACAAGATGAATTGTGGATGGTGGAAGAAGATGAAGTCGTTGAACCACCTGTTGCATTGTTCACGGAAGAGTTTTGAGATGAAATTGAGATTCTATTATTAGGTAAATTAGTGAAGTCATTAGTGGAGAAAGATGATCTACGAGACGATGGAGCAGTTGGAGATAATTGTTGTTGAAGTTGAGGTTGAGGTTGAATCTGATGGTTATGAGGTATTGGAGATGGTGACAATCCGTTTAATTCCACATTCGAATAAGAAGTAGGAATTTGTGGCGAGAATTGTTGCTGCTGTTGCTGTTGCTGTTGCTGTTGGGGTCTGGCATTGTTGTAGTAAAGGTGTTTATTATTTGAAGACCGTTTTGATTGGAAATTTGGACTTCTCAAATTTGGCAGGGATGATTGATGGTGAATGAATTGATGCTGTTGGTCATTTGCTGATGGTGGAGGTGGTTGTATTCCCATTCCAATTGTTGGAGAAGGTATTGACGCTCTTGGCACTCTTTGAGGTCTTGATGATCTATTTTTAGGTTGTTGTCTTGGTCTGAACACTTCACCGTTGGGAAACATGTACATTCCCTTTGAAGACGTGGATGTTAAGGAATGAGTTCTTGAACCTGGAGCACTGAATTGGCCTTTACTTTGATATTCATTAGGGTATGCTTGAGGGTTGTAATAATGTTGATTATGATGATGATGGTAATTATGATTGTGGCTGTGTTGTTGATTTAAATTAAAATTTGGACTTTGTTGTTGTTGTTGTTGTTGGTAGTGGTGGATGTTACCAGTGGACAGTCTTGTAGCTGATCTTGATTTTCTGACAAATTTATCATCGATATTTAGCAAAGACCCTGTGTTCATGTCTCTCACTGGTAACACTTCACTGTTGACGGAATTGATGGTGTTCATCGTGTTCATTGTGTTCATTGTGTTTGTGGTATTTATAGAAGTAAATGAAGCATTCGAGTGTCTTCTTGACAGAGCAAGCATGTTTTGACTATGTGACGACCGGAATGAAGTGGTTGATGGACTATTGGCTATCTGTGATCTGATGCTGTTAGACCTTGGATAGTTGTTGTTGTTGGTCTGTGGACCAGTGAACTGTTGTTGCATGGTTAAATTCTTCTAACTGTTTCGTGTTGTATGATGATGGTATTGTTATTATATATATATATATATATAATAATAATAATAATTCGGAAACGAAAGAAAATACAGTTTCAAATCGTCCGTGTTGTGTTGTCTTTTGTTAAAACAATGTGGTAGTAGGAGCAGTTAAAGAGGAGCAGTTATGTGAAAGAACAAGACAACGAGTGGTATTCTTCCTGTGAAAAAAAAAAATTATATATATAATTAAAGATAACACCGATCGATCAATTGGTTATGTTTTTTATTAGTCTAAGAGAAGATGAATTAAACTAATGAAACAAAATGATGGATTTTGGATGAACAAGGGTTAAATCTAAAATCTAAGTGAATATGGAAAATCTAAAACAAAATCAAAAGGAGTAGTGTAATGTAGTGAGTGTTTCAAAAAAAAATTAAAATAGGACAGGTACAGACAGGGGTGTGGGTAATAGAGGGAGAGGGGAGTTTTTGATTGAAAAAGAAATAAAACTATTTGCCAAAATGTGTTAAATCAATTTGTATCGTGATATAAAGCTGTTGTAAGGAGACAAAAATGGGTTTCCTTGTATGATTTCTTTCTTTCTTTTTTTTTTGGACTTTTAGAAGTAAAAAGTACAACTAAGACAAATTCCAGTACTAAACAAAATTTGAGGCTTGTAAAAAAAAAAAATAAGAATGCAAAAGTTAAAAGCGAATGAATAAGAACAGGGGAAAGGAGACGTTGTTGATGATAATGTAAACTGTTCTAAAAAAAAAAGAAAACCACCTCTGTTGAATAATTCAATTCAATGATACTTTGATGATTGATTTCCAATTGTTCAATTGTTCAAACAAAATGAATAAGGAAAAAAAAGACAAAGAACAAACACACAAGGAAAGGCAAGGCAAATGATGTGTACGTATGTATGTATGTATGTGTGTATGTATAAGAGAGAGTGTGTATAAATTGTATCGATTCTTTTGTAATTATATTAACATGTACGAATCAAAATGGATGATATGATATGATATGTAAATCAAATGAAATTGCAAAATTGGTTTTGATGAATCAGAAGTTAAAAAAAAAAACTAAATGAAAAAGGGGAATTAAAAGACCAAACAAAATGAATTTATGTGTTGTGCCTTAAAAAAAAAAAAGAGGATGTTCCCTATTGAATTTTGAATTTTTTCTATATCCCTGATATGAATATGGAATATGAATAGACAAAAAGGTAAAAAGTAAGAGGAATAAAAGAACAGTATAAAGGAAAAAGATATAAAATGTTAAAAAAACAAAAAAAAATGTATATATAAAACAGAGACAGAGAAACAGGAATTCTGTTTGAAAAGTACCGTAAAAGTAAAGTAAATATAAATTAACGTTTAAAATAAATTTTTATTTAATACATACATTTTAAACATCTACATCATCTCTCTCGCTTTACTTTTCTTCTAACACAAAGTGTCTCTATCTATCATATTATTATTATTATTATTATCATAAATGAATAAATGAATAAATAATAATGTACATATACCACACACACATACACACTTTATTATTTCTATAAATTCATAACAAAATCGTTTAATTTGGATGGTTGAATGGCTTCTTTTGTCATTGTTTTTGTTGGTTTTAAGCTGTAGTGATTACCTCAATTAGGAAAATGCATTTGTGAACTAAACAATCAATTAATTTTGAAAATCTGTTAATAAGCTCGATTAGATTACTTGACAACGATGGGTAAAATACTGGTCAATTTTAATCACCAGTAATTTCCTCATTGGGAATTTGGTAGTGAAATTACATACATAAATTTTCTATTTTAGGGGGGAGAAGGGAAGAAGAAAGAAATAAAAGAGAGAGAGAGAAAGAGAAATAATAAATTTGTTTTAATTAAAGCAAATTATTATTTATTATTTATTATTTCTGCTGCTTCTTTTTTTTTTTTGTTTTTGTTTTTGTTATATTTTTAGCCACTTTTTTTTTTCTTTCTTATTTGTTAATGTTTTGTTTTGTTATAATAGAGTATGTGATGTACTCTACAAAACTATTAAATAACTATTTGAGATATGGATGGATTTGTATATGATATATATATATATTTATATGTTTCACATTGCTTGCATAATCTAAGTACTTTGTTTTCTCTTTTGATGTTGTTTTACTTTTACTTTTGTACATAGTAGTTACTACTTACTATCCTACTTATTCATTTACTCAAATCAAGAATGTAAATGTATGTATATACATAGATACATACATACATACATACATACATATAAATAAAGAACAGCAAAGAGAAATGTTGAATGTTAAACGAACGGAACGGGGGGGATAACAAAGAAAGAGGAGGTCAGGTCGGTCGGGTCGAGAGAAGAAAATTTCTTTTTTTTTGTTTTGTTTTGTTTTTTGTGTTCGTGTGTATATGTATAATTTTGCCAGAAAGAAGAAGAACGAAAGAAATGGGAAAATAAATGGAATGAATCGGGAAATCAATCGGTCCGTAACAAGGTAAAAAGCAACTATTAACCTTAACTTTAACTTTAACTGTTTAATTTGTAAGTAACTGTAACTGTAACTGTAAATGTAAATGTAAATGTAACTAAAACTGTCAATGATGTCTTACACCATCGTACACACATAAACGTATTCTTGTATTTATGTTTGTGTGTCAATACGGAAATAATACACTACAAACACACTGTAAAGAATTTTGTGTCTTGTTGTGCTTGTTGTAAACAAACGACGACATGGCAAACAAGTGGACTTTCTTGTTTTTCTTTTAACTAGTTAACAAAATCCTATCCTATCTTAAACTACTTCCTATTTACTCTCTTCTCTTACTTCGTCTACTTAACCATGGTTCATAGTTAGTATTAGTATCCCTTATATGTCAATCCAAAGAAAAGAAAAGGAAAAAGAAAAAAAATTCTTTTAAAATAGGGAAGAATGAAAAGAATAACAAACAAACAAACAAACAAAAACAAAAAAATTTTTTTTTCTATTGTTATTATGGATGGATTAGGAAATGTAATTGGAACAAGAGAAGGGGGAGAGGATATCAGGAGATCAGGAGGGGGGATAGGTCTATGGGGCTGGAGCTAGGGCTAGAGCTAGAGCTAGAGCTAGTGTCAGAGCCAGAGCCAGAGCCAGCGCCAGAGCCATTGAGGGGATGTTAGACCAGGCTAGGCCATACTAGGCTAGAACTTTCCCCCCAATGGTTTCTGCGCAGCTGCTTCATTTATTCGCTGGTCATATAATTCATACAGTGAGTGAGTGTATATCAGTATATACGAAAAATCGATATCGGTATCGGTATCGATATCGTATCACTAGATAAATCAATCAATAAGATTGATTATACAAATACAAATGTGTAAATGATTAAATTTTAAAATTTTTGTATTGACCTTTTTTTTGTTTTTTTTTAACTATTTTGGTACAACTTAATGTATATCAATGAAGTATATATAACTATATATATGAATACACATTGATGGTATAGTACAATTGCTAATATATAATATATAATGTAAATAATTATTTATTAATTGTATGTGCAAGTTTCACCTAGGTACCCTATTAACTCTGCTTCCGAACACGCCGCTTCGGCTCATTGGCTTTTGTTTAGTTTATATATATATATATATTTGTGTGTATTTATAGAATTTTTTTTCTTTCTTTCTTTCTTTCTTTTGTTGGTTTGTTAATATGACTTTTTGTTAAGGCCATTCCAGTTCATTGTAAGGGGTCGAAGCAATGTTTACAATTTGTATTTGAAAACATATATATATTATATATAATGGAGTACGTTCAAGATGTACAAGATGTACAAGATTCAACATCGTTGATTCATCTCATATCTTCTATCTTCTCTGTGATCTTGGTGTTCTTTGTCATTGATGCTGGAATATATTCATCTATTCATCTATTAATCTATCAAGATACAATGTAATGAATGATCTATGTATGTACCTTGTGTTAAAAAAAGCACAAGAATAGCATTTTATATCCCTTGTTTGTTTGTTTGTTTGTTTGTTAATAACTCCTTTAATAAGCACCCCCCCCTGTGTGCTTGTATATCTGTATGTGTCCGTATGTCTTGAACCTCCCCTTCCCCCTTTCCCAAATAATCTAATCGTTACTTTTTAATTTATACCTTTGACTTGCCTTTGATGCATACCCAGATCTATACTAGTCTTGGTAATTAATTAAATCAAAATGATTTAAAAGAAGTTTCTTTTTTTTCTTATATATATATATATATATTATTATTATTAAAGAATTTAAGAATTTAAGAATTTAAGAGTTTTAAAAATACATATCTAAAGGAATAGTCTTTTAATGATGTACAAAGTAGACACAATGACTAATCCCAATGTAGCCGATTCCACTAATGGGAAATCAGTCAACTCTGCCACAGGTAACGACAATTCAAAATGGTTCCCTGAATCAACATCACCAAAATGGATCAATCTGGTGTCCTCCCTTAACCTTTCAATTCCCAATTTGTTTTCATTCTCATTGAGGAAAAACTTATCCAACTCCACTTTCTCCACTCCAAACACTGGACACTCCCAATATACATTAGCCTTTGGTATCATCACAGAATCCACTCCTTGCAAGTTTGGTTCACCGTACCGGAGATGCAATGGAATGTCAAATCCTAATTGGTCAATGACAGCACTGTCGTTTAACGTTAAACTCAATGTCGATCCAATGGAATCAACCTTATAATTAGGCAACTCCAAATCCATCTCCTGTTCGTCAAACACCTTGATCGATTTGATCAAGTTCTTCACATTACCCAATTGATATTTATCGACAATCACACCGTTGGGAAGATCAAGGTCAAATTTCAAATCACAGTTGTAAATGGGTTTGTAAATGTCTCCACCATCACTTGGTAAATGGTCATTGCCTATCAATTCAACCTTATACGATGGATGGAAACTCGATCCCTGTGCAATGCTGTGTCTGGCAGCATAGTTGTAGTATGTGGTGTGCATCGGATGGCTCAATATAAACGTGGGAATCAACTTAACAGTCTTGACATTCAAACTAGGTAATTTGAATCTGACCCCACTCAATGCAGGATCGTAATCACCAGGTTCCGCAGCAGCGAATTGAAACACTCCAATCTCCTTGTCAATGTCACTTCTGTAACTTTTGTTCAATTTAATCGGCTTGGTGATCTTGTCCCAAAACAAGATAACATCAATCTCTTGAGATTTATCGTTCAAATAAATCTCAAATGACGTCAGACCGTTAAGATTCGATAAATGAATTGGCAATTCCTCACTTGAGAACAAATTCCATAGTTTCAGTAACACCACTTCAATGTCATACTGGTCTTGGTCGATGTCTAACAAATGGAACTTGTACCATTGATTGTCGTAAAAGATAGGTTTCTTAGCCTTGCCCTTACTGTGTCTAAACACTGTCTTCATCACCCCATCAATGACGTCTTGTGCCACTTCCTCATATTCCTCCAGAGTCCTCACACGTTGCGGGGCCACCTGAATGTCTAACCCTGGTTGGTTGAGATGTTTAAATTCACCAAATAATGTTGGTCTGAGATCGGCAGATTGGCCTGTGTTTTCCCCGGTTTGTTTGTTAAATCTGATATCCAGTAATTTAACCTTCTTCAAAAGATCAACTAACTTGCCTTCCTTCACTCTATCATATGGAAAATAAATCTTCTCTTGTAATGACACCGGTAGTTTCCCACTTGCTGGAATTTCAATAGTAGTTTCGTCTTGTGAAATGTCCTTGAATAATTGTTCAGTGGTGTTCGATGGGTACGCAAAGTACAGTGATCTTTGTCTAACTGTGGTCATTCCTAGCGATCAAAAGCGTGTATTTCAAACAATTGATACAATATCCTATTTTTTTTTATCAAATTAAATTGTATTAAAACAGATGTATAGAATATATATAAAGAAAAGGTGTACGAATTTATGTATTACATGATGTAGGTGTTTGTTATGTCCTTTTTTTTTCGAAACACAAAAACAGTGTAGAGTAGAGTAGACGCTAATGAAAAAATCAAAAAAATTCACCGACGCGTCTATTTCTTAGACTTCTTCTTCTTATGCTTCTTTTCGATTCTCTTCAATGCTCTCATTTCATTCTTCATCACACCATCAACCATCTTATACTTACCCTTGATACCCTTAGGTCTACCAGAAACACCCTTGTTGAAACCCTTGGCAACGACCAATTTAACCTTAGGTTTAGTGGTCTTCTTCTTACCACCCATCTTCTTCATCAATGCTTGAATTTCATTAGCCTTGTCCAATTCGGATTTAGACTCATCATCAGCAATGAGATCAGATTTCTTTCTCAATTTCTCCAATCTTCTCATGGCTCTCATCTTCTTTCTACCTTGAGCTTCCATGACCTTCTTGATTGGACGAGCGTTCAATTGTTTCATCTTCTCCTTAATGGCAAGTGCTGCTTCCTTGGTGATTGGTCTGTGTATCTTACTGTGTTTGTTTTCATCTTCCAAAAACCAGTCGGGTAATCCCTCTTTGTCTCTGAATGAGTATCTGTTAAAACCCTCATCGACTAATTTGGTCTTGTTGGTGTTACCTAGCGCCAATTGATGGGCCAAAGTCATTGCCTCCACAGTGGCAATGTCAATGTCGTTCTTATGTGTAGCCTTAGCCTTGTCTTCTCTTTCATCTTCAGAATCAGTTTCAAATCCATCTTCGTCATCCTTGTTGTACTCATTTGGAACAACTTCGAAATCTCCATTTTCATCATCGTCTTCTTCGTCAGCCGATGATCCTTCTTCATCAGACGAGTCTTGTTCATTGGTGTTTACACTGGAACCATTCGTGCTGGTGCTAGTTCTGGTGGTGGACTCACCATTCAACTTTTGTTTCTTACCATTTGTCTCACCAACATCCAAATTCACACCGTCAAAGATAGAATCACCAAAGAAATTACTAGCCTTTGTACTCAATGCACCTTGTTTCTTCTTTTTGATGGTGGCTATCAAGTTATTAATGGCTTCATCGTCATCACTATCTAAATCAGAGGAATCATTCTCGAATTCACCGTCGTCGGAATCGCTAACTTCCTTTTGACGGTCTTCGTCTTCGATACCTTCCCATGCTTCGTCGTTAGCGTCACCTCTTGCTAACTTTGCACGAAGTTTAGCATCCTTCTCCATCTTGGCTTCTTTGTAATGGTTATGCATGTCATTCAACTGGTCTTCCAAATTGTCAATCTCATCCGCAGAGTCAATTTCTTGGTATTTGTTCTTTTCGTCTTCATCAATCATGATGTCAACATCCTTGATTAAATCTTCATTGTTAAACACCATGGATTTCTTACCCTTGGCAAGTTCGTTTAATTGGCCCGTTTTCTCCGCAGTTTTCAAGTTGAACAATGATTCAGAACCGATATTGGCGGCATCCAAACCAATTTGCATATCTGTTAACATATTCATTTGCATTCTTTGAATCTCCTTTTGTTTCATTTCATTCTTCTTTCTTTTTTCTCTCTTCTGTTTGACTCTTTGCTTTTCCTTCAACTCATCCAATTCCTTGTCAATTTGTTGATCCTCTGTTAACTCTTCCACTTCAATTGTTGGCTTCTCTTGTAATGATTCATCTATGATACCTAGTGTGTCTCTGGCATGCTTTCTCCATTTGATCAACATTCTGAAATCCTTTTTACCCAACACTTTCAAATCTTCACAACATGCAAGGAATTCCTTCGTAGTTTCCTTCATCTTCTTCAATATCTTCCATTCAGGGTCTTCTTTGTCGATTTCAAATTTGGAGACAGAACCTAATGTATTAATAACGTCATCTTCTTGTTTCACCCAGTCGAGTAAATCCATAGGATGGAACAAGATGTAATCACCTTCTTCATAACCATCTCTCTTTCTTTTCTTCTTTTCTGGGTTGAACACTTTGGATTCGTTGTTGGCAGGACCTTCTGGTAATTCTTCGAACACTTCCTTTGGGTCTAACAATCTTGGATCCAATTTCTTTGGAGCTTTAAAACCTTTACAAACCACGAAGATTTCTGCAGAGACATTTCTTGATGCTGGTGGTTTGGTGGCCTCGACTTTTTCAAACAATTGTTTAAACACCCAGACTAAATTGTTGTAATCTCTGGATCTGAACACCTTGGTGACAAATGTACCACCTGGAGCTAAATTCTCCACAGCTAACTTCAACGCTTGTAGAGTTAACTGGGATTGTGTGTATGCATCTTGCACCCAACCTAAACCAACGTTTGGAGCACCATCGTGTAACACAGTGTCTGCCTTCCATGTTTTCATGTGACCTCTTAATTTGGATCTACAATCTTCAGTGGTGATATCAGATTGGAATGTGATTGTATTTGGCATTGGTTTCATTGGCACAATATCGACACCAATGATCAAGGAATTCACAGGACATAATTGAGATGCCACTTGACACCAAGACCCTGGAGCTGCACATAAATCAATAACAACTTTAGACTTCTCTAAGAAATGGCCAAATTTTTCATTTATTTGTAAAATCTTGAACGAAGATCTTGCTCTGTAACCCTTTTCCTTGGCTAGAAAATAGTATCTATCCAAACGACCTTTGGCATTTTTCTTTTGTGTCTTACCAGCCATCTTCAGTTAAACTAAAAATATGAAAAGTTGTTCGTTGATATCGTAGTTTACCGAAAATATATACTTAGGTATGTATGTATCTATCTCTATCTACAATCTTTTTTTTTTAAAGATAAATTTTTTTTTCTAAAAAAAATTTATCTGTGATGTGCGGCTCAACAACAAAAACCTTTTTGTCAAGGTCGTGTATAACTCTATAATAAGCCATGTTGACTTTTTATGCGCCATTTACTACGCCACGTAAATTGAAGTTCATTTTTTTTCTCTCTTCAGAGACATTTAATTCATTCAGATGTTCAATCAATTGATATTATACGATACGATAAAATGAATGACATAATACTGTGGTTAATAATAATTTATGTGAATGAATCTAGAAAGAACAAGATGACAGATGATAAATATCCACCATATATCAAGAAGATATTTGAATTGCAATATCAAAGTAAATACATTGTTCCCATCGATAAAGATACTGGATTTAGAAAAACGCCGACACCAGATGGACTTTCACCATTTCTTGATGTTTTGAAGGTACATGCAAAAGAACACAAGACCAATGATACCACTGGCAAGCATCAAAGAGAATTAGAAACCGATACAACTGAAGACCACAACACGAAGCACAACAATCACAATAACGATGACAGTAAGTCTACACTAAGGAAACAATTGATTGAATGGAACCCTGAAAAGGACCCACACATTACCAGTGATCCATATAAGACGGTGTTTGTTGGAAGGTTGGATTATGAGACGAACGAAATTGAATTAAACAACAGGTTCTCCACGTTTGGAGAAATAGAACAAGTGAGAGTGGTTAGAGACAAGCTCACACAAAAATCAAGAGGGTATGCATTCATCGTGTACAAGAATAAATCCGATGCACAGCTAGCGTATCAAAAAGGGAACTCTATGTTTATCAATGACAGAAGCGTTGTTGTGGATATCGAAAGAGGAAGAGTGGTGAAGAATTGGAAACCAAGACGATTGGCAGGTGGGTTAGGTGGAAGACATTACACATCGAGAATCAAAGTATTGGAAAAGCAAAAGGCCATGAAACAAGATAAAAATGCCACCAGTGGTAGACAAAATACAAATATACTGGCAAGAGATGGACATAACAACAATTACAACAATGGCATATCCCGTTCCAATGGTCCAGGTCAAGAACCATACAGAAATTACCATAACAGGGGTTACGGTGGGAACGGTTACAACGGTTCTGGTTCCGGTTCTGGTTATCAAAACATGCCCCCACCATCAACATATGATAGATATGGAGGAGGGTACTCCCGTGGGAGTAACAATGGTGGATACAGAGATTCATCAAGGCAACAACAGGACTATTATGGATCATCTGGATACCATAATAATAAAAATAACAGATACAGAGGTCATAGGTACTGATATCCAACAACTACTGATATCAATCTATATATATATCTCATTTTTGTATAATTACAATTATATTATATTATAATTATTAATATTCCACCATTTAGTTATATAGTAATTGTGAATTCTTCGGATAACTGATTCAAAATCCAAAAAAAAAGAAGAAAATCGACGCTTCCTCCCTCTCAAAAATAAATTTTTTGCGTCGATTTTTTTCTCTTGTTTTGTGTTTGTTTTGCTTTTTTGGGGTCGTTGAATTTCACCTAATACAAAAAAAAAAGACAAAAAAGGCGCCATTTCAAATAAAACATAAAAATGCAATTGCTTCTAATTGCCCTTTTCAAAATGGTGTTTCTTCCATTTCCATCGTTACAATTCAATTGATCATTACCAATCAAACAACATCACAATGGCATTGACATTTAAAAAGGTTAAATGCTACACGGCATGTTTATTGCTTTTCTTATTCTCGTACCATTTGGTCAATACTTGCCCTTTGGGAAAACCTGTGGATTATGAATTGCTAGAATCAGATTTGACTTGTAAGGCTTCACATTACCTTTACTCGTATGTGTCACCTTATACTGGTCCTGCATTGGCAACATTCAATGAAAAGGTTGCTGTGCCGGTGGCTGAGTACTATGAACAATCACCGGTGAAACCAATTGTCGAACAAGTCTCCTTGAAGAGCACTGAAATTTACAATCAACATGGTAAACCGATCGTTGATAAGGTGTATCCAATTGTCAAGGAAAATGCATCAAAGTATTACAACATCACTAGTGAAAAATCAGCGGAATACTTTGATGTCACATCCAAGTTTGCTAAGGAAAAGGGTGAAATTTACGGTAAGATCATCAAGGAAAAATCAACTGAAGTTTACACTGCCGCCAGTCACACTTTCACCGATAAAGTTTTACCAACCACTTACACGTATTTGAAAATCGCAAGAGTTAAATTTGGGGAATTTTCTTCAAAGAGTTTATTCTGGATTTACTTGAAGTACAATTTATACGTGGAACCAGCATTTGAAGTTGCCTATGAAAAGTTTTTAGAATCACCAGCGGGACCATACTGGAAACAATTTTTGCAATCACCAGTGTATCAGTACATTGAAAAGAGTACGTTGTTTGCCGTTGACTTGGTTAAGTTTGTGTATCAATCCTTGTTGGAAAAATTCGAAGCATTTAAAAACGACAATTCCAATTTCAAATTGTCCGAGGAGATTCAAAGCAAAACTGAATTCTTGAAGCAGGAATTCAACAAGCTTTTAGGTGCAGGTATCAAGATTCCAAGTTATGAAGATTATGAATTTTTTAAGAAACTTCAAAAGGCTAAGGATATCACTGCCTCCTCGGATACCAATTCAGTGGCTGCTGCTGAAACTGCTAGTCCAGAACCTGTTCCAACTTCACAAAAATACGAAGAACTTTTGAAGCATGTCATTGACGATGCATTGGTTGATTTTGAAACTGAGATTGGTAAATTGGCTGCCATTGCCAACACTAGAATCAGTGAAGAACCAAGAGAAAAATTAAGAGAATTAGGTACCCTGATCAACGGTGCCGATTACTACGATGTCAATAAGTTGTTAGTTGAAATCAATAACAAAGACGCTGTGAAGAAGGTGTCTAGACAAGATTACAGAGATGCGTTGTCAAACCATGCTAAGAAGATGTCAGAAGCTGGTGAATCCGTTCAAGATAAAGTTCTCGAAATTGAAAATGACTTTAAAGACAAGGTTTTGGAAGTTAGAAAGAACATTTTGGATGAATTCTCTGAATTTAGTGAGTCCACTTTATCTGCCTATTCTTCAGATATCATCAACAAGGGTGATAAGTGGGAGGAATGGAAGAAGTACAATGCCATTAAAAAGGAATTGATGGCTGTCAGAGATAAAATTTTGACCACCGATCCATTCAATGAACATTTGAAGAACAATGTGAGAGATATCAAGCAAACCATTGAAATTTTACTAAATGATGGTCAATCATATTTGGCTATTTTAAGAGCTAAGGCAAACATTGAATTCCAATTCAGAGAACAAGCTGAAAGAGAAGCTGAAGCTGCTAAATCTGAAACCGAATCTGAAACTGAAGAATCTGAAGAAACCACTGAAGTCGAAACTGCAGAGGCTGAGGAAACTACTGAAATTGAATCTGAAGAAACTACCGAGGCTGAAGTCGAAACTGAAGTTGAGGAAACTACTGAAGTTCAAGACACTGCTGACGTGGAAGCTAAGGAAACTACTACAACTGAAGCTGAAGCAAGTACTACCAGTGATGTTGAAACCGCTGAAGCTGAAGAGGTTGAAGATGATGATGAAGAAGTTGAAGATGATGAAGATGATGAAGATGATGAAGAAGATGATGATGAACCTGTTGAAGAAACTTCAGGTGAAACCATAAGAATTTAAATAAGTGTACTCATACCCTTTTTGATTGATTTCTTTTCTCCTTTTATATGTGTAACTGTCTCTTTAATTAATATATTTTTTCGTTTTATATTGTTTTTTTTTCTACTTGTTTTACATTCATTTAAGGACATGGATTTGTTGTATATTTCTAATGCACAAATATTGTTAAATTCAAAACAGAGTTTATATTTACAGTGAAATATATAAACGATAAAAGAAATACATGTGTTATGTAAGATTACAAAGAAGTATATAATTTTATGGTAATGAGTCTGCATCTAGTGGGGCAACTTCAGTATCATAGTCAATTTCTCTGATACCATTCTTATCCACAACCTTCACGTATAGTCCCTTGAAGTCAATTGGCATTCTCTTTTCAAGTTCATAGTTACACTTCTTCAATAATTTCAAACCATCCTCCAATGAATAAGTTGGTCTATAATGACGATCTAACAATGACATGGTGTAGAATGCAGCGTACCCGTGAGCAACGTATGGTAAATCAACTCTAGTACCCAAGTAATCAATCATTGATAAAAATGGTTCTTCTCCCTTGTGCATACCTCCTAGTATTGTTTGCACTTGGTATGGTTTTCTAGATCTTATAGAGCTGGCAAGATTTTGCCTTATATAACTGGCAATTGCCTTTGAATTCATCTCTGTGTTTTCACGCATGTTATGAAGTTGAATATTAGCCTTCATGTAGTCAGCAAATTGAGTGGTATCACCCGATTCACCAGTGAATGCTAGCACATTGTAATCATTCAAGACACGGGTCTTATCATCGGTATCCTTCAACACAGAAATACCACGAGTGAAAGCCTTTGAGGTTGCAATGATGACAGAATCCTCCACACTAATTCCTAAGATGATATCCATATTGTGATTATAAAATTAAATTGATTTATTATCCAATTGATAATTGAGTTAACAAGTTGAATTGCAATACACTGGAGACAAATTAATTTTTATGTTAATTACAAGCACTTCCATTTTAAACAAAGACTTGACCCATTCTAAATTCAGTGGCAAAATGTTTGATCAACGCGGGTAACTAAATGTTCGTGGTCGTGTGCCACCCATTATGAAAATGCCTCCAGTGTAATACGGAAGTACTGTATGGACAGAGATTTGGTTTGTAAATGGTTCCAATAATAAGAATTTTAATATTAATAATAATAATAATAATACAAAATATAAACTGTAAACATCTTTATGTAGCAGCTGTACGGCTAACGTCTAGTTCTGGTTCACGTGGTTCCAATTCGCTTTCCTTACCAACTGCAGGAACATAACTCTCTCCATATCCTTGCATTCTCTTCTTCCACCATTTCTTTCTTGCACCTTCATGGATTTCATCTAATTTCAATAGTTCCTCGTCAGATTCCTCATCCTCTTTTTCAAATTCTTCCTTGGTTCCACCATGTAACGTCAAGTTGTATTTCTTTCTGTCGTTGCCAACTTTCTCAGATTTCTCGAATTGGTATCTACCACCAAGAACTAAATCCTTCATGACGAGTTCCCTGGTACGGCCAAGAGATTCGATTTCAGAAACTCTATCAACAGTTTCCTCCAATAATTGATCAAATCCAGGTTGAGAACAAATTTCATGGAATGCTCTCATCATTGGAACAGAGTCTGCTCTCACCATTGAGTAAGAGTCAATTGTGAAAATGTTCAAATGATCATAACTTTGAATGTAATCAGGTCTAGTCATTATCTGTCTGGCTCTCCATAGTGGGAGTTGAGGTAACATATGTTCATCTGATATTTCCTCAGAACTAGTAGTAGATAGTTCTTTCAATCTCCGTCTATCCATTTCAACTAATTCCCTCATTAACAGCATGGCTGATGTGGAAAATTTACCGCTCTCCATGACATCATCATCCATATCTTCACCTAATAGCCCACACTTATTCAAGAACCAGATTTTTTCCTTGTCAATTAAATCATTGCAAGCCTTGATCATGTCCTTATGTGCAGCAACGTGGTTAACATGTTGAGGTCTACCACCCACTAAGTCGTAAACTTGAGCACATTGAGCATCGGTCAATTCCTCGGAAAAGTATCTCATTCTAGATGATTTCAAGGCATTAATGGCTTCAAGCCTGTGTAAATCCTTGAAATTCAATATCTCCAATCTAGTGGCCAATTGCTTGAATCTTTCATAAAGCCAATAGTCATCAGAGTTGAATAACATTGTCACTAACCCAGATCCGGAGAGCATTTCGGCCTTTTGCTGTAACAGTTCAACTAATGCCATACCATCTTGGTCATTCTTGATAAGATGAGCATTGTTAAATATCAACACTAATGGTCTCTTTGTTTTTTTCACTCTTTTATTAGCCACTTCTTCTAACTTCACAAACGCACGTTCAATGTCTAATAATGCAGTGGTATCTCTAGGACCTCTAATGGAGAACAATGAGCCAATGTAATCTTCATGAAAGGAAAAATTCAATGCTGAACCTATTCTCAATCTCATCAATTCAACATCAGAGGAGCAATCAACAATTGCACAATCAGATCCATTCACTCTTCTCATAGATTCCATGATTGCAGACGTCTTACCGGTACCCTTTTCACCGATTAATAAGAAATACCGGCCTTGAATTTTTCCCTGGAAGATTTCATCCAAAGATTGTTGATGTTCTCTTTCCACCCAGTATCTTCTGTCCTTAGTTGCAACTTTATGTCTCTCTTCCAGAGTCGTTGGATCACCTTGGTCGAATGAATCCTCAATTTTATCCAACACATGTATATTGTATAGGTTATGGTATGCCACACCAGAGAGTGCTAGCAATAAAACTGATGATAGTGTGATCATTCCAGTCTCAATGCATTTTTTCAGGGTGTTTTTAATACCCTGGTACTTGTCTTTCTTTGGGTCTTTGTCTTTTTTGTTGGACTTATTATCATCATTGTCATCTTCAGCTGGATCTTCAGATAACACCTCAGATGGATCTATAGGTAGCAACGGATTCACATTACACGGTGAAGTAGTTTGGAAATGTCTCACCTGGAGACATCTGTTTCCAAATGATAAGCAGTTTGTTCTCAATTGGATGCCTTTAAATCTACTTTGACCGAGAGTTATCCTTTGTAGTCTCACAATTTTGGACATCATAGTCATTTAAATATAAATGGTATTATGAATCAAATGACTAGCTGGTATCACTAACCATCCATTGACAAAAACTACATACAATCATATGAAATTTCTCTTTACTCCACAAAAGCCAATTTCCAAACAGAAACGAGGGACCCTCTCACTAAGGAAAGGAAAAAAAACTTGGCTGTCACTGAAAGCGGCGGATGAGTTTCAGCCTTTCCCAAGAAAAAATGCTTGTCCAGCTAACTATAAAACAAAAGTTCATTTTACTATTAACTAATTTATAGACTTACAACAAAAACAAAATCAAGTAATATTCATAATATACACACATGTGAATGGATGGATGACAAAAAAAAATTAATACTATTAAAAAAAGAAAGTGTAAAAATTGGTTATTAGGATTGCACGATACCACTGTCCATTAAGGAATTGTGCAAGATAGTTTCCTTGACCACTGCAAACACCAATTTCATATTAGATGTATCAGTTGCCTGTGTCACGTATGGAGTTAATGCCAAGTTTGCTCTGTTCAATTGTTTGAATCTCCAAAGTATGTACTTGACGGCCTTGTTAACGTCCTTTCCACCGGCATAGTCTGGGAAGTAATTCTCAAGGGGAGAATTTGGTAATTTTTCAATGAAGATATCGATTTTATTTAAACACAAGATGATAGCAGTTCTTCTGAACCACATGGAGTTGACCACAGATTCAAACAAGTTCAAAGATTCCTCCAATCTATTTTGAGATGATGATTCTAACAACACTTGATCGTATTCAGATAAGGCCACACAGAACATAATGACTGTAACGTTATCAAAACAATGAATCCATTTCTTTCTTTCGGATCTTTGACCACCAACATCGTACAAATGAACATCAATGTCTTCTAATTGAAACTTTGTATCGTAGATACCAGATGTTTGCTTTCTTGTTCTCAACACATCAGTGACGTTAGGTATGTACCCTTCCGATCCTATTCTGTCAATGTTCTCAAAGAAATATTTAGCAGAGTCCAGTAGATAAAAGTCTTTTCTTTTCTCCTCCACCATATCAGTGGTGACTTTATCATTGACTAGCAGTTTTATCTTAGAGACAATTGTTGGATCTAATTGATCATAGTCTGTGTCCATTGGAACTTCAAAGTTTAAAATAGTCTCTGTATCCTCGGATGTTAAATTGGATAATTGCCCCTCCAAATCAAACTGTCTCAATGCATTGACTAATGATTGTGCACATTCAAGGATATTCTTGAAAACGAATGGCTTGTAATCGTAAAGTTCTCTCTTTGTGAAACCATCTTGATGGATAATCTTGATTTGCTTCAACATTGTGGATTTACCTGACTCACCGGAACCTAATAGCAACATTTTCACTTCACCCTTGGTCTTCTTACTGGATTTACCCTTGGTTGTGGTGCCATCGTCTAAAGTAGAAACTGCATTGGCATTGGAATTGTTGGCATCGTTTGGTTGATCCTGCACTTTTTCCAGCCCATTGGATCCAGCATTGTTTGAACCATTTTGTTGTGTTGGGGCATTTCTTGACACAGCAGATTGTGTACTTGGTCCTTCTTCTTTTGAACCACAAAGACCCATTGTAGATTATTCGATTTGTAAATTATATTTTAGAGAATATAATAAGACCAGAAATGAGACGACTTTTTAGAACGTGTTGATCGATGGATTTATAAACAGTCAATCGAGTTTTATTGTAATAACTAATGGTTATAGATCTGTGAACTGGTTTGTAATATCAGATATAATATGATATTTCCCTCTTTTTAAAACAACAATGTCAAAGTGGTACCTGGTTGAATCCCACATGAACTGCAGACACATTACGAATAAACCGTTTTCTTCTTCCTGACAAAGAGATCCACCCTCAAATCCGGGACGAAAAAGGAAAAGGTCGATTGAGTCAACTTTATCGCGTCGATCGACTTGCTACTTTGATTTATATATTTATATATAGTATGTGCATTATATTTTATCAAAACGTAATTATTATAAGGATTCTATAGCTAGAAAATAGTAAAAGTAGTTACATAAATGGGAGGTTAAAATGAAAGAGAAAGAGAAATAGAAATAGAAATAGAAATAGAAATAGAAATAGAAATAGAAATAGAAATAGAAATAGAAATAGAACAAAACAAAACGAAAAAACAACAAGAGCTATTTGAACAACTTTTTTTGAGAAACTGAGTTATCTATTGGTTCACACAGGTTTACCACCGATGAATTCACTCCATCTACGGACTTCACCAGGCACAACAACAGGTTCCTTACCAGCATTAGCTAGCTTAGCTGGCAACTTTTCAGATAAAGCTTGTGCAAACAACAATGATGTTTGTGGTTCATTGAATAATGGAATGGCAAAGTCAATGGCATTTCTTCTCATCACGTAGTCTTCATCTAACAAAGAGTCAGCTCTGTCTCTAGCCAAATTGAACACACATTGGATATCGTACTTTTGGAAAACTTCTCTTAATTCTCTCTTGTTATCCTTAGGGAATTCAATGACTTCAATTGGAGTGCTGGTGTATGCTTTTAAGTACTCTGCAACCTCTGGAGAAGCAGTGTAGTATTTGTAGCCTAATGATTCGATGGTCTTAGCAACGTTACCTAGGTATTCCTTTGTTAAATCACCACCGAATAAAATACCGGAAGGTGGCTTTGGTAAGTTAAAGTTCATAGTAGCTTGCATAGATGTCCAGTAAGCTTCAACAACGTCTTTACCGAAACAAGCAACTTCACCAGTAGAAGCCATTTCAACACCTAAGAATGGATCAGCACCAGCTAATCTGGTAAATGAGAATTGTGGAACCTTAGTGGCAACATAGTCGTAGTTCTTTTCCATCAAGTTTGTTGGAGCTGGAACGTTAGCGTTTAACAATGCCTTGACGGCAACATCAATAAAGTTCACACCTAGAACCTTCGAGACAAATGGGAAAGATCTGGAAGCTCTGATGTTACATTCAATAACCTTCAAATCTGGAACACCAGTGGATGGGTTGTCTGCTTTGATAATTTGCATGTTGAATGGACCTGTAATCTTCCAAGCAGCAGCAACCTTATCAGCAATTTCCTTTAATCTAGCCATGACAGAATCGTCTAGACCTTGTGGTGGTAACACTAAAGTGGCATCACCAGAGTGGATACCAGCATTTTCAACGTGTTCAGAGACAGCATGAACTAAAACGTTTCCTTGGGAGGCAACAGCATCGATATCGATTTCTTGAGCACCTTCAATGAACTTGGAGATGACAACTGGATGGTCAGAAGAAACATTAGCAGCGTTGGTCAACTTGGTTTCTAATTCAGCCTTGGATCTAATAACAGACATAGCAGCACCAGATAACACATATGATGGTCTAACTAAAACTGGATAGCCAACTTCATCAGCAAAGTCTTCTGCTTCTTGAATGGATGTCAATTCCTTCCATGCAGGTTGATCAACTCCAATAGAATCCAAAATACTGGAGAACTTGTGTCTATCTTCAGCCTTATCGATATCTTCTGGGTTAGTACCTAAGATATTAGCACCAGCTTGTTGTAACTTTAGAGCAATGTTTTGAGGTAATTGACCACCAACAGAGACAACAATGTCCTCAGCGTGTTCCAATTCATAGATATCTAATACTCTTTCAAAGGATAATTCTTCAAAGTATAATCTGTCAACTTCATCGAAATCAGTGGAAACGGTTTCTGGGTTGTAATTGATCATAATAGTCTTCTTGCCAGATTCTCTCAAAGCCCTAGCAGTGGAAACAGCACACCAATCAAATTCAACAGAAGAACCAATTCTGTACACACCTGAACCTAAGACCATAGTACCAAATTCATCAAATTTAATATCGTGTGTGGAGGCATTGTAAGTGGTGTACAAGTAGTTGGTATCAGCAGGGAATTCAGCGGCTAATGTATCGATCTTCTTAACGAATGGGGTAATACCGTAAGACTTTCTGACAGCTCTGACTTCTAATTCATCAGCTTTGACAGCTAAACCAATTTGCTTATCAGAGAAACCCAACTTCTTAGCTCTAGACATAAGGTCTTGAGTAACACTCTTCAGTGATCCAATTGATTCCAATTCCTTTTGCATTTCGACAATGTTAGATAGCTTGTATAAGAACCATTTGTCAATCTTAGATAATTCATGAACTCTGTCGACGGTGTAACCTTCATGCATTAAAGCTTGACCAACGGCTAACCATCTTCTATCGGTTGGGTTAGCTAAAGCATCATCCAAATCTTCAAATTCAGCACCTTGGAAACCAACAAATGATGGATCGACTTGTCTGACAGCCTTTTGGAATGATTCTTCAAAGTTTCTACCGATAGCCATAACCTCACCGACGGACTTCATTGAAGAACCAATATCTCTCTTAACGTGTTGGAACTTGGACAAATCCCATCTTGGAATCTTGGTAACCATGTAATCTAATGATGGTTCGAAGTTAGCAGATGTGGTCTTGGTAACTGGGTTTGGTAATTCTGGTAAAGTGTAACCTAAACCAATCTTAGCAGCAGTGTAAGCCAATGGGTAACCAGTGGCCTTAGAGGCTAAAGCAGATGATCTGGATAATCTGGCATTGACTTCAATGACTCTGTAATCTAATCCATCTGGTTGTAAAGCGTATTGCACGTTACATTCACCAACAACACCCAAGTGTCTGATAATCTTGATTGCGGCAGATCTTAACATGTGGTATTCTTCATCGGATAAGGTTTGAGATGGGGCAACAACAATGGAATCACCGGTGTGGATACCTAGAGGATCAAAGTTTTCCATGTTACACACAGTGATACAGTTACCGACTCTGTCCCTGACAACTTCGTATTCGACTTCCTTCCAACCCTTCAATGATTTTTCAACCAAAATTTGTGGGGCCAATGACAATGATTGAGAAGCTAAGTTTCTCAATTCAGTTTCATTAGCAGCAAAACCAGAACCTAAACCACCTAATGCGTAAGCAGATCTGACAATGATAGGATAACCAACCTTTTCAGCAGCCTTCAATGCATCATCGACTGTATCAACGGCAATCGATTCGGCGATTGGAATATTGATTTCGTTTAATGCTTGAGCGAATAAATCTCTGTCTTCTGATGTTTCTAATGTCTTAATTGGAGTACCTAACACTTTGATACCGTATTTTTTGAAGATGTTCATTTTCTCTAATTGCACACCAACATTTAACGCAGTTTGACCACCAAATGTTAACAATATACCATCTGGTTTTTCCTTTTCTATAATGTAAATGATGTACTCTGGTGTCACTGGTAAGTAGTAAATTTCATCGGCCAATGCATGAGATGTTTGGTTAGTGGCAATGTTTGGATTGATCAAGATCGAAGATTTATTGGCTTCTTTCAATGCCTTAATGGCTTGAGAACCAGAATAATCGAATTCACCAGCTTGACCAATGGACAACCCACCAGAACCAATGACTAACACCTTGGAAACGTCAACCAATTGATGAGCATTTTCATCGTGGAATCCAGATAAGATTCCAGCACCAGCGTAAGCTGAGACTTTTTCGACGTTAGTAGCATATGAACGGAAGTGATGTTTGTTGATTGGAGAGGTAAACAATTGTTTCTTTAACAAAAGTGAGTTTTTCATTGACTGTCTAGTCAATGAAGAAACTAACAATTTAAGAGAAGCCATGGTATGTTGGTAATAAGATGGATTTCTCTTGTGAGTTTTTCTGAAGAAAAAGTTAAAGTTCTGTGGTAATTGTGTTTCAAGAGTGAAGAAGACAATGATTCAGAAAAGAAACAGGGAATCTGGATTTCTTTTAAATCCAAAAAAATTTTCATCTGAACAACCAACAATTCAAAAAAAATGTTGTTGAAAGAGTGAGTCAGTGGTGCGCGATTTCCGGTCTTACCTGTTTGGGTAATTTCCAGAGAGCGCAAAATCCGAGTTTCCATTCCAGTTTCCGTATGTTTAGTTTCCGCTCTTTTAGGGCTCGACTCCTTTGTCCTTTTGTACTCTTTTGTATTACTTACTTTTGTTCCCCTTTTGTTCTGTTACTTTTGTTACACAAGACCCCTTTGTTATGGTTTTTTTTTGTTATAGTATTTAAATAGATTTCTTTGTCACAAAATGTTTTGTTTTCTTTTACAATTTTTTTTTCTTCCTCTATTTTTCTGGCTGTTCTTTCTTTTGTTTCTCTTGTCCCAAGGACTTCACCATTTGCTAGAATAAACTAACAGCAGCAGCAACAACAACAACAACAACAACAGCAATCATGCCAATTGAACTTTTGTTAGGACCTGTTATGAGACCTGTCATAAGAGCTCATTCTTATGTGGTTTATCCCCACCGTCGTGCTTCAAGATACGTTCCACATATCATAGACTTAGATGAAGATAAATGCTCTGAATACGTTATCAGAAAGAGATTCGGTACAGGTTCCAAGATCTTGGATGTGTTTGACGCTAAGAACGAAGGATCATCTAAGGTCGGTCCCACTGATCAATCCAAGTCACTGTTTTACTTTGTCAGATCAAGAGCAGTGAAGGGTGCTTACAAGATGTTTTCATCGGAGGTGTCCCACACTGGTCCAGGTGGTGAAGACGAACCAGTTGCTGCATTGAGAGCCGGCATGAGATCCAATGTGTTGTTGATCAGAGCTCCCGATGCACCAGTATCTGAATTAGGTTGGCACATAATCAGCCACAAGGTCGATGCATTGGACGCTTACAGAATGTTCACCTTGTCCGATGGTGCCACTTACCAATGGACCACCGAGGGAAAATTCTTGGAGAGAGTCAAGAACGTTGGTGAGAAGGAATCTGAGGTCAGAGAGAGAATAGCTCAAGTGATCCCTGGAGGTAATGGGTTCAATTTGATCGTTGATGATTCAAAGATCCCAAGAGAATTAGCATTGGCCACTGCATTGATCTCATTTATCGATCAATGGAACACAGTCAATCATTTCGGTGGTGTTTACTATGCAAGACAACCTTGGCATGCCTCTTGGAAGAGAGATTGATTAGTGTAACTTTTCTCTTTACTCTTTTTTTCTTTTTCTTTTTTTATTCCTTTTTCTTAAAAGTTAATTTGGGTTCTCTTACTTTTAACATTCAATTCCTTTTCTTTATTTTCTTTTTTTCTTTTTTCTTATTAAATTATATATATAACATTGGTGGCAAATAAAACTAAAATTAAATGATTGCGTAACTGATTAGATAATAATTTTGGTGCGTCGATCGACTCTTAATCGACCAACCCATTCCGCTTTCTCACATTCTCCATAACAACACCCACAACAACCACAACATCCATAAAAACCAGCCAATTTTTTTTGTCTCGTTTACGTAACTGGAAGTAAGGAGGAGCGAAAAAAAAAATTCTTTTTTAGGCCATCCTGCGTCTGACTGTTTTTTTTTCTGATCTGCCCAAATGCCTTACATGTATATATGTGTATATATAGAATATAGAATATACGTTTCTCTACTTAAATTTAACTTAAGAGTTTTGTTTTGTTTTTTGTTTTTTGTTTTTTGTTTTTGATCTAATTTAATCTTCCAAGGTGATTTAATTAATTAACCCTTTTCATCTTGTTGTCAGAACTTCCTGTTTTTTTTTCCTATTTTAAATACATTTTGTTTGTTTTCATCGTATCAGTTTGATTTGTTTATACATCACATTATATTTTTTGACGTTTCCATATTAAGATCCAGAAACAGCAACAACAACAATATACATACAATAATTATAATCTAATCTGATTATAATACAGGAGGCAACCACAAAATAAACAAATAACTTAATTTATCTATTACTTTTATCAAACAGGTTAAATAGTATAGTTCTTTACAATCATTCATACAGATCACAATTTATAAAAATACATCACATTCTAAATACTAAATTTCATTGAATTTACAAGTTATTTCCTATTATTTTTTTTTTGCCTATTGAAATTATTGCTCAATATTCTCATTAACAACATTTACCTTATCTTATAATAAACAACACTTTGACAATATGTCTGATCCAGAGAATTATCCAAGACATTTCAAAATTGATCAACTGCGTCAAGAACATGAGACTGAAAGCGATGTCCATGCCAATTACGAAGACGAAGAACAGTTCCACAGTCATTTCCATGGAGAAGATGAAGTTGACAACTTTGATGAAATGTCATCGTTTGACCGGCAAATCAATGAAAAGCTGTACACTGCCAACAATAACAACCAGTACACCACAGATGGGCATCTTAACAGATGGCCAACATTGTTTGAGATTTTAAACAAGAAAACAGCATCCCCTGTTGATCTTTGGTCATTTTATGTGTACATGAGAGACGGACAAAAATCCATCGATTACCTTGACTTTTGGATGGATACCGTCAATCACATGAACTTGTGTAAGGCGTATGTGAAGGGGTTGAAGGATTCCTTAGTTGTTAATGAAAGAATCCACAATGCTAGAGCTGTCACACAGGTTGCTGCTAATAGAGCTGCAGATTACAATGCAGATACCACTCCTCCAATTCCAGATTTCATTTCATCGCCAATCGATAAGGGACGTAACAGAAATTCTAACACAAGTAGTAGAGATTCAAGAACATCGTCCATGTTGTTGGAATTGTTGATGAAGAATAACCTTTTAGAAGAAGGTGATCCCCACAGAGTGTCGTCATTTTTGAGAGGTGAAGGGTCTGTGCGGTCCAGTGATCCTCTTGTCAATGCTAAAATCGATGATTTGAAAAGGATCTCACAAGTTCTCGATTCAGAGAGCTTTTACGATGGGCAGAACAAACGACTCTCCAAGATTAAACCAGAAATGGTGGAGACATTGATTCAATACGACATTCAGAAATCAAAGAAATCATTTGACCAGACTAATTATGTGTCTAGAAATGAACTTAGAAGTTCTACTAGAGAGATCCTGTTGAATTATTTTATGCAAGACGCTAAGAGAAAGATTGAAATTCCGCCACCAATGATTGACAGGGTTTTACATGCATTGGAAGTTGATGGTAGAGATGACCCAGAGGTGTTTGATGAATCAAGAGAGTATGTGTTTAAAGTGATGGAACACGAGGCTTACCCAAATTTCCTAAGAGAATGTGCCATGGCTAACATCAGTTACAGATCCGCTGCTATAAGACTACTGTTAGCATTTGTGTGTTTCTTTGCCGCTTGTTGGACAGGTTATGCATTGATTTTCACTGATCACAAGCCAAAGAAAAACAGAGCGGTGGTGACCATTCCATTTTTCTTTGCAGCATATTTTTTGTTCAATTCATTCTTCAGAATTGACCCTTTCTTATGTTTCTTGGGTTACAGTGAAAGTAAAGCTGCCAACAGTGGATTCATTCCAATCAGAGAACCATTTGTGAAGAGATTGCTTCGAAAGAGATCATTGTTTGTTTTGCTTATCATTTGTATCTCTGCTGCAGCGTTCAGTTGTATCTTCGCCTTGGTTCCTGGGAAAAGACTCACTAAATGATGTGCTTGTTGGCTCTTTGAACCTTCCTCTTCCTTCCACTACCCCGCCCTCTGTGTCCCGTCTCGTCTTGTCTCGTCTTGTCTTGTCCGTTTTAGTTTGACACTAGCAACAGTTCAACCTTTACTTCGCAAATCATCGATTTTAATCTTTTTAAGCTTTTTTGTTTGTTTTAATTCTTCCACGTTGTATCATTTGTCCTATTTATTGTTTATTTTATTTTGGATTGATTTATTAGTTTATTTTCTTTTTGTATATTCCTGTCTACTGTTTTACTATTATATTTTTACTGTTTTTTTTCTTTGCATCAAAAGTTTCAATCTTACACTCTAATTTTTTTTTTTTACTTTTTTTGATAATAAAGACTTATTTCCTTGGACTAAGTAAACAGAAATTGAAAAAAATGAAAAAGATAAAACAAGAGAGAGAAAAAAAAGTAAGAAGCGTACAGAGGGGGGTATGAAAAGATAAAAAAATGGTATAAGGACAGCCTGACCGATATAAGCATGTGAATCCTACTATTGACATAGGAATGTACAAAACAAAAAGAAGAAACCCGTATAATATTAGAAGTTGTCTCGTATCATTCACATTGGATCAGTTGATGTATAAGTGAGTCCAGATGATTAGAAAGATATTAACTAGTTATTGTCATTATTTTGTTTGTTTTTTTATGGACAAAGAAAGAAAAAGATCACATAGTGTACTTGAATAGTTTATGCATAGATGGAGGATGAATCAACCTGCATAGTTGATTGTTGTGGATATTCAGTTTGATGGTTAAATTCCTCTTGGAAGTATGGATGCAGTAAAGCTCTCTTGGCACTGATTCTTCCGATTGGATCATAAGTTAGCAGTTGTTCAAGCAATTCTATACCATGGGCATCTAAACCAGGGACAATACTAGCCAAGTTTTGCTTTGACCACTTTGGGAAATTGGTGGAGAAATTTGACAGATGGTTGACTTCTGGCCAAACTTCTTCAGTTGGGGTACCTAACACCTTTGAGATCTTAAAGATTTGATCAATTTCAGAGTCACCAGCAAATAATGGCTTTCTGTTAGCCATCTCAGCGAATATACAACCAATGGACCACATATCAACACCGGTAGAGTATTGTCTTCCACCTAATAAAATCTCTGGAGATCTGTACCATAAAGTGACCACTTCATGAGTGTAAGCACGTAAAGGCACACCAAATGCCCTAGCCAAACCAAAATCGGCAACCTTCAAGTTACCCTCCTTGTCAATCAATAAATTTTGTGGTTTCAAATCACGGTGTAACACTCTATGAGCGTGACAATGGTATATACCTCTAACCAATTGTAACATAAACTTCTTAACCATATCGGCACCAAGTCCCTCACCTTCAGGAATGGATTCCATGTACTTCTTCAAATCCATATCTAAAAATTCAAAAACAAGGTAAATTTTATTGGAATTGGAATGCACTATATCGTACAAGGCAACTATGTTATCATCTCTTAATTCCTTCAATAAAGAAATTTCTCTAATTGTTGTGGAAGGGATACCCTCATCTTCGGATTCAAGTCTGATCTTCTTCAAGGCAACCACACGGTTATTGTGTCTTGTATCTAAGGCTTTGTAAACAACACCATATGTACCTATAATAAACGTTGATAATCAAAAGCAAAAAAGTTAGTAAACAATTGTAACATTCTTCACGATATATTAACTCTCTCATTTGCAACAACGATGTTTTAAAAAAAGTGAAACATACCTTCACCAATTTTTTCCAGGCTTTCAAAGTCATTTAATTCTGCCATGATTTATGTATTATTAAGACAAGAAATTCAATATATTCAGACTTTTTATCGAAATCAGAGTCTATGTGATGGCGTTTTAAAGCAAAACATTGACTGTACGTGTTTTAGGTGTATACTCAAATCACTTTTGTTTACTAAAATTGATCCATCCTCAGCGTGTCCAAGAAAGGAAATTCACCAAACTTTCGTTCTGGTGCAAGGATGTACACCATCTAATTGCATTCCGTGGGGGCATTTTTCGTTACAAATTACAACTGCTGTCTCATAATCAACATGTTTTAAAACAATTATCTATAACAAACTAGATAAATTATACGGTGTACTTAACTTAATGGTATGGAACATACATGAAATAATTTTGGTTAATTTTTTTTTATCGTTCGTCATTTTTGGCGCCCTTCAAATTTAATTTTGCTTGCCAGCCTTTTCAGCTTCAGCTAATCTCTTGGCCTTCTTTAAAGCTCTGACTCTGATGGACTTGTGCATACTTAAGTTGATATCATTGGCAACTCTGGAGAACAAACCAACAGTGTTTTCGACGACCCAGTGGAAGATAGCATGGGAGAAATATGGTGTAATGGTGGCGTACTTCTCTTGCGCTCCGACTCTTCTACCGACATTTCTTAAGGCAGATGCAACGAATTGCTTTGGAGTTGGAATCAATAATGATGGTCTCTTGACCTTAGACATGGCAGAAGTCACTAAGTAAGAAACGACTAATTCAACATCAACCTTCTTGTCTCTCAATTCACCAGCTAGAGCAGAAGACCAACCTTGTAAAAAGAATTTGGAACCAGAATAAGTAGCTAACAATGGAGATGGGAAGATACCGGAGAAAGAACCCATAGATAAAATTAAGCCTCTCAAGGATTTTTCTTTTCCAACAGTCTCTAAGATAACTGGGGCAACAACCCTAGTGACCTTCAAGGTAACGGTGTTGTTGATGGTGATGATGTCATTCATTTCCTTTTCTTCGGTTTCTAAGAAGGACACAGGAATGGAATGGGATTGACCGACGTTATTGATTAACACGGTGACAGGTAAACCGTTAATAGCCCTGGCGATCAATTGATAGTTCTCAGGGGCATCGGTAGATGCATCGAATGCGACAACCTTGGTGGAGACCTTGTACTTGGTTTCAATTTCAGTGGCTAAAGTTTCCAATTTGGATTGTGTTCTAGACACTAAGACAACATTCAATCCCTTCTTAGCTAATTGTAAAGCGTATTCTTTTCCAATACCATCAGAAGCACCGGTGATAACAGCCCAGTTACCCTTCTTAGCACCGTATTTTTTAAACTATAATTTAATTGCATACATTGAAAAGTTAGTATTCAATAGATTCATTTTCATTTCATTTGATTCATAAATAATGAAATATGAAAGATAGTAAA
Source organism: Ambrosiozyma pseudovanderkliftii (assembly GCA_003707895.3). NCBI lineage: Eukaryota > Fungi > Ascomycota > Pichiomycetes > Pichiales > Pichiaceae > Ambrosiozyma > Ambrosiozyma pseudovanderkliftii. The sequence continues at coordinate 83,164 of PPLW03000005.1, read as the reverse complement.
TAACATACATTCACTGGTGGTAGGACGAAAAGATCGAGAATCATTGATGAAAAACTCAATGATGTAACGACAAACTTTATAACACCCACCAAGAAAATACCTAAAACGGCACCGGATATAAGTTTGTTATCTGAGTTAATTAATTGTTCAAGACCCAACATGGTTGTATGATTGAATAGATAACAATATGAATGGTTCACAATGAAAAGGTAGAAGGAAAGACAGATAGGTATTTGATAGTCTTCATCTTGTCTTCCTTCGTCTTTCTAAATAGTGAACATTTGTTGTGAACTTTCTCGCGTGTCTGTTGATTTGTTTGGCGTGGCGCATTTGATTATTTATCAATTTACCGATAAAAATGGGTGTATGTATGGTATGATATGTTTAAAGTATTAATTGTGGTATACAAGTATATATAATGTACAAAATGAAGCCAGACAAAGCTAAACTACAAAAAATTCATTGCTTCTAATTTCTCATCGGCTAACTTACATCTCAACTCTTCATTGTTGGCCAATCTATCCAATTTAGCAACTTCAATCTCAAGTTGAATTCTCTTCTCAGAGGTGCTCTTAATGGCTTCATTGATCTTCTTCAATTCATTCAATGATTCACAAACAGAGTCTTTTGTTGCACCTTCTAGATGCAACCTCACTATCCAATGGCTCTCAAGCTTGTTTTCCTTCTCTCTCTTTGCCTTTTCTTGCAATTCACGTTGTTTACGTTGTTGTTCCTCTTCTATGTTATTCTCAAAGAAAGGACTCTTGGAGTATCTTCCTGTGTTACCTGCAGGGGAATCATGGTATTGGTATCCTTCATGGTGACCTTTACGGTGGCCAGAGTACCCCTGTTGAGTGTGTGGTGAACCTTGTGATATTTGTTGTTGTGATAGACTTCTTTCATGAGAGTGGGGAACTTGCATTGTTGCATCACCAGCATCACTTGAGCTTTCCTGGCTAGGGTGTGGTCTTTCCTCATAACTCTTATCATATTCGTATCCACCGTATGGGTCATTGTATTGGTAATCTTGGTCATAATAGTATCCATAGCCCATCTCTTGTTCTTGTTGATGTTGGCCCTGGTAATATCCACCCATGTATCCATGTCCTCTACCTCTACCACCTCTTCCTCTGTAGGAACCTCTTTGGTAATAATCATTTCTGTAAAGTGGACGTGATGGCGGAGATGATGAGTTTTCCGCTTGTGATTGTGGTTGTGATTGGGTTTGGTCTATCGAGGTGTTTGAAGGAGGTTCTCTAGTAGTATCTTGACCTGTGGGTTGAGGAGACGCACGGTCATCATTTTGGTAGTATTCGTATTCACCACTGTTCTGTGTTGCTCCTCCACTGTACGATCTTCCATTGCTGTAAGGTCTCTTGTAAGGATATTGGTTATCGTATGAGTTATTGTAATAACCTCCTCTTCCACCTCTTCCATAATAGTTATAACCACCTCTACCTCTGTATCCACCACCTCTGGAGTTGTACTTTCCTGACATGGTATTAATTAGTCTCGATGAGTAGAGTAAAGTAGAGTAGAATAGACTAACACTTTCTTAGAAAAAGGGTTTAAAACAATGTAATCTAGTCGTTTTCAGATTTGGATGTCTTCTTCTAATTTTTTTTGGAAAAGTTTGCCCAAAAAAATTGAAACTAGAAACTTAAAAAAAGAAGAGCCCGCAGCCGGGATTGAACCGGCGACCAACAGATTTGCAATCTGCTGCTCTACCACTGAGCTATGCGTGCTATTCTTAATTGGATTTTTTTATGCTTTACCTTGCCAACAAAATATCTGAACTTTGTTTTTAAAAAAGTTTTGCAAAATACCCTTTCTTTTCGTCGATTTTTAATCTTTTTTGTTTTTTATAATATTATTATTTGTTTGTAGTATGTTACTATACTTTATAATATGTATTTAAGTCATTAAATTAAATAATTTACAACAAATTCGGCTCGTAAATTACATTGAAACGAGGAATTTTCAAAAATAAATTCAAACTTTCCTTCTAATATTATTAAAATAGTCAACTCGTTGATAGATCTAATCAATATTTGGATATATATGGTGAAATTCTCCATTATAATAAAAATAAACTTTTTGAAACAACAAAAGACTATTGAAGTTGAAAGAAATATAAGATTGTCTTTTTATCTCGGATTTTAAGAAAAATGATGTCAACTTTTTAATTATTCGTCACTAAATGAGCTAAAATTTACATTTCACCGAACGGTTAATTCACAACTTAAGAAAAAAAAAACAAACAAAAAAGTATATGATTTAGTCACATAGTTAAAATGTTTAATGAAACCTTAATTATCAGTTGTTAAATGATACAAAAACAATGTTAATCGACAATATATATGAATTACAACTATTAAAATGGTTGACAAAACCCATAATCAACCCAAAATAAATTATGGGAGAACAACAAACAATCATTTCCAGGGAGTGATGTTATAATGAACAACACAAAACGAAAGTTAATGTATTGAAAGGCCAAAACAAATAAAAAAACAACCCCACCGTACGATAAAGTACTTGCAGATGCAAGTCAAAAAAAATCCCCAAGAAAGAAAAATATCAGCTGTTTTAACATTTATCCAAATCCATGTGATTACAATTAGAAGAAAAGGAGTTAAAAAAAATAGTGTAGCACATTTTAAAACAAAACAAGACAAAACAAGTGAGACACCTCTTCTAAACTCCTGCTTCGAAAATGTATTTGACAAGACCAAACAAACAAATAAAAAAAAAAAACAAGCGGTCCAGTAAGTCACGTGAAATATTGTAATCTCCTTTAACCAGGAACCAAATATAGGAGGGAGGGAAACAGTTCACACAAAGACTACCCCAACGTAATGTGATTAAAAATATAATCAAAATAAGAAAGCTTATATCTTCGGTAAGATGCCAAACGAAGATTTTGGAAAATTATATGACAAATTGGTGGAGAAAACAGGGTGTAAAGTGTAACATGTTAAAGAAAACTGGGACTGAGGCACCCGGTCGGTGTTTGTCGTCAAATTTTTGAATTTTTTTTGGCTGTTCAACCGAGTCAGGTGAAAATTACGAAATTGTTTAAATTAAGTACAATTCCACAATTTTTATGCAATTGATTGAAATCAATACTTGAAGTTGTTTCCTATGTACTAATTCACACCAACTTGAAAGAAGAGAAAACAAAATTCAATTGAATTTAAATTTACAGGAAAAGAAAAGAAAGATGTTATCCAGATTATTATTAACCAAGACCACCGTCAGAGCTCTTCCAACAGTGACTAGAGTCTCTTCCAGAATCTCCACTAGATTCATCAGTTTCGACGCTGCCTCTCAACCAAGATTAAGAATCGGTTCCACTGTTCCAGATTTCAAGGCAGACACTACTTTTGGTGAGATTAAATTCCATGAATACATTGGTGATTCATGGACCATCTTGTTCTCCCATCCAGCTGATTTCACTCCAGTGTGTACCACTGAATTGGGTGCATTCGCTCAATTGAAGCCATTGTTTGACAAGAGAAACGTCAAATTGATTGGATTATCTGCTGAAGGTATCGAGAAGCACAAGCAATGGATCAAGGATATCAGTGATATCTCATTGAACGGTGGTGAATTTGTGTACCCAATCATTGGTGACGAATCAAAGGAAGTTGCTTACTTGTTCGACATGGTTGATGAAGAAGGTTTCAAGAACTTGAGCACCGGTCCAGTGCAAACCATCAGATCTGTGTTCATCATTGACCCAAGTAAGAAGGTCAGATTGATCTTGACTTACCCAGCTTCATGTGGTAGAAATACCGCTGAAGTGTTAAGAGTCGTTGATGCTTTACAAAAGGCTGACAAGGTTGGTGTCGTCACTCCTGTCAACTGGATTCCAGGTGAAGATGTGATCATTCCACCATCCGTCACCAACGAAGCTGCTAAGGCTAAATTTGGTGAATTCAAGGAAGTCAAGCCATACTTAAGATTCACCAAGGACAACTAATCGTTACCTACTTATTTTATGATTTGAAGACATTTTTTTTAGAAAAATACACACATACACATTTTATATACAATATTATTTTATTTTTAAGATTTCTTTCATTTTTTTTTTGGATTTTTTTCTTTTCCCTTTTCATTTTCTTTGTATGATTGTTGATCTTTACGTACAAATAAAAAAAATATTACAGGTTTTAAATCATGTTGATTGTAAAAACTAACTGTATGTAAAGTGTTTGTAATAGCCTTACATATACACCTGTTATTTTAAAAAATCCCTCGCTTAAAAATCGATCGGAGTAAGTCACTTAGTTGGTATATATATATACATCCATATATACATACATATGAGTCTCGTAATTGAACACGTCTAACTGGCTGTTCCTACACAATACAATTTCCAATTCAAACAAACGAACAAAAGGCCTTTGTCTCTCTTGTCTGTTCTCTCGTGCTCCGATTGTTTTTCTTGTCTCCGCTGAAGAGTTAGCAATTCAAAAATCGACGCAAACCGACGTTTCGTCTCGTTTTCTTAATTTTTTTTTTCTAGAGAGGGTTAAAACCTAACCACACAAAACAACCAGAAGTAACAATTTAACCCTTTAATAAATTATATCTGTGTGATACAAAACAATACTATACTATACTATACTATACTATAAGGTTAAACACTTTCCTCTAATTTTATTTCAGTTTAAGATCTATTTGATAATCTTTTCAACTCGAAATCCAAGTGTCATATAAAGTTGGTATCATACTTTATCACTGTTATTTTGTTTCTCAGCGTACTTGAAAATCTCTCGGACTTCTTGAAAACCTATATATCATAATAAGTGTGATTTTTGTTTAAACTGAAACACGTTCCAATATAAATTATCCATCATTGCAATTATTTGATTTGTTACATATGATACACGAATCAATACCATTGTTAGTTTTATGATATCTTTACTAATTGAACGAAATAAAAAAAGATTGTTTGAATTAAAAATTAAATCAACAGACTTCGTTTAGTACCTATTTATTTCCCCCCTTTTATTTATTGAAGTTTTATCTTTTCTTTAATGCCTTCTAATAATCTAACCATGGCTAATACAAAAAACAACAACACATTTATTGTTCCAAAACTGGAAAATGGCAACCAGTTACTGAATGCAATGCCACGTCCTCAACCACAGCAACAGCAACCTCAACAACAACAGGCACCACAACCTGATTTGAAGAGTAAACAACAACAACAACAAGTACAACAGATAGATTCTAAGAGAAAGGCATCGTATCCAGCTGATAACGGGAACAAAATCATGAAGAAGAAGAAGGAAGACAAGATTCCAGGGGCGTCAACAAGTTCACAGGCAGGTCATAGACCAGTCACTTCTTGTACCCACTGCAGACAACACAAGATCAAATGTAATGCATCAGAGAGATTTCCTAACCCTTGTTCAAGATGTGAAAGAATGGATTTAAAGTGTGAAGTTGACCCTCAATTTAGACCAAAGAAGGGTTCGCAGATACAATCATTGAGAAATGACGTTGATGAACTTAGGTCCAAGATTGAATTTTTAACTAGAAATGAAAGCTTGATAGCTCAAGTGTTACAAAACACAAGTCCACAGACGACTATAGACAATAACCAGGCAACGTCTCCATCGTTAGTCGCAAAGACCATGCTAAACAAAGAACCAACGTTACTATCAGGTGAGGCAAGTGCAGATTCTACCCCGTTATTAAATGATTCTACCACATCGAAGAACTCTTTACCCCCTGTATTGGAAAATGCCGCTAGAAGAGCTACTGAATCACCACATGATTTCTCCACTCATCAACCACTCACTGGTGCTACTGGTGCCACTGCCGATGTGACAAATAAAGAACAACCTCAATCTGCCACTACAGAGGTGACAACGTCCACTGTTACTCAAAACACACTGTTACTGCCAAACACTCCAATAACGGAATTCAATTTAGGTGACGTTAAAATCACCTTGGAGAAGGCCACAGAGCTTCATAGACGGTTCATCACAAATTACCTTCCTTACATGCCTATAATGATATCTAACAACTGTGTGGAACTTTACCAACAATCTCAATTGTTGTTTTGGACAGTGATCCTCACAGCCTGCTTGTCAGACCCTGAGCCTACACTGTACATATCATTGGCATCATTGATCAAACAGTTAGCCATTGAAACCTGTTGGATTCGTACTCCAAGATCGACTCACATTGTTCAAGCATTGTTGATCCTTGGTACTTGGCCACTTCCTAACCAAAAAGTGTTGGATGATTGTTCGTATAGATTTGTGGGATTAGCGAAGAATCTTTCATTGCAATTGGGTTTACACAGAGGTAAATTCATAGGCGAATTTTCAAGAACTCAAGTGGCGTTACCTGACGCTGAGAAATGGAGAACAAGAACTTGGGTTGCTGTTTTCTTCAGTGAACAATTTTGGTCATCAAATCTAGGTTTACCACCATCGTTACAGACAGATTTCTTACTTGAGAGCGCTAGAATAGATCAAACTTTACCTAAAAACTTTAGATGTTTGATCAGTTTATCAATATTCCAGGCTAAGTTAGTCAGTGTGATGGGGTTGAGTGTGACCAGTCCTGATGGTTTAATGGAACCAAGAAACAGAGCGGGTGCGTTGGCTATCTTGGAAAGAGAATTAGAAAGATTGGCATTTAAATTACAAATTGATGACATTGTTGTGGAGATTTATTATTTATATGTGCAATTGATGATTTGTTGCTTTGCCTTCTTGCCTGAGACCCCAAGTGAAGATCAAACCAAATATGTCACTCAAGCATACCTTGCAGCTACTAGAATTGTCACTTTAATGTCCAAGTTAACAGAGCATAGACAATTGACTGAGTATCCAATTTACGTGCGTCATTCAGTGACAATGGCTGCATTTGTTCTTTTCAGATTGCATTTAACTCCGTATTTATTACCAAAGTACATTGATTCTTCTAGACAGTCCATCGTGACAGTGCATAGACTTTTCAGAAATATGTTGGCAGCATGGAAGGATGTTGAAAATGATATCAGCAGAACTGCCACAGTGTTGGAAAAATTGAATTTTGTCATCATTACCAACCCAGAGTTGTTCACCGATACGGAGGGTATCATAGTGCGTATGAGATCACATTTGACTGGTTCACTATTCTATGATTTGGTGTGGAACATTCATGAGGCCAGAAGAAGATTGATTGCTAAGACTCAAAGAAGAAAAGCTGGCAAGGAACCAGTTGATGAACAAGATGGTAAAAGGAAGTCAAAACGTCCATTACCCCTACCATTTTATAATCAAATAACAAAGGATGATTTCAAGGCTATCACTACAACTACTCCTAACGGTACCACTATCACTACATTGGTTCCAACTGATCAGGCCATTAGCAATGCTAAAGCTTCAGCCACTGCTGCTGGGTTAGCTAAACCTGTTGAGATTAATGGTATCCCATTGGCCATGCTAGAAGCTACTGGGTCTTTACCTACACCAAAGTCCAATTCCAACGTTGGTTCCAAGGATACCAGTAATGGTAATGGAACTACCACCGTCAATAACGGCAATGTATCTGATGTCATTTCTACTTCATCTGCACAGATTACAGCAACCACTGAAAATGCTACAAAGGGCAAGAGGGGTAGAGGAAAGCAAAAGAGTACCACTCCATCTAGCACCGTTGGATCAGGTAATCAAGCTGTTGCAAGAAACATCACATCTAAGACATCCATGGATGCCGGTGTGAATGGTATGACTCCTCCTCCATTATTCCCATCTTCCACTATAGCATATGACAATAAGAGCAACAACTCCACTGCTCCAGTTAATGCAACCACTACAACCACCACTACTACGAATGGTTCTTTACCTCAACCACCACCACAACAACAACAACTATTATCTCAACTCAAATCCGAATCCGAATCACCTTCTCAACAAAATTCTGAATCCAATTTATCTCCATCCAGTTCAGAAGCTTTGAACAATGATTTGTTCATTGATTCTATCTTCCAACAACAAGGAGGTTCTAATTGGGTTGAAGGTGGTGATGATTTTCTCGGTTGGTTTGATATTAACATGGCTCCTGAATTTTAGGTTTTTGTGTCAATCTATTTACATCGAGTTTACTACTAATACTATTTATAGTTTTTCTTTATTTTTTTATATGTGTTTTGTGTTTTTTCTTCTTTATGTTTATGTTTTATGTTTAAACTTATGTCTTTTTAACCTCTTTTTTGTTTGCTTGTTTTTTGTTGTACTTTCTTTTGCGTCTTACAACATTTTTTCCTATCTTCTTTTCTTGTATGTTTATTGGTTTTATATATCTACGATTTTTAATGAATTGAAATGATTTTTTTTTTTCAAGAAAATCAATACGTGTGCATATGTAAGTGCCGGAAAACAAAAGTAACAAGAAAAATAAAATAAAATAAAATAAAGACGTTAAAAAATAAGAAATATCGGAAACCAAAAAAAGAGAAGATAAAGAAGGGTATTTATAAATACAATTAAACGATAACATAATAGAGAAGTGAACAAAGAGATAAGTAAGAAAGGAAGGAAGGATAAGAAAAAGGAGGGAAAGAAGAATAGTATTGATTTCAATTATTCATTCATCCTGACTATTTTCAGTTTCATCAGATGGATCAATGACACCACCTTGTCCCAAGGCAAACACAGTTTCAGTTTCAGCAAGACAAGGACTGTCGTAGATTTTACAAATTCTATTAGCACCTTTCCCCTTTTTAAAGTACAATCTAGTGGTTGATGAATGAGCGACAATGTTACCACCGATTGGTTTCTTTGGATCTGGGTTGAAGATGGCACCGCCATCGACTTGAGCCACCACTTGGTTTGTTATAACCACAGCTATACCGAATTCATCAGCTAATCTCTGCAACGTTCTCATGAACTTGGCAACGTGCATTTGTCTAGCACTTAATTCACCTCTACCACTGTAATCTGTTCTGTACAATGCCATGATGGAATCCACTATAAGCAAAGAGAACCGAGATTTGGACATCATATTAGCGGCTTGATTTAACAATTGTAATTGATGATCTGCGTTGTACGCTCTAGCGTAGGCAACGTTATCCAATGCATCGTTTTCATCCAAGCCGAACCGTCTAGCGATGGACACCAATCTGACCGGTCTGAAGGTACCTTCTGTGTCAATGTACAAACATTTCCCCTCACCACCACCCATATCGACGGGTAATTGAGCAGTGATGGCCAATGTGTGACAAAGTTGTGATTTACCAGTTCTGAATTCACCAAACACTTCAGTGATGGCACCTGTTTCGATACCACCACCTAACAAGGTGTCCAATTGTTTGGAACCAGTGGTCAATGTGATCAATTCAGCTCTTCTCTGATGGAACTCAGACGCTGTGGTGAATCCCAATGGGACTATTTTACTGGCTTCAGCTATCAATTTATCGGCCTTTTGATCTGATATACCTCTCACTGTGATCAATTGTCTCTTTGGAGTGTATGCGATTGACTCCACTGTGTAATATCCTGCTTCCTCCAATTTTTTAATGTCATTTGCAGAGATACCATTACCGACTAAATTAGTGACAGGTGTTGGACCTGCTTGAGCATCATCTTCCTCATCGTAGTCCTGTTGGTATTGTAAATCCAAATTACCAGTGCCTTCCTCCATCTCTTGTACACTGTGATCAACATTCATTTGTGTAGTATCTGCCCCTTGTATTTCAGTCATAGTTGTATCTTCTTGGGCCATAACTTATATCTATCAATATATGAATATAAATATAAAGAGATAAATATATATAAAATGTAAATGTAAATATAAATCTAAATCTATGTGAATGTTAATTTGTATCTACCGGTTTCTCCCTTTTTTGTTTGTTTGTTTTTGTTTACCTCAAAGGCAAAACACTCCCACACCAAAAACACGAAAAAAAAACGAGAAATTCATTTTTTTTCTTTTGGTGAAGCAACGCGTCCGAGTCGATCGTCCTTACAGACCACACTATCATGACCACGTGACTAGAGTCGATAGACGCGGGCTCTGCCTTGCATTACATGTCTCTCTTATGTATGAGGCGGAGGTCATAATTAATCAAAAGACAAACTTCAATATTGTGTTAACTTGATGTTTTCCCGTTCGTTATCTAGATGTTTTGCAAAATGTTTGTTGAGAAAGTTATATACAAATACAAATACAAATATACATTTGGGGTTCTTTCCATTCAATACTGAATTTATTTCAAATCTTGATGGAAAAATTGTCATTCCAGAATAGTTAAATTGAGAGGGGTTTTATATTTTGTATTACATTAATGTGAGATGGGTTAAAAAAAATAATAGCTGGTTTAGAGAATGGCCGTTGTCAAGAATTCATGAGATTACATTCAAACGTTCTCTTAAACAAGATTAATTACCATTCCGTATTAGTTTAGTTCCCATTAACAAGTGTGGGAGAACTTAGAACCATTTCAAACAAAGAAAGAAAAACAGAAAGAGAGAGGGAAAGGAGGACGGGCCCCCAACAAAAGGCTATCTATCAATCACACTGCCTTGACACCAGTGAACGGTTTTGTCGTGTAGTTTTAAAGAATTTCTTCTTTTACTATATATCCATGTAGATTGTTCGCTTTCATTTTAGTCTGGAGATGGATTATATATCATAGACAAAAGGAGCCAGAATCGTACTTGATAATCTTAGCACCATTACCGGTAACAGTCACAATCAATCGTATCAAGGTTAGAGAGATGGGTGACAAGACAAGAAAAGCCAGCCGCATCCACATGCAAAGAAAGATCCGCCTCATACTCTGTGGTCAATTAATATGATATATCATAATCACACGGTATAACCATATAAACTTTTCAAGGGAGTTGGAGTTGGAGAGGAGAAAGAGAGAGAAGGTAAACTGATATTTATAGTGTTTTTGTATCTAGTTAATAAGACAACAGAACAGGGATTGGAAAAGAAACCAAGAATGTCCTTTGACACTTATTCAACAATAAACGTAAACAAACCAGGGATAACAAAGTAGATAACTAACTAACTACATATAGACACACTAAACGTTTATTGAAATGATACGTCATTTAATGAAATGATCGACGGTACGGTTGACTCAAACAAAACATGGACCTTGGTCTAAAATGATATCTTGGATTTAAAACCATTAGAATACTAGACCATACCATCATACCATACCATACCATCTAGTATACTGTATACGTTCATCAATTCTTCTAATTAATGGAAGACATTAATTACTGACAAAAACATTGTTAATAATCTTTTTTTCTTATAAAACAAAAAAATAAAATAAAAAAAAGACAATAAACAAAGTAAAAAAAATGGGTATTAATTAATTACAAAACTAGGGTATAAAAACAAATTAGTTTTTCTTTGTGTTATTTATTTATTTATGTATTTATTTGTGTTATTCTTCTTGTTTATTTGAAACCAAACAAATTCAAATCTGCTGATCAAAAATATCGTCACATTCATCATCATCATCATCATCCCCTTTGACTTTACCTATTTTCACACTTGCATAGGAACAAAAGAACGAAACGCATAAAGCTCATAAACACCCGCCAAAAAGGTTCTCGCCTCTTTTCTTTACATTCACTCAACGTCCGAACCTCCACCACACAACCAACCCACTACTAATAAAGGGAATTCAATTCACGTTAAAACACTTAATAACTACAGTATTCGTCCCTTCCCCCATTTTCCTTATTTTTTTTTTGGTCAAAGAAAAGAAAAGAACCCTTATTTAATAATTTCAACTTGGTTATCGATAATCTTGAAATAAATTAAGAAAATCCTCCCCCTGTCTTACCTTGTTTATTGACAATAAGGACCGTCCCTCATCCATTCAAATAAAAAAAAAAAGGGAAAAAAGAGAGAATCAAAACGAGTTTGATCGAATTAAATCTATTCCAAGACCAAAACCAAAACACACACTCTCTTCTCTTCCAACATCCATCCACTTATTTTCGTTCAAAGTATCCATCTTATCAACAATCTTTTTTTTTCTTTTCAAAGCAGAGCTCAATTCAATTATACTTGTCAACTCAAATGTCTATTGAGGACACTTCTGCTGAAACTCTGATTTACCATCTATCCATGGATTCTAATTCCTCTTTTTTAAAAGACGGTGTTGCCAAATCTACCAAGGCAACGACACAAACAAAAACTAAAACAAAGACAACGACATTATTATTGGATGATAAACCTGGTTACTGTGATAACCAAGCTCCCAGCACACCTGTGCATTCGTCCATAACATCTGTCGTGAGTGAATCTGCGACTTTTGTCACGGCACCAAACTCCAACAATGACCATCCAGTGTCTGAAAGCGCCAACTCTGAAGGTACGACTCAGAAATCTGATGATTTGTTTGATTCAAATGTAGATGCTTACACTCAAAACACAACCACCAACGAGGATTCATTGACCATCCCCGTGACAACTCATAAAACCACCGACACTACAGAGTCTGAACATGATATCATCATTCAAAATGCTATTGATTTAAATGATACCCATTCTCCACTTTACAAATTGTTAAAGACCAATAAGATCCCATTAGATGATCCATCTGTTAAACACGAAAAATTGTATTCATTAGCGTTAACGGCTAAATCGTTGTACAATTCTACATTTGACGATATCGATGCAAAGGAGTATCTAAGTTACCTAGGTGGTGGAATGAAATTGATCCATGAATCTGACTTGGACATTGACATCATAAGATGTCTTTACATGACTAATTTCAGATGGAGTCCAAATCTATTAACATCATTGAGAACTCTCTGTGATAAACTCTTCTTCAAGGGTGAATCTCAACACATTGACAAGATAATTGATTCATTCTCCGAGAGTTGGTTTCAGGTGTACGGCCCTCAGAACAACAACCCATTGTTTGGTAACGCTAATGGTGTGTATTTAGTGGCGTATTCCTTGATTTTGTTAAACACTGATTTACACTCTCCGGAAATTGAAAAGAAGAAAAGAATCACAAGATCTAAATACATTAAAAACACTGTTTTAGCATTACATCAAAATAAAGTTCCAATTACGAATTCTGTTCTTGTGTCCAACGAATTGAAGATCTTTTATTCATCATTGGTGCAAAAGCAGCTTCGTTTGTTGAATAATAATGTGGAGATCGATGGGTTGAATCCACTCGTTGGATCAACCAAGAATTCATCATACAGTACCCCTAACAATGACGATGTGTCTAGAACCTCCACATCAAATCAATCAAGATACAGACTTTCATCTGATAGAAAATCTCTTTTCTCTTCAAACCATAGACCAAGTTTAGGAAGCAATTCATCTACGATAACGACAATTCAAGAGGATAGATCATTTGGTTTTGCTAAAGCAATTTTAACTGAGAAAAAACTAAAACGTATGCCTTCATTACAAAATTCTAGACATGGTGGTGAATCTATCACCGAAGGTGCTCATAGTGTAACTTCCACATCTGACGGTAGAATGTCCAAATTGGCCACTTCAATTCAATTCACAGAGAATTCATTCAATCACGATAGTTTAGACGCTGATGATAGTTTTATCATTGAAGAAGAGGGTGATCTGGAGTTGGAATTAGAAGGTCCTCCTTGGGTTAAAGAAGGTATCCAACACGCTATTATCAGCGATGAATTGTTGAATTCCTCCTCGTCTTCGTCTTCGACGTTTGCTCAAAAGACTGGATCTCATTCATGGTTTGGTAAGAAGAATTCAAACAAATGGAGAAACACATTTGCCGTTGTATCACAAGGAAAACTGAGACTGTTTTCATTCGATACATCTCAAAAACACCTTAACGGTAGTAACGGTGGTGATGGTAGTTGGTACAAATACGCAAAGTGTCTTGTCTGTGTAAACCTTTGCTCGTGCTTTGCTCAATTTGTCGACACAGAATCTAAATTACACGCAAAATTGACCATGAATTATGGTTTCCCAACTAGTAGGAGAACCGGCTACGAAACATTTTGGGTGTTGAATCTTCCATTGACAGACTCTACCAGTTTTTCATCATATAGACGATTGTACTTCTGTTCAGGAACATCCGAGATTGCATCAGAGTACGTGGAGTCATGTAATTTCTGGTCAGCTAGATCATCTTCTGTGCCACAAGATGAACCAATCTCATCGTGTGAATTTGGCTGGTCTCCAAAGATGATTCAGCTATGTGATTCTGTCTCCAACAGTAAAAATGAAGTGGAGGATTACCTTTCAAAGACAAACTTCACTAAATGGTCACCAACTATATATGGATTGATTCCTGCCAATTACACTATGTTGGAACAAATTCAAAAGCTTCGACAACATTACCATGATCTTTCTGATTGTTATAAGATCCACAAGGAGTTAGGACTTCACTTGGAGAAACTTCACGTGGTGTTTAATAAGAACAACTCATCATCAAGTTATTATTCTCACATTAACAGATTCTTTGGTTCTGGTTCCAGGGAATCAAAGGACTCCATTGTGAAGACTATCAAATTGGTGAAGTTGAACTACGTTAATAAACTCAATTATTTAGAGAATGAACTGTTAAGATACAGAAAGTATATCTCCACGTTAGAAGACGCTATCAAATTAAGAAGAGAAAAATTGTCATCAGTTGGAGCTACTCACTAAGGTACTAAGGTATTGCTTCATCTCCGTTTACTCTTCTATTACACTTGTTTTTCACTTCAGTTTTTTTCTTGTACTATTTGTTTTCCCTCTATTCTACTCTTCTCTTCTTTTCTTTTTTTTCTGCTCTGTTATTTTTTGTAATTATTTGTATATTGTACTTTTTTGGGATACCTATTCTTTTCAGTGAAATTTATCAATTATTGTATTTCTTTTGGTTAATAAGTCTTTATTATTGTGGTAGTTTGTGTAATTATTAAAATCCACTTTCAGCTCTGGGTCTTCCAAAACATCGTCCTTTCGTCCTTTAGTCTCTTCAACATATTTTTTTGAGTGGCGAACAAAACATCAAAAGTGTTAACTTTGTACAATTACCAAACGGTTTGTTCAATTATTTAACCAATTAGTGCAATTGTTTTGTTCAAGGTAAACTGTTCAAATTTTATATATAGATATAGACAGAATACATATTTAATAAATACACAAGATGTCTGATCCAAGTTCAATTAATGGTATGTACAATGGTCTTTTTTTACTTTCTTCTTTCTAATTAGATTCCTGATTTCAACTTTGAACATCGTGGGATATTTTACTTATAAGATTCGACAATTAAATTAAATTAAATGAATCAATTACTAACTTACATGAATGATTTTATTTCATTTTCATTTGATTAGGTGGTACTGCCGTTGCAATGGTGGGAAAAGACTGTGTTGCCATTGCCTGTGATATGAGATTAGGTTCCCAATCTCTTGGTGTGTCAAACAATTTCGAAAAGGTGTTCAACTATGGTCATGTGTTTCTTGGTTTAACTGGTTTAGCCACAGATGTGTTAACAGTTCATGAGAATTTCAGAATGAAGACAAATTTATATAAAATGTCAGAGGACAGACAAATTGAACCAGAAAGCTTTGCCAATTTAGTGTCATCAACGTTATATCAAAGAAGATTTGGACCATGGTTTGTGGGACCTATAGTTGCAGGTTTGAATTCAAAGACGGGTAAACCATTTATCTGTGGATTTGACTTTATCGGATGTATCGACTTTGCAAAGGATTTTGTTGTGAGTGGTACTGCATCGGATCAATTGTACGGTATGTGTGAATCATTATATGAACCAAATTTGGAACCAGATGATTTATTTGAAACAATATCGCAGGCTTTATTGAATGCCGCTGATAGAGATGCACTTTCTGGTTGGGGTGCAGTTGTGTATGTGATCACCAAGGATAAGGTTGTTAAGAGATATTTGAAATCACGTCAAGATTAGTTTTAGTTACAGCATTACCTATACTAGATAACATATTTTCTTCTTTGTACAATTACCCTACGTATCTATCTTTTCACTCATTAATGCTTTTCCATAAACTTCTTTTTAAAAATGAATAAATAAAGTAAAAAAAAAAGATACCAATAAGTGTAGTCCCAATGGATCGGGAATTGGAATTGTAGTATTTCTACAAAGACCGGAACTTTTGATGTTACACACAAATAGTTACGAACCGTTAGGTACAATTTAATTGTATATTAATAAGTTTAAACAAGGGGATAGAAAATAAATAAAAGAAAACAAGGTGTATGTACAAGTTGGAAATGAAATAATGATATATATATAGCAGAAATATTATGAAACAAGAGAGACAAAATTTGGTTAGTTCTTTGAAGCTTGTTGTTCCTGAGCCTTTTTAAGTTGGTACTCCTTTTCGATAACCTGCTTTAAATAGTTATCCTTACCCCATTCTTCTTCTTCTCTTTGCTTTCTCTTTTCATTGAATGCCTTGTTCTTTTCTCTTCTTTCTAAAATCTTTTCTCTGTCAGTGGCTAATCTCGCATGATGTAAACAGTTAGTCAACTCTTGCTTGATCACTGTACATTTACCAAATGCCTTTTCCAAAAATGGTGACTTGTGACATTCTTCTAATGCATCGATTAATTCTTCACAGTCTGTAAAAAATGGTGATTATAAAAACCGGAAAAGTTGTTAGTAAATCATCAAGAACCAGTTTCATTCATTCATTTATTATCGTTTTAACAAAACACGTACCTAAAAATCTATCTCTGTCTAACACTGGATGCATTTTAAAATGTTTCTATTCAATACTATTCTAAATGTAATTTGATAATGGTAACAAACAACAAATAAACTGTTGAAAAACTATCATTTTGTAAGTAAGAAACGGAAACAAAAAGAGTCTCTTGATTATTTTTTTTTCTTTTTCTTCTTTTTTAGTCAATTTGGCGAGAGGTAAATTTGAGTGAGAGAAGTGATGATAACTAAAGTAAAAACAAAACAACACGGCATCGATATGTATATGATTACATAGTTAAATTGTAGGCCAATTATTTCATTTTAAACTTGCCACAAACAACAGATTAATCTAAAATTCACATTACAAAATGGCCCCACCTAAGAGCTCAGCTGAAGAGGACGATGTTCTTGAATTCTTGAATTCCCTACCAGAAGATAAAAATAGTGGATCTGCAAAGATCACAACACAGGGAAAGACTGACGAGGATATTCTAGATTTTTTGGATGAATTGGAAGCTACTGAAAAGAAGACGACGAAGTCAACTGACAAGACAAAGGATACACCAAATGACACCAAAAAGACACCAGTTGCCGTTGAAGAACCAGCCAAAGCCTCTGCACCAAAGACTGAAGATGCAAAGAAAGACGATGACACCACCACCACAGCAGCAGCCAGTAACACTCCATACGAAGATGTTGAATTTAACAACAACCCTCCAGTCAATGATCCAATCACATCGTTGTCCAATTGGTGGTCCAGTGAAGGGTCGGCTAAGGTTGCCTCAGGTTTCACTTCATTATGGGGTACTGCTCAATCAATTGGTGAACAAGCTCAAAAGCACGCTGATAGTGCCATCAAAAAGGCCCGTGAACAATCATTGGAAGATAGTTTGAAGAACGCATTCAAGGAAATTGGTATCTCTGGAGTGTTGGAAGGTGATAGAGAATTGACGGATGAAGAAAAGACAAAATTGCTGAAACTGCCAGATGCCAAACACGCCATTGAATCTCTTGGTAAGGGTTTCAATTTGGTGTCAAGTCAATTGACTAATGTTATCGAAAAGATCCAATACGATTTAACCAGTGGAGACGAGTTATTGGATATCACATTGGTTCATGATTTGAAGAATTACAAGACATTACCTAAATACGTCAAGAAGAACTTTGAAGACGTTATGCAAGCACAAGTTGATGGTGACATCTTTGTGAATATAACTGAAAGTGGTATCTTATCGAGTAAAGATGACGCATCATCCGATGAAAGAAACCTTGGATTATTCTCTGGTAAGATATCTGATGGTGATAAGTTAATACAAGCTAACATTGACAGTGTCATCAAGGATGACCAAAAGGCCAAAACAACCTCCGAGACTACAGCTGAAACCACTACCAAAGCTGAAGACGGTGAACAAGATAAGAAGGAAAATGAAGAACAGATAAGGAAATCCAAGATTTACATTGGTCTATTGGCCACATCTGTGAACAAGGGCGATGATGTGAAGGAAGATGATGAAGAAATCACCATTGATGAATACTCATCCACGTCATTCTGCTTTACTACCATTCTAACAGACAAGACACATAACATCACAATCATTAACCGATCACAGCCTTTCCCACTTAAATGGTGTAATTGGTTAGACGGCAAATTCGCTGAGGGTGAAACTGATGAGCAAGTTGATCCTAGAGAATGGGTGTCTGGATGGATAGAGAGAGGTTTAGATTCTACTTTTGGTATCTTGGCTCAAAGTTATATCATCAAGAGAATGGGATACTGATTGCTATTTCATCATACTTGCTTGCTTTTTTATTCATTGTTTTTTTATTCAGTTTTTACTTGATCTTTTTTTCACTCTGAGTTCGGATTGTATTTCGTTACCTCAATCAATTTACCTTTTAATCATTTACAAAATAAGAGAATTCGTAAAATATCCATATTAATCTATATAATAATTACATTAACAAAGAAAGGGTTATTCGTATTTTTCGACAATTTTAGCTAAAGATGCATCATCCGATGCAATCAATTGATTATCCCAATCAACGACTAACGGTGGATGGAACACGCCATTTTTGATTGATTCACTCAATGAGGTACCGTTATTTGCTGATTGTAGTTCACTGTAATCGACTTTTTGCAATTCCTTCACAGACTCAATAGTGGATCCAACAGAGGGAAAAGCAACCTTGAATAAATCCAATCCCTTTGGATCAGTGGCTAATGCGTGTTTGATGAATGTGAATTGTTCTGGAGTGGGTAATTGTTCCGTCACATCAACTGTATAATTGACCTTGTCACCTTTATTACCAGCTAATGAAGTTCTAATGGAATCAAATACAGATTTACTCTTCTGTTCAGGTGGATGGGTCAATGCGTGATGTTTCAAAGTGTTCAATAAAGTGGCCGAAAGAGGGATCTTAGCGGAATGACTGTAATAAACGACATAAAACTGGTTAGTTAGTACATTATCGTAAGTTAGGATGTCTCGGAAATATACCCGAGGAAAATCGCCTCCTAATAAATGATATAATTCACATACAATATGGTGATAACACCAGGAATAGACTGTGCTGTTTTTAACATCGACATTGCGTAATTCTATATATGACTGTGATACGAACAATCGAAAGTTAGCAACGAGTACAAGAAGAAGGGCAAAGATGTAGATGTGAAAGGGGAAGGAAAGGAAAGGTGTCTTTTGTTCTTCTTCTCCTCTCCAAATTTAACTTACCTCAGGCACATGGCTGTGCGGTAATTTATTTTATATTCTTAGTCAAGTGTATTTGTATTTGTGTAAACTATATAAATTATAAATATAAATCAGACCTTGTATCCAAACACATCTGGTCTTCTTTGAGTCCAAAGAGGCATATTCTTTCTGATAATGTCTAACTTATCCAAATCGATGTCAGCGACACATATTTGTTCGTCCTGGTCAATGTCACTACATTGGGCAATGATGGTACCACTTGGATCAATGATACATGTATGACCAAACGATTCTCTGTTCAACTTTAATCCTTCCTTAGCAATCTCTTCATCTGTTTGGGTCTTATGTTTCCCCTTTTGAGCAGGCATGACAACGTAACTTTGAGTGAAGATAGCTGTGGATTGAGCTAACAATTGGAAATGTGGACCAGTTTTCATCGTCCAAGCAGATGGGTAAGTCAATATCTGAGCGCCCTCCGTTCTCAATCTCAATGACAGTTCTGGGAATCTTAAATCGTAACAGATGCCGAACCCTAACTTACCCGCAGGAGTGTCGAATGGCTTCAACACTTCATTACCAGGTTCCACAGATTGGGATTCTTTCAAAATTGGTCCGTCTTTTATGTCAACATCAAACAAATGAACCTTTTGATATCTTTGTTCAATGTCACCAGTTTTATTGATCCATAATAATGTGTTTCTGGTCCGATCTGAAGTATCTGAAGGTTCATGCACTCCAACAGCGACAAACAATGATTTACCGCTCTTGTTTAACTCTTTCAACTTGTCCTGAATTTGTAAAATGAACGGAGATTCAGTGACACTTTTGACAATCTCCTTGGAATGGTTAGCATTCTTTGCAATGTAATCCGATGCTTCAGGTAAAAACAAAACCTTGCAATTTAATGCAGACGCTTTAGAGATAAGGGCAATTGCCTTCAAACCATTTTCCTTTAAACAAGCAGAAGAACAAAACTGACCAGCAGCAACTAACACCATGACTTTTTTTTCTATCTTTTAATTAAGTTAACCAGTTCACTTGAATTAATTGTGAATAGTATACAAACCTAGTGTTATTATTGAATTCAAGACGCCAATTAATTGTTGATTTCAAATCAGATTCACTCACAATTCAACCTTCTTAACTACTAAAACGGGCCTGTTCCGCCGCCATTACGTATTATGGCACAATCGTTTAAGTGGCGCATAAGTGCAACAAAAATCATCATCACCAGCCACTGTGGCAAAATGCAAACAAACCAGAATGGTCACGTGATAGATCTCAAATTTTTTTTTCTTTAAAAAAAATTGTGAAATCTAATGAATTTGATTGATGATAGAAACTGTATGATATATTTAAGTAAGTAGGGGATTTTTCTGGCAATAAATTCAACTTCCACCTATTATTAACCATAAAATGTCAGAGAGTCCTGTTACGAAGAAACAAAAAGTTTCAAAGAAGAAGGAAGAAGATGAGAAACCAAGGGAAAAAGTGATTCCAAAGCCGATTAAAGTGCAACCAACTCCAAGATTTACTCTTTGTATTCCATCTACGTGCATATCCAAGTCTAATTGTGGAAATTTAGAACAAGTGACACAAGTGGCATATCAAATTGCAAAGTCTGCATGTTACTACAATGTTGGAGAGATTGTGATATTACAAATACCACAAAATGAAGAAGAACAGAGGAAAGACAACTCACTCAAATCGATAACTGGAACTGGTGCTGTTAAAAAAACTTTTGATCAAGACACAGATGGTGATAGTACAATGACCGAGGATAAGTCCAATTCGAAGAAGAATGACGAAAGCGATAACACAACTGAGAGTTACAATAAGGAATCTTTGTTACTGGCGTCTTTGTTACAATATTTTGTCACACCTCCATATTTAATCAAATCAACTTTCAAAGATAAAGACATTATAGATAAATTCAATTACGCAAAGAAATTACCAAAGATACCAGCATTACCATTCATGCAAAATAATTCAGAGATTTACAAAGAGGGATTGACAATTTTCAAGAATCCACCAAAGAGAGAGAAAACCTCCAACGGGAAAGTTAAAAAGCTTAAACAGAAGTTAACAATGACTAAATTTGTCAACATCGGTCAAGATAAATTGTTGGAATTAGCCACTGAGGTTCCCACTAACGTCAGAGTCACTGTTAATGTGAAAAGTAAACAAATTGTGTCACCATTGGAGGCATACGGTGTCGCTGGAGCCAGAGCTACATTTGGTTACCATGTTAGAATCTCAAAGAGTTTCATTTCCTTATTTACAGAAGCTAGCTATCCTGAAGGTTACAGCAAATCGGTGTATGTTAACAGTGGTGATTATTTCTTGAATGATTCCAAAACCAACGAAAAATTATCATCTTTGAAAGATATAACCATTGGACAAGACGATAAAAAGGATCAGATTTTCTTGCTAGTTGTGTCAAAATGGTCAGATTTAATTTCTTCATTCAACAGAGATAAGAAGCAACTAGAAGGTGTCACTGGTCCAGAACAGATGTTTGACGGGAAGTTACAGATCCCACTTGGAACTAGAATAGAAGACGGCTCATTAATTGCCTTGACAAAGCTTTACAGCAACTGATATATACTTGTACATTAATAAAATTATTGTTAAAAATTTAACTAACTATTAAAAACAAAAAAACAAAAACCAATTAGTAGTATACAAAAGAAATAACCAAAAATAAATATACACAAATTATTATATACCCAAAATAAAAATAGAATTAGAATCATAAACAACTTATTTCTGTTGTTTTTCTTCATGAATTTTTAATAAATCCTGAAGTCTTTTATTTTCAACTCTTTCCTTTTCCAATTCCTGTTCGTATCTATCATTTATTTTATTCACCAGTTTTTTGAACTCCATTCTTAGAATAGAAGCACTGACACTGTTCTTTTGAGGAGATTGGAAGCATGGACTACCCAGGTCATTCATTTGAGGGGTACTTGGTGCAGTGGTTGGCAAAGGAACCGATAAGAACGATGAATCTCCACCACCAGTGGTACTAGCAACGGTAGAGCTGTCTCCAAATGCCGTTGTTGAAGTTTCTCCTAAATTGTCAATCTTCAGTAAACTATTCTCCTTAGACAATTTCAACGCTTCTTTTCTTGAATCCTCAAGTTGATTTTGTAAATCCTTTAATTTCATCTCCAAGGATGCATATTGGTTCTTAGATTTCATCAATTCAGTTTTACTTGCAACCAATTCTTCGTTTGCATGGTTCATCTTGTACCGTATTTGATTCAACGATTTAGTGTATTGAGACCGTTCATCTTGGTATTGTCTAGTCAAGTACTTATGAGCGAATTGTAAATCATTGAATGCAGTTTTCAATTCATTGTAGTCAGGAATTGGAGAATCATTGGCACTGAGTGATTTGGTAGGGGAATTGCTGCGAGCGGAAAAGAAGGATCTGGACGACACAGGAGAAGACACGGTACTTGAATTGGATCCAGCACAACCACCATTTGTCAATGCCTTTATACAATTAGAGCACCAATTGATTCTCCCATCCAATGCCTCCATGGAACTTAAATCCGGGTCAGGCAATTGTATGTTTTTCTGAATGGAGATTGACACCACAGTGGACACCATATCATCCAACGCCTTCTCTATGCCAGATTCTAAAGTGGAACCAATGTTTTGATCCAAGATTTTATGATCGGCATTTAGGAGAACATCTTGAATGTAACCCAATTCCCCCACTTTTAGGTAATGAGACTTTAATTTTTCATTCAATTTAAACAATGTATCATCCAATTGAATCAATTGATCAATCTCACTTGTTATTTTGTTGAAACCATTAGATTTGGATTTGGATTTGGATTTGATTTCATTTACCGTGGCCACCCGATCAGCTTGTAATTTCTTCAATTGAACCTTCAATTTCTCAAACTCATCCAATGACAACAACGATTCAGTTGTGATGTTCTTCATATTTTGGACATCAGACAAAGTCCTTTCAATGATTAAATTCAATTCCCAAGATTCACCGATTTTTTTCAATCTGGATTCAAACAAAAGAGGCACCAATTCTCTCAATGTAGTGGATGATTTAGTCAAATGTTGAATAGTGATTTCACCAGATTCGTATTCATCTTGTAATTGTCTAGCCAATTCAGATGGATCAGAAATGTTGTACCCATGTGACACATCTGATTGATCCCTGAAAAGGTTTCTAGTAATTGAATCACCCGTTGTAGTTGTCATTATGAGACATGTGAATATGTGTTTCCTTTAGAACAATGATGTATGGTAAATAAACAACAAGCAATCAATGACGATGAAACGTAAAATATGGTCAATTAATATCGTTCTAATGTCAAAAAGGGTGCTTGTTCCTTTAATTTCGTGTTTTCTATTTGTTTGTTTTGATTTCCTCTCTATTATAAAATTCTTTCTTTGTTTTCAAATCAATAGAGAACAATATGATAAGCGGAATCAATGGGAATTTTGATGTACAATTGGCACAGGAATTTAACCAGTGAATATATCTTGTTCTTTATATATATATATCAATATATATAAATATATATACGTATCTAAATATATTTGAAAAAAACACGGGAAACTACAGTAATGTTGCGTTTCTTTATCAACGTAAAACTTACACTTACACTTACACCCACATTACCACATATCAGAGATATCGAAAACCAAAACCCATTGTATTGTTCCATTCGTCAATGTCAATGTCAATGCTGGCTACATGTATAATGTAATCCAAACCAAACACTACAAACAATGTACTTACTACTACCACCTCCTTGAAATCGGTTATAAACAAGGCAAATTAGTGTGTAATCGATTGATTTCTTAATTTTTTTTTAGGTGAGTCACGCAAATTTGTCCTCTCTCAGAAGCGAGCGAGTGAGCGAAAACGAAAATACAAAAGAATATTAGCTGACTTAAAAAGGGAATTGAATTGAATTGAATTTATAAAGGCAATTACATTAAGGGGGAAGGGATACAACGTTTGTTCCAGCATATTTCATTCCACATTATATAATCTAACGAATTTTAATTTAATTTAATTACTCATTTAACATTTATACACATACAACATACATACATACATACATACACGATGACCGCTCAAAAACCAAGAAGTATTTTAAAGAACGCTCCAGACACTGCTCCATACAAGACCGAAGACAGCAATTACATCAACCCCGAAGCTGCTGATTTTGACAGACAAAAAGTCATTGAAAACACTAAATTAAACTCCCAATTAGCTCATGAGTCATCGGCTAAGGGGGATTTGATCAGATCGAAGATTGAAGAACAAAAGAAGAAATTAGCCACAGGTACAAGTACGGGTACAACAACAACAACAACAATAACTTCCACTGAAGAGGATGAAGACCATTTGAAATGGGATGAAAAGAACATTTTGATAAATGAACAAGAGAAATCAGCTACCATGGTTATTGATGAACCAAAGACCCCTTACGAGGGTGGATTCAATCCAAACAACGACTACTATAGAACGGATAACGAAGACGAGGAAGCCATTGAAGACATCAGTTTAGGTGAGGGATTAGCTGACAACGAAGTTGAGTCATTGAAACGGGACGATAGAATAGAGGTTGTTGCACAACCAGAACCAGAGACTGAAACTAGTGAAGAAGTGCAACAAGAAGAGGAGAAGGAATTGTCACCTGAAGAGAAGCACAGATTGTTTGAATTGAAGAGAAAACAACATTACCATTTGAAAGGTAGTGTGTTACATCATCCAATTCAAATTCCAGACGATGACGATGAATGATTTACATTGTATATATTTTGATATATTTTTCTTTGTTTTTGTAACAAATATCTTTTTATTTTTAACCTCACAATATAATTCATGCCTTTTTTTATCGTTTTCACCAAATTGATTTGTCTTTTATATATACTTTGTTTTGTATTATATATTTCCTGCGATTTTAATGTTTTTTTTATTTTTATTTTTCTTTTTAGTGTGTTTCAGTTTTTCAGTTTTTCCTTAGAAACAATATTATATTTAAAGTATTACGAATAATAACAATAATCAGGAAAAAAAAAGATGTAAAAAAATATAACACACAAGAGTAATGATGGGGGGGGGGAGATAACACAAGAAAAGGTAACATATATGCAGATTTGTCGAAATAAAGTAAAAAGCAGGGTAATAATAAAAGCAACAAACAAAGAAAGAGCCAAAGAAAAAAAAAACAAAAGAAAAAGAAGGAAAAAAGAATAAAAAAACAAGAAAACAAAAAGCAAACACCTCCCGATATACAGATAATGCAATAAGTAAGTAAGTAAGTAAGTAGAAGAAGAACAAGAAGAACAAGAATTGAAATTTCGTAAGAATTGAAATATGATTGAGGTTAAAAAAAAAAAGTAATGGCATTTAATGCGAAATGGGACAACATTCAATTCAATTGAACACATCAAAAAGGGGACATCCATCAACTAACCCTTGATAGTCATAACGTTTTTACTATCAACGGCACAGTCTCTTTTCTTTGCACGTAATTCTCTCATCTCATCTTCCAATTGTTGAATGCGTACATCATCCTCCGTAACCAATGCTTCATTTTCCAATTTATAATACCGTTCAGTGTATTGTTTCTTCCATTTTCTGAAATTCTCGTATTTAGTGAAAAATTTAGGTCCAACATCATCAACTTCATCGATATTGACCTCTCCATTGTCATAAATGCAAAACCATTCATTTTGTCTGTTCCAAATCAATATCCCATTGAACCGTTGACATAATCTACATTCATTGATTGTGGGCATTTGTTTAGCCGTCAACTTTTTATTTTGGAAATCTTCAGTGTTTTCAAGTGGGAATAACACTTTTTGAATGATATCGGGTAACCATCTACCAAGGTAGAAATGGTTCATAAACACAGCGACATTAGTAACGTGATGATCTGAATCATAATTCGTCGACACCTTGGGGAAATGATGGTAAAAATATTGGGATTTATCAGGGATTTCATCAACTTTCCAAAATTCTTTAAAGAAATCTGTATCCTTGCTAAAGTATTTGGAGATGAAATGAGACGTTAATAATTGATATCTATGGATTTGTGCCTTTAACGTTTTGTAATTTAATTGATACATTGGTGTCGATTTTTTCAAATTCTCGACATCATCCTTTTGAACAGAAATGTCATCAATCATTGTGTGGATATTAACATGATATTTGTTGAATTTAATTGTGGATGGATCGATGGATGGATACGTTGGATTGTTTTTTTTTTATATCAGATATTAGAATTTTGTATATATGTGTGGGGGTGGGCGGATGATGGAATACAATTCAGATGAAACAAAAACCAAGTAATTGTTGTTTTTGAAAATTCAATTGGATCGTTAGACAATTATAACTTTTTATTTAGTGTAAATGAAAACAACAATACAATACTTAGTTAAAAACAACGAAACACAACTAAAAACGATTAAATTTGAAAAATAAAAATAAAAATAAAAATAAAAACCAAACAAAAAAACAAAAAAACAAAAAAAAAACATCAAATTATTGTAGTTTTGTATGATTTAAAATAACTCTTTCTTTCTCTTATTTAAGCGGTCGGTATAAAAAATTTAAATTTAAGAAAGAGATGAGCACCACAGCCAAAAATCACATACAAAATACACCACCACACACCATACACCCTTCTGTCCCTCCCTACTAAAATTGCGGAGACTACCGGGTTATTATGTCATTATCTGGGCCATAGAGAGGAGGGGGGACACTCAATGGCTCTCGGTGAGGGGGGGGGGCGAAGAGAAAGAAAGAGAGAGAGGGACTTTCTATGGCGTACTTATGTGAGAGATTTTTTTTAGGGGGGGAGGTAAATGAGGTGAGACCGAGAGAGGTGAGACCACAGAGCGGGAAGCGGGAAACGCAGAAACGCAGAAACGGTAGAAATAAAACAAAAAAAAAGTACACGGATAATTGTAATGAACGTATCCGATAGCGGTATTCTATCTAAACAACAAAAGCTGATTCTACTTGTCAAAAACAGGGGTCCTTTTAACAAATTGGTTCACCCGTAGGTATTATATAATTGATTATCAAATTACTATTATTTATTAATTTATGGATGTTTGTATACAATTAACATAGAATCAATTACAATCACCGATTTTTCCGAGTACACACATATATATATAACACAAATCACGGGAAACAGGGTACCCTATTAAGTAACAAGGAAAGGGACAAATGAATAAAGAGGAGAAGTAAGAGGGACGAACAAAGTGGGGCAAAGGGGGGGGATGGGGTATCAACTGAAAAGAATGAATTGATGAGGGAAGGGGATAGACATTAGCTATTGAATGAACCGTTTTATTATAAATAAATAAAAAAAAAAACAAATACACACACAAGAAAAAAAAAATGATTCCATTGAATTTGAATGGATATATATATATATATATATATATATGTACTGTAATTCATCGATTTAAAGTAAATCGTCGTAAGACGATCGTCTCCTTTGTGGAGGTAAGACAAAAAAATCAAAAAAAAAAAAAATCAAACAAACAATACTTGAATAAACAATAGTCCATACAATGAAATAGCAATATTGATTTTTGACAACTTCCATTGTTTTAAATAACAAATAACAAGAACCCAAAAAAAAAACAACAACTGATGAATAACCAACCCATTTGAATTCTGATTGAAATCAAAGATCGGACTTAAATCTTTCAATAAAAATTCAACTATCTCCCCATACTTACATACAAACATATACAAACCACGCATACATACATACGCACATACATACACACATACATACATACTAATCAAAATTACCCCAAAGGGTTTTAATTCAAAACTGTAATTCTATACTTAAATTATTTTATATACGAAATTGTATATAAGAAAAAATTTAAAAATAAATAATTAAATAAAAAATTGTAAATATATTTATTATTTCTTTACATATAAAGACAAGGCGAAACAAGGAAAGTAAAGTACAGAATAGAATGAAAATTGAGAATGAGAGAACAAAAAAAAAAACAAACAAAACAAACAAAGAAATACAGAGAACAAGAGCAATTGAACGAATAAATCGAAAAAAAACACAAAAACAGCAATTGAAACGAAATTGAATGGAATTAGAAAAGCAAATGAAATGACCTTAATATCACCCACTATCTTTTACATTTCTCTATACCATATAATAATGATAGATACTTATTATCAATATCAATACCAATACCAATACCAATACCAATACAATACCAATACTAAAACAATGTAAACCTACTTAATAAAATAAATCGCTATTACTTTTTAAGATCTTCAAAAATCCTCAAACTCAAAAAACCCAGCCATATTAAAAAAAAAAAAATAATTTTTTTTATTTTGTTACGGATAACAAGGATAGAACTTTGTAGAAAATTCTCTCAATAGTTACCGTATCCTTATATTAAAGGTTTTCCGTCCTAATAAGACAAATTGTCCTGGTTTCACAATTGCTATTACCTAATTAGGCAATCAGCCGCAAGCCGTACCAGCCAAAAAGCCAGTTAATTAAGGAAAATGGAGAATTTGTACATCCGAGTAAACCGGTTCCAGTTACGTAAGAAACATGTTTTTTTCCCTCTTCAACTTACTAACGGTATACATACATTTATAGATATATATAAGTTAAGGAATTAGGGGTTTAGGGGTTTGGATTGTATTCATTCAATTGAAAGGTATTGAACAATTGACAACACAACAATTAACAATGACTAGTTGGGGGATACCGGTTCGAGATGGAATTATAATATGAATCAATCAATCAATCAATCAATCAATCAATCAATCAAACATTTACATACGTATACATATATATGTAAAAATTATAAAAATTGCTTATGTAGTTTTAATATAAGTCATCGTAATAGTAATTTCTAATAAACTAACTATTCATACACCGACCCGATCCTTTTTTTTTTTCTTGTCTCTGAAAACACCGGTCGGGTTTAATTTTTAAAATTTTTTGTTAATTGTTAGTATACACATATATATATTTATTACTAAGGTTAAATGTTAAATGTTAAATGTTAACAACAACGAACGGTAAATTAACTCTTTTTTTAAAATGTCTCTTCTCCTTTGTCATTTGTTTCTCCTTAACTAACTCTTTTTTTTCCTCCTCCATTTTATATTACTCTATTAAGTCATTTGATTATTTTAATTATTTTAATTATTTTAATTATTATTATTATTATTATTATTATTATTATTGTTCTTAATTGTTCTTTCGTCTTTTTTTTTCATAATTGATTTGATTATATATATAAATACGCATATAACCCTTTTGCCTCTTCTTCATTTCTTTAAATTTTTTTAAATTTTTTGAACCTTTTTTTTTTCCCCGATGGGTTTATCAATTATTGTTTAAACAAATTTATCATACCGTATCATATCATTTTACAATTACAATTTATATTTATTTCCCTTATTTTTGTCATTTGACTGAATGAATTAACACAACAATAAACAAAAAAAAAAAACAAAAAAAAAAAGAAGTTTTATTTATTTATATCAGTATTTGTCCATTCCTTTTTTTTGATCTTTTTAATATAAGAGCAAATTAATATTTATTCATATACACACAGCAGATACATATTCATCATATAAATATAAACATAAATATAAACATAATATAACAAAATCATATAATTCAATAGATCTAATCATTTCATCATATCATCTCATATTCAATCTATTTAACAATTTCAAACCAATTACTCAATAATGAAGTTTAATAAATTATCTATCGCCTTTATAGCATTCTTATCCATTGCTCATGCAATGGATATGGACAACCACGATGATAACGACGATTCTATGGTGCCCTCAACTAGCACCGATGTCGATTCCAATTCCAATTCAAATTCCACTAATGACATAGATATCTCCACAGTGACTCCAACTGCCCATGAGATGGTTCACATGCATGGTGTGCCAATCTTGGAGACTAAATTGACATTGGCTGAACAATTGTATTGGAATGCTTACAACACAACAACGTATTTGACCATTGAATCCAACCATAAATTCGAATTATGGGTTCATTTGTCAATTTTCATCGGATCTTTTGTGTTTTTGTATCCAATCATTCTAGTGTTGCACAATTTAAACTCTAATTGGTTTTTACCATTGCTCACTGTGCACAGTGTCGCTAATTTAATCTCATTGTTTTGCTACTCAATCTTCATCAACAGCGTGCCTGATTTACTACCAGGTAATGCTTACACAAAGATGAACACCGGGTTGTTGTTCCTATTGGTGATTCATTTCTCTGCAGCTGTGATCCACACTGCTAAGAGATGGTTGGACGGTCCAGCTCATCACACTAAATTACCTACCAAGGACATCCCATTGAACGATTTACACAATGACGATGAATTTAATTCACCATCGAGTACCTTGTTCGAATACAACCACAACCATATCTCTGATGACTCCTTTGATTTAGAGTCTCACAATGACCTTGACCATCACTACGATCACGACCAGGACCAAGAACCATCAACGCCAACACCACCAATTTTACCTCATCAATCCCAATTCACTGAAAAGAGAAATTCATTATTGAACAAGGTGTTTGAAAACCCAATCATTGGTACTGCTGTGAATGGATTCGGCTCAATTGCCACATTCATCTTCAACGTGTTAAACTATGGTTTGTTCGTGTACTTTTTAGTGCAATTACCAACATGTGTCGCTGCAATGAATTGTTTAGGTAAGGGAATCAATGTGTTTAACTTGTTGGCTCATTTCATCAAGGGTGGTGTGTTTTTCTTGTTGGGTATTTTGTCATTGGCCAGATACTCCGGTGCATTCACTAAATTAGGATTCGCTTGGAATTGCTCTTATATCACCAGATTCGAAAAGGGTCAATCCATTTGGTACAGAATCCAACCAAAGAACACCATGACCACTTTTGAAATGATTGAAAGTTCATTGATTTTGTTCTATGGTTGCACTAACGTGTTTTTGGAGAGATTGGCCGCTCAAGACGGTGCTGAATGGGGAGCTAAAGATTTACAGCACGTTTCCATTGCATTCATGTACATCGGTGCTGGTCTCTGTGGTGTCATCACAGAGTTGAAGTTAGCATCTTGGAGATACGACAAATTCTATGATCAAGTCGGTGACTCCCTAGACGGGGAAGCATTGGCTAACGTCACTCCAGGTTACTCTCCTAATCCATTCCCTGTGTTCACCATCTTCTGGACCGGGTTATTAATGTCTCAACATGCCCAACCATCCAAGCTATCCACTCAAGTGCACGTTCAATGGGGTTCATTGTTAACGTACGGTTCCTTCTTTAGAGTGTTTACATTTTTCTTAATGATGTACCAACCAATCAAAAACAAACAATCGTTATTCAGACCTTCTAGACCATTGACTGAATTAGTGACATCTTTCTGTTTACTATGTGGTGGTTTGGTGTTCATGGAGAGTACCGAATCTATCATCGAAGCCATGGAATACAGAGGTTTGACTCCAATGTTCACTATCAATGTCTCTGTTGGTGTTATTGCCTTGATCATGGCTTGGATCATGAGTGTGTTTGCATTCAAAGATTGGTTGAGAAATAAAATGTATGGTTAAATTTGTCATTCACCATTTGTATCATTCATTTCATTTTGTTCTAATTATAATGTTTCTGTTTTAATTTTTTTATGAAAGACAAAAAGAACCTAATCCATGTTTTACTTGCTAGAAACTTGACTTGTGTTTAATTTTTTTGTTATTATTGCAACCTATTTATTTTTATAAGTATTGCAATCTATTTATTTTTATAATGACTTCCTCCCATTTCACTAATTTTAATTTTCTTTTTTTCATGAGCTTTTATGTCCTTACAAATAGGTATATAAACAAGGGGAAAGTGAATTTGTCATTTAATGTTATCCTTTTATTTTTGATTTTCCGTTTTTTTTTTTGTCTCTACAATATCTGTTCCTATTTCTTATTTTTGTTTATTTATATTTGTTTTCGTTTTCGTTTTCGTTTTCATTTTTTGCTTTTTTTTCATTGTCAATGATTAATACTGTTGTTCATATATATTTTTTATCATAGTTATTTATTCTAATTATATATATACATATGTACTAATTTATTTATGAATGAGATTTTTGAAATATTGTTACATAATCATAGTGTACTCTAGTTACCATTTTATTACGTAATCAAGGTTTTCACGGTTCTACTAGAAATTGTAAATGTTAAAAAAAGAAAGGTAGCAAATTCACTGTACATTTTGCCATTCCGTTCTCTTGTTATTTTTTAAACTCTTTTGTTCTCATTTGACCTCTTTTATTTTCTTTTGTTTTGTTTTACACTCTTTTGTTCTCCTTTGTACTCTTTTATTTTATTTTGTTCTGTTTTACACTCCTTGTGTTGTTTTAAACCCTTTTGTTGTTTTAAACTCCTTTGTTCTCTTTTTTTTTCTGTTGTTCCTTGACACATTAACCCACCTTTCCACTTTTACTTAAGCGATAGACCAATGGTGCTACTCTTATTTTTTTCTCCCACTTTCAAAAGATTACAAAAGTAGTTTTCAAAAGTTGAGTCATTATATCGTTTTATAGTAGTACAATGTAAAGTATTTATTTTTTCCTGAAGGGAGAGTAAAACAAAGGGGGAACTATATATAAAGTTATATAAATACACATTGATTATGCAAGGACGAGAAAGTGAAAAGCAGAAGCTAGAAATACATTATATTATTATTATTGTTATCATCACCGGGTATTATTTATCTACCACCACCAACAGCTCTTCTTCTAGCAACTTCTGGTGCCTTGAATGGAACTCTTAAAGTGGCAACCTTGTAACTACCCGAGATTGCTGATTTCTTCAATCCCATAGCTTCGGCTTGAGCGACAGTAATGCTACTCACAGCACAACCTAACGATTTAAACAAACTTAATAATCTAGATGGACTCAATGATAATTCTTGTGCTAACGGTGGGATTTCCACTTCATATGCATCTAACTTCAAAATCAAACATAACATATAAGACAAAATCTTATCTTCATTCTTTGGATCCACAGTGAATGATTTCTTATTCTTCTTTAGTGTGGTGAATTTAGCCAACAACGAGTCCACAATTAAATTAGATGGTTCATTAGAGTATTGTTCAATGAGTTTATCCTTATGATGTAAACGACGGTTTGCGTACAATCCCATTAAACAAGAAATGTAATACACAATTTGTAATTTCAACTTTTGTTCTCCGGTATTTGAATTGATGTTGGTCAGTTTCTTCAACAAATATCTTGAGTTAGTGTATGGTAATGAGTCCAATTTAGTTTTAACTTCTAACGTATCATCCAAGAAGTAATCAACCATGATAGTGCCTAATTCCTTCTTTGAAATGATGTTCTCCAATGGATAGATGTCTTCCACAGATGTAGCATCAACGTTGAATTCAGGGGTGATTCTATTCTCATCTAATGATTTCTTCATTTCCACTTGACTTGGCAATGACTTAGTGTTTGATTTGATACCTTCAATGATCTCCACTTGGTCGTCTTCAAGTTTACTGGAATCAATTCTATTTCTCTCCAAATCAGCGATAGCCTTCTTAGCTTTCTTAGTACCAAATTCTTCACCCAATTGGTTTCTCTGCACATTTCTTTGCACCTCTAAACTCTTAATAGCTGGTCTCTTCAAATGACGCTTAGATTTTGATGTAATGGTTGATGGGATCAATGATGCATTGACTAGTTCTAAACGTTTTGTCTCTGGATCATACACACCAACACAGTACTTTTGATCATCCTTAGATGTTTCACCGTTGTATTCTAACGTGTCATTTTCTCCGTGAAGCACTAATTCATGGGACTTCTTCTTATGTTGGTAAATTTGAAATTCTGTTGTGTTTGGCACACTTAGTCCATTGAAAAATGAACCAATAATAACTGATTCTGGCCCGTTTGAATGTGGGTTCACTTCAATATCAATGATATGTTGACTTTTTTCAACCATGATTATATTGTTTGTTTACTGATGGAATGAACCGACCTATCTATTTATATATGTATCTATTAAATCAAGTTCTACAAATAATCCTTATATTTCAATTATATAAAAAGACAATTTTTTTTAAAATTTTTTTTAAGAAGTTCCCAGTCGTGGACCACTCATAAAATTATTGACCGCCGTCGATACACGTCGATCGACTGAATGAAGAAATTTTGTTCAGGCTGTGCAATATTTTTCTTCTTCTTTTGTTCTCTATTTAATGTTCCAGAAGAATATACAGCATGTATGATTTATATTTGCTTTCACAATCATTGATACCAGTTGACCAGATTCCGAGGAAATACAAGAGTCATACCATGAGTTTGGAGAGAGAAATAGAGAATTTGACAGCAAATCATGTGTCTTACTACACAGTCCTTGGGATAGATCCAACTGCCACTCAAATTGAAATCAAGTCATCTTATAAGAGAAAACTATTACAGACCCATCCTGATAAGCACACAGATGCTGATAGTGGTAGGCCATTATCTTCGAACGCTGGCATGTCTATAGAAAAAATTAAAACTGCATACCGAATCTTAAATGATGAAAAATTGAGGAAAATATACGATGAAAAACTGAATAACAATGAAAAATTCTTAAATGTCGAAAATGTGTCTAACAATTTATCACAAGGTGTGGAAAGTGTATCATTGGATGCATTTGATGTGGTAGAGAGTGATGATGATTGTACATGGATGATGGATTGTCCAAGATGTTTAGCACCTAAGGGGTTTTCCATCACCGAGGAACAATTAATAAATGGAGCTGAAGAACAACATGATGATACAGATGAATGTCAACTGTTGATACAGTGTTCATTTTGCACACTATGGATAGTTGTCACTTACCAAGAAGCTGAAGAAGAATGTGTGAATGAATAAATGAATTAATAGAGACAATCCCTCCCGCACAAATATACATTAAATATACATATACATATACATATACATATAAGTTGTAGTTTTATTTGCTAAATAAATTTATTCTAAACATCTATTATATATAAAACATACAGGTAAAAAAAAAAAGAGAAATGGAGCTGAGGAAATTGGATATAATTAAATGCAGTCATCAATGTAA
Organism: Ambrosiozyma pseudovanderkliftii; assembly: GCA_003707895.3. Classification (NCBI taxonomy): domain Eukaryota; kingdom Fungi; phylum Ascomycota; class Pichiomycetes; order Pichiales; family Pichiaceae; genus Ambrosiozyma; species Ambrosiozyma pseudovanderkliftii. The sequence continues at coordinate 47,654 of PPLW03000005.1, read as the reverse complement.
AATAACAACACTATGCAAAAAAGAAAAGAAAAACAATAAAATAACATATATACAAGAAAATCGTAATCATTAACAGTAAACAATTTGAAGAAAAGCAGGGCAGATTACACTTCACCAGCTCTCAACTTCTCCTCTTTTAAAACAGCTAGCAGTGCCTTACCAATGGATTCAAAATCTGTGAGTAGACCAACATGACCCAGGGGAGATACAATTTTCCCAACAACGGGATAATCGTAAATAATTGGGAAAACCCAATTTTGATGGGTGACCCCATCACCAGGGCCATAAAAGAAATCATAATATTTACCATTGACAATATCCTCGATTCCATCAACCATCGAATATTTCACAGAAGGAACCTTATTACCATAAACAACAGCTAATGGAGGTAATTTTCTATCAGGATCATACTTCAACGAATCTAAAAAGTCACTTGTTCTCTTTAATGTTCTTTTCAAGTAATCGTAAGCATCATCGAATGAAATTGCAAATTGCGTCTGTTGAGGTTGCATCTTTTCATCTATCGGTTCACCTCTTTCCTGTTTCAATCTGACAGAAGACACGATCGGACTCAAATTGTACTTCACCCAATTCTCAGGATCGAAAAAATCAATGTCATACACTTGACCAGTTTTGCTGTCTTTAAACAATCTGATCTCTCTCGGAACAAACACAAACGAAGATCTCATCATGAAATTAACTTCCGATGTTAATAAATCTTTACAAAGCAAGATTTGATCTGCGAATCTCAATGGACCCATGATGTTACAACATGGTAATGGCGTACCAACGTATATGAGAGATCTGACCAAACTTGGATCCTTTAACATAGCAGCATGAGCGATAATACCACCCATAGAGTGAGCAATAATCAACACTCCTTTACCGCCATTTTTCTTATTGATATCAATGATCTTTTGATGTAATCTTTCACTGACTAAATCGGGAGACAACCTCCAATCGTACCCCCATGGATGAACAGTTGCATTAGGGTTAGCCTCAAATTTTTTGATCAATTTCTTACAAATATCAACAGGACCAACATGAGATAGAACTTCACCAGGGTATATTGTTTGTTCGGCATTGAGTTCGTCTTCATCCGTAGGCCCCAATAACAAATTAATCTTTTTAATGTTTAAACCGGCTTTCAACACAGGAATCCACGCCCGTTTGCCGGTTTTGGTGTCACGTAAGATACTACCTCTGTACCCTCCCATTATCAAGATGTCACCTTCAAACTGTTCAAACACTGAAAAATGGTCCAGTTTATTATTGAATGATAAAGATGGCAACAATGCCTTTCTCAATGCTGTGAATTTTCCATCTTCCAATTTCGACACATCCTTGTAGTACACTTCCTCTTCCTGGGTGCTAATGGTTAATTGTCTTTCCAATTTATTCTTAATGATTTCTCTTTCAGCTTCTTCATCGTCCTTATCATCCTTGCTGTTGCTAGATGAGAATGGGAAATTCAATTTGAACGACGATAGCTTTCTAGGAATTAAAATTGAGTCCCCAGAGTTTGTACCAAATGGCAATGAAAATGAAAAGGTTTTGAATGTAGAACTTGACATCCCTTCAGCATTTTGATCTTCGAACCCATATGATGCTTGCCGTCTTACAGCTGGTGCTCTAGTTGATCTTTCTGGTGATTTTATAGGCGATTTATAGGAAGAACCACCAATGATAGATGATGCATCTTCCCTAGTCAGTCGACGACTCAAATCAACTTTGGAGTTGTCTGAATGTTGTTGATTTTCTTCACCATCTGCAAAATATGCATTTGTTGATTCGTTGTCGTATTCAAAATCATCGTCATCTTCATCATCATTATCGTCGGAATTGTTGTTAGCAGTGGTGCTAGTGTTATTATTATTATTATTATTATTATTATTATTATTAGTAGTAGTAGTAGTATTAGTGGAATTCTGTGGATTTGTGGTTTCATTATTGTCATTATCTGTGTCATTAATAATTTTGTCATGTGTGTCTTCGTTGGATGTATGTGTCGAACTGAGAGTACTTGAATTATAACCCGCTTGCTTATTATTCAGAGATCTATTCGTGTAACTACCCACAGAATTTGCCCGTTCTTTAACATCCAAATCCAATGATCTAGTACCTTTCAATGAAAAATCAGTAGGTGAATTGCGTCTGCAAGCCGGTGGACCATCAACGGAGTTGTTTCTACTTCTAGTGCCAAAGCTGAGAAATGATTTTAAATCTGGTGATTTAGGAACAGAACCAGCTGATCCGTGACCCACAGATGAGATAGATCCATCTCTGTGTCTTCTTCTAAAGAAACTCATTGTCGGAGTTGGTATCTTAATTGGAGATGGGATAAGTGATGACAAACTGGACGTATGGTTGCTGTGCTGTGAATCAGACATTTCCACAGACTGAGGAACGTTCGGATCCTGACTATCCTCAAGCTGTGTATCTATCGACGGAGGTGCCTTTTTACCTGATATGATACGCATTTGATATGGGAAACAGTGATGGCAAAAAATAATATCAATAATTGGCTTAATTGGATATGTCACAATACAAAAAAGAAAAACGGCAAGAAGAAGTTTGAAAGAATAAGGACGAAGGGGGGGGGGCTATAGCAAATCAAGCCTTTCACAGCATTCTTCTCCGGTTTTTCGTAAAAAGAATGAAAAAAAGACTCAAGTTGCAGGAAAAAAGGTCGGTTTAGAAAAAAAAAAAACAAGGAGACTGATTACATTGGAGAAGACATGAGTGTGTCTAGTTTTTTCTGTACTGTTAATTAACTTATTTGATTTTACATTTTGTTATGATTTCAACGTATCCATTCAATATATTTATATATCTACATGTATATATTACAACCACTGGAAACACGTTACAAGATGTCGTCCTCTTTGTGTTAATAGTCGCTGTTAAAAAATTGTCTTGCGACGGTAATCGGTACACTGCCTTGACTTTCCAACTGATGAGCAAAAAAAAAATTTTTGAGAGACGAAAGTACCTAAGAACAAGTATCTGTTAGTTGTTTGTTTGTGGTTGTTTGTTTATCAATAACAGATACTATTACACAAGCAAATATTCAAATGGAGGAGATGTGATGTTAGAGACAAAAGAGACAAAAAAACAAAGCAACAAGAGAAAAAAAAGAGTATTTTCGTACCAAGAAGTTAAGGGTTTAACTAGACTTTTTTTTATGTGTTTCTTGGGTGTTTCTTTTCCTCTTTTGTCCTCTTCAGTCATTCCCTTTTCATTTAATTAATCGCATAAACTTAAGTTAACTGATTCAGAGAACTGTATAGTTTTCAAAAAATGTCAGGAAATGTGTCAATATGCGTAGATTGATAACCATTTTGAAAGTCCCCATTCCGTTTTATATCTGATTGTTTTTGATTTAATTTCACGTTATTATTCTCTGCGATTTTCAAGCTCATCATTTGTCTGTGTCATTTGGTTGGATTGAATTATTTTCTAAAAGGAATTACTTACATGGGACTCATTTAGATTTTCTTTGTCCATTTGCCTTAGGCTTCTCCTTTTGCTTTGACTTGTCCCAGTTCTCCATTTAATTTCAAATTTGATCGGTTCTGTTCTAGAATTTGATTAAATAGAGGCTGAATGGGTTTATTGGGTTGTTGTTGAAAGGAATGGATGAGTATAGAGGTGAAAGGAGGAAGGGGATGAGATGGGATCCTTGAGTTTTTCTTGATTTGGTTTTTCCAATTTAATTACTAATGATAGAAATGGGTTTTCCATCGTTTGGATGGTTTTACGTGGGAATCTTCAACAAAACAGATTGGAATTGACCTTTTTCTGTTGAAACCATCTTTGGATTGGTTTTAATAATTTCCTACAGAATCAGATCACCATGAATTTATTACTTCAGATTGTTCAAGTTTTTTTGAATGATCACTTTTAGACTTTCTACATTTCCCTTTTTAAACCATAACATAAGATAGCACAATAAAAACAAAACAGAACGAAAAGCAGTCAATTAATTTAAACCTAATAAACAGGTACCTAATAACACAAGTATAAAAAAAGAACATACACTGACAAACTGAAAATGGCATAGAGTCCATCGTGACTACACTATATTCTGATAGACGAAGATGATTCATTGGCTCTACCAGACACTGAACTAGAAATGTTTCCCTCTAGTAACTTTCCCTGTAAATCTAAAATATAATCCTTCAATCTTTGAATTTCCTTCTTCAATTCTTCGTTTTCCGCCTTGTAATCCTTGTATTTTTGCACTTCTGTTTCCAAATAAGACATATGTTCCTTTCTTCTCTTTCTGAAGGCCCTTTGAGCGGCCCTGTTTTGAGCGGCTCTCTTGGTACTGGTTCCTGTCTTTGGTGGTGGTGGTAATGATGACGATGCCGTTGTTGTTGGTTTCGTTGTTACTGGTTGTGATGGTGGTTGTTGGAACAAGTTAGCATCATCGCCTGTAGTGGTAGAAGTGACCAATGATGGTGTACTTGGACTAGTATCAATTTTGGTTCTCTTGTTAGTACTACCTCTAAGTGGTCCGGCAGGATTTGATCCAGGGGTGGTATTGCTAGCAGTGGTAGCGGTCGTGTTGGTGGTGGTGGTAGTGTCAGTGGCACCGACATTGGTATTGGCATCTTGTTGAGTGGTATCATTCTTCAATGAAGACCCAGCATGATCATGATTCAATTCAAGAATACCACCGTACGCAGCTCTTGTTTCGGCAATTGCAGCAGCAGCAGTGACAGCAGCGGCAGCGGTGGCATCTGCTGCTGAATCAACTTCTTCGTTGGTGAATGAAGAACCATCTTCAGAGTGCTTTATGGAAGGTGACGATATTGGCTTTGTCGTGGTAGTCATCTATATTAATGAAGTGAAAAAAAAACAGAGAAAGAAATATCGTTTGTTAGTATTATTAGTTGTGATGTGTGTGTGTGTGTGTGTGTTGGGGGTGGGTGGGAATAGAATAGAGCAGTGTAAAGAGGGTTATTACGTTATCAATGGGATAACAACCGAGAAATTGGAAATTATGAACCATCAATCGTGAACTACCCATTGAACACAAATAACTTATCCACCAATGCCGTATCACCATGATAACATACTATGGTAATGTAACTATGAATTTCGATAATGGCAAAATATCAATGGAACTTCTGTTAATGGAAAAAAACACAACCATTGCCAATACCAATAACAAACCCAATTTCCATATAAACCCCTGTTTACATTTGATAAATTCTTTGTCAGCAACTTTCCCTTTCCCTTGCTCACTTCAACAAACGAAAACAAAAACAAAAACAAATTATTATTAGCCCCTGTACGACTATTGGCAGACACAAAAGTCGATCGACCCTTTTTCAGGCTTTCAATTTAAAAAAGAAGCATTGAAAGGCAGTGCCATTTTCATTTTTAGTTGAGAGACAGAGAGAGAGAGAGAAAATTAAAATTAATATACCAATACAGTACATCGGGAAATGGAAACACAGACAAACTAGCTCGTTTAATGAAAATTCATGCATGGTAAAGATCAACAAACTTTTCTAATTGATAATTTAAAACCAAGATTGATCCACTGTTGAACAGATATAATAAATTAATTATTTTGGAGTTCCATTTAATTTCTTCCTCTGATCTTTTCAATTTGTCAGAGTTCATTTTATCAATCAACCCCCCCCTTTAAAAGAGACAGAAAGACGATTTTATAAAATACAAACATAGACGCCATTAACATACATACGAACAATTCCAATTATACACTTCTAATTCTTAAAAAAATCATTTGATTGTATAACTAAACAAGAAAAGATCAGTTATTAAACGATTCACATCTAAATATTCTCCTTGCTTAATTCACAACTATATAATATAATCCATTTAATGTCTACAGGAAGTCCCAATTCAAAACCAAAGTTCAAATCCCATTCTGTGAATTCTTTGTTCAAACAGATGGTGAGTGAATCATCGCCCAACCACTCTACAACGTCACCCACTCTTTCGGCATCCAGAAACTCTGGAAGTCATCTGGAGAAGGGGATAATGACTCTGAGTCTTTCTAGAAGAGGACCCAGTGCTACCTCTTCATCAACTGCTTCTTCAGCATCATCATCAGTAGCAGCAGCAGCATCACAGATAACTTCTCAACAGACGAATGGCTCTTCTACCACCAATTCAAGCAGCCCTAGATCTCCAGGTAAATCACAACCCACGAGTTCACAAGAACCAATAGCAATAGCAACAACACCGACATCAACTACAAATAATACGACCAACACGGCTGCACCTAATACTGTGGTACCTTTACCTCAGAAGATCAATGAGTCACCAATGTTGCACACACAACCTCAACCACTCCCATTTACCCAACAGAATGACAATACCATAGTTAATAATAATAATAATAATAATAATAATAATAATAATAATAACAACAACAATAACGGTAATTGGATCAATCAACGAATACCTCAAGATTTAGACATAAATCACCCACAACCTGGTGCAAATGATAACTTTCAAACCTCAAAGTTTTTTGAAATGATGGGTGAAACCCGTCCCAGTACACAACCTCAATTTGCTGCCAATAACAACAGCAACTTGAATTGGAATAGTAATGAACAATTCCCATTACAAGATGGACAACAACAACAACAACAACAACAACAACAACAGCCACTTCCACCTTATAATGGCCTTCCAAATAATATTAACTCTGGCCCAATTCCTGGTAATTTCATGAAACTTGGTCGTAACTCGTTACAATCTTCAACTACGAGTACTCCTCCTTGGGGAGTGGCTGATGGATTGCATAATAACCCAAATCAAGCTATAGGTGCATTCGATGGAAGACTCAACAGGTTTGGTTCTACTCCCATCTTACGTACCACTGATGATATAAATGTTGGTGTCGTTCCTCATTCTCGTTCCATCGATGGATCTGTCAAGGGGAATGACAGTTCGATTTGGAATACTTCACAGCAACAAACACCGCAACAATCAGAAAAACAATTGCCACTTCCAAGGCAGGCGAATTCATTAACATCATCTCCAACATTATGGGCCACTAATCCAGGGTCATTGGATGAAACCCCTGTTCATAGTCGTATCTCTAGATTCTTTCCTAGTCCTGTCACTGAACAACACAAAGATTTCAATAACGGTAACACCAATGATTTAAGTGGAAGATCATACTCTGCTGGTTTCCCTACATCACCTTTGAATTTTGGATTGTTTGGTGGTGCAGCAGCTACTTCAGTGTTACCACCGAACTTCATGGACAATCAATTCCCTCAACAACAACAACAACCTCAAGGTCCACCGTCTTCAATTCCATTGTCAAATTCGTTGCAAATATCAAATATGGACTCTATGACCCCTATTTCTCTTTCTACCAAACGCACCAGTTCTGTGGATCCTTTGTTTGATGGGTTCAGTTTGTCTGGTGTTCCTTCTCTGAACCCAATGAATCCTAATGTGTCAAATTTGAACAAAACCTCACTCTTTTCTGCCATGGATAGCTCTCAATTTCCAACGGGAAATGAACAACAACCTAATAGTATTGAACCTACAAAGGAGAAACCAAAGGAGGAGGAAGAAGAAGAAAAAGAAAAAGAAGAAGGGGGGGAGGAGGAAGTGTTTAAATTGTACACCGATGAAGAAATGGCTGAATGGAAACAAATCAGGGATAATCCTACTGAATTACTTGTTAGAACCATGGAGGAAACTGCTAAGCGACAAGAAGCATTTGATAACAAAGAAAATGAAATTGATTCATTCAATATCTCTATACCTAAACCATGCAAGAAAGCAACACATAAACAAGTTCCAGTGACTCCATCACCAAAGAAGGACAATTATAAAGAATCAAGGGTATCTAAGTACATAAGGAACATTATCACTAGACAACCAACTCAATATCTGATTTACATTGCCTCCTTACCGTACGATACTCCGATTTCCCAATGTCATTCATTGATCGGTCAAGCATTTAAAAATTTTGGTGAAGTCACTAATTTAAACAAGGATGAGCACTCCAAGTCTGCCAAAGTGTCAGCGGAGAATGATTTATTTATCAGATTCAGAGTTATTGTGAAATTGTTTAATGACCAAAGATTACCATTTAAATCTCATAGATTCTACAATGATCTTACTGGTAGGGATTCTAAGATGTTGCTGTTTTTCGATTGTACCACATCATCACCTACTGGAGCTGGTGTGTTTGATTCGAACACTTCATCTAAGCAAGACATTTCCACTTACCCAGAGGGGTTCTCATCTACCTTCCATAGACGTGGTATCAACAACTTTATGTTTGTCAGAGAACTTCAAAGTAAAATGATTATCAATAAAGTGAGAGGATCTGGTGGATCTATCATTTCAGAAACCGGTGAATTCAGAATTTCCCTACCAATTGAAGAATTAAACCTTGGTTCCAGTAATGATCTCATGAATGAATGTTCTTCCATTTACGATGATGTCAATGATTTTGGATCAAAGAGATTGAAACGGTCATACATTGTTAACATTGACACCAGGGAATTAGAGAATAAACCACCAATTGGATTGAACGGTGGTGCAAATCATGGTAATGGTAACGGAAGTGGTAACAACAATAACAACTCAGGAAATGCTAATGGACCAACTAGTAATGGTTCTAATAATGGTAATGGTGGTTCCAATGGAGGGAAGAAAAGTGGTAATGGTACCGCTGATGGAAAGAAATACTACTATGGACGTACGTCTATAAGTCAAACATTTAATAAAAGATGAACTGGTTTTTTGGTTGATTGTCATCGTTAAATAAAGAAAGATATAATTAATTATATATGTAAAACGATATAAAAGTGAGCCGCACGATATCGTTCTTTTTTTTTTTTTTCTTCTTTAAAAATATCTAAATTTCTGATTTTTTAATTAAACATGTATTCGTCTATATTTACTTTCACATACTGTATACCACTTAAAGTACCAACAATCGACAGTTAAAGGAAAGAAAAGAATCGTATAACAACTCAATATAACACATCATTATGGATAAAGGTATTCAGGCACCTAAAAATTTGTCTGAATATTTGCTACATTTTGCAGATGTGTGTTCATATTACCAATTGAACCCAGGAGATTTATTCAATTCATTGACCAATAAGACGATCAAATACTCCTATGCAGCATTGTATTTCACGAATTGTACTGTGCCATTGACTGATATCTATGACTACTACGATGGAAAGAGAAATGTTATACAAATGGATGTGATTAAGAAGACCAAGGACCAATTTTGGAAATCTGTGATTTTAGTCAATTTCATATTTTGCACCATTGTCGTCAGTGCATGGTTGTTGTTACTAGTGCAATTTTTATCCATCAGAGCTAAACCTATATTACTTCGATTCACAACGTTACTGTTGGCAATTTCACAGACAGTGACGTTGAAGAAGCTGAGTGATTTGATGGGTAAGCAATTCATTGGATGTTACCAGGACAGGAAACAGATGACCGATGATTTATTAGACAGTTTGGACAATTTAATTCCGTTGTACTTTGTACAAATTGCCGTGTTTGCGAATATGGTGGACATTGCAAAGAAACTCTTGTACCGATTCAGTGCTGCTGGGTATTTAGTGTTGTTACACGATATCCATTTATTTGCCACTGTGTTGGATTTGACGTTTGTCGGGATTAATTTCTTTTACCCCAACGACGAAACAGATTCGTTCCATTATTGGGTCAATTTGGGTATGATTGTCACGTCATCGTATTGTTATTTACATTTACTATTTGTGTACATAACGTTTGTCATTTTCAAGTCATCGTTTTCATTTAAATTTAAAAACATGTTACAGATTTTGATGATTTTTGCATTGATGGTGTTTTCGATTTTTTTAAACATTGTCTGGATAACCAAGATGGATGAGAACGTCAAGGCCATCTTACCGATTTACCTTTTCTCATTCACTGCCACTATTACGTTGATTTATGAATTATTGGACAATTTAGAGCAATTTGATCATAAGATTGAATACAAGGGGATCGTTGGAAGAGAGATTCTACCAGGTGCCGATGACAGTGGACCACGGAACCAAGTGTATTCTAATTTCACACACAATAACCATGACTATGATGAAGAGTATGATGAAGATGACGATGAAGACGATGGACTGGAGTATGATATAGAAAGTCATGCAGGAGTCAATAAACTATATCATCATACAAATCAATCACAACAACAACAAGACATTGATCAAAGAGTTGATGAAAATGATCAGATTCAAATTCAAACACATGCTCAAACCGATGACGTAGTTGTTATTGATGGGGAAAACAACAACAACAACAACAACGAAGAAGAAGAAGAAGAAGATGATGGTATTGATCAATCACATTTAATTCCACCTCCTGAATTTGAACCACATCCTGGATTTTCTATCAATGATTACATTGCAGATCGAAAGAGATAGGTGTTACTTTGCTATACATATATACTTTTATATATATATATATATACATATATTCATTCAGTATATATTTTTACTAAATAAATAATTTACGATAACGAAATAACGAAATAACGAAATAACGAGAGAGAGATAAAGAAACACATGTATATCTATAATATACATCATATCAAGCAACCATATGATTAAAACAGGATACGCATATATACATATATATATATATCATTGTTAAGAATATATAGATAACGAATAAATCCGAATGACAAGGGGACAAAAACCCACTTCATTAGTTTTAAGTAAAAGAAGCAGCATCAATCAATGGGATTCAAGAAATCACCAAGTGGAGATAAGTGAAAGGTATCGGTACAAACTAGATAGATAAATAGATAGTGCAATGATGCGGAGTGGTTATTTATTCAGTTAGTTTCGAATTTAGTTTATTTGTTGCTTGCATAGGCGAGTTCCATAATGAATGAATGACATACATGGAATGGAAGGAAAGGACATAATTTGCACCATACATGTACGTATAAAAACATATAATAATAATAATGATAATAATAATAATAATGTAAAAGCGGCTGGCTGGTTAATAAAGAGCAATTTGTTTTTCCACGTTGCTGTTTCTAGAAGACCTTGAATGAAATCCTATCTTGAATTATTCTAATATTACATTAAATTACATTAATAAATTGATACTTTGATAATTGTACGTACACTTTTGAAAGAGTGGTACAAATGAAATTCGAATAACATAGTAAGAGTAAGAGTAAGAGTAAGAGTAAAGGGCAAACCATTACATACAATACAGAAGCGCAATTTTCAAACAACAGATTAAAGGAGAGATTGGAAACAATAAACATATCACTGGAATTTTTCTATTTATTGTTTATTAACTGAACTGAAACGGTGTCAATATATTTATACAATATATATAGATAATCAACCACAAAAAAAAAAGTGCAAACAAAAAAAAAAAAGAATCCAACCACCACCACCACCACCACCACCGTATGAGTGGAAGGACACCTACCCACTCACCTCACCCGCTCACACACAATAGTGGAAGTGGATAGATACCGTACCATACCGTGTTTGTATATAATATAATAAAATGTAAAAGGAGACAACAACGAAGACGAAGAACAAACAAGATCAAGAAGCCATACCAAATAATTATTTTATTATTTTAATTTTACTTTTTTATCTATTTAATCCGGGAAACCTAAAACTTGATTGTGTTTATCAATGATATCATATCATATCATATCATATCATATCATATCATATCATATCATATCATATCATATCATATCATATCATATCATATCATATCATATCATTTGAATTTACAAATATTGTGTAAATTTATTGTACAAATATGAAAAGAAATATGATTAATTTGATTAACTAGAATTGTTTTTGGAATACATGTATGATTGATTATAGGTATGGAATGGTATAAACGTATATATATTAATTATATTATATATATCCAATAAGTAATAACTAAAAATCACGTTTTCTTAAAAAAAAATACACACACACACATAAAACTATCCGAAAAGTGATACAATTGCCGAAGTAAGCCATAAATACCATATATATATGTATACAATACAATACAATACAATACAATACAATACACTTTTCCCACTCAAACTCCATAGATAGATTACAATCTCCGTACGGTTAAATTCCTCTTCTCTTTGTCCTTCTAAAGATAGCGAAATAAAGCGGCGGGATTACTGTGGTGGAGTTGGGCGTCGGTATCTCTTTACGCTTACGCTTTACGTTAACGCACTCTCAACAAACAAACAAACAAAAAAAACGCAACAAATTTTCGCGAAAGAAAATTTTTTTTTTTTTTTTTCAATTCAATTCAATTCAATTCAATTTAGTTTAGTTGAGTTTAGTTAAACTCAGTTAAACTCACGTTAAGTTTAACTGGTCTCCGATAAGCTTTTCCATTGATTGATTAATTAGTTTTTACTGGCTATTTTTAATTTTGATTGATTGATTGATTGATTGATTGATTTTTTTGATCATTTGGGATAAGTGGTTTTTATTTATTTATTTATTTTTGTTGCAAAATTTGTATTCTATTCTATTCTATTCTATTCTATTGTATTTTACTGTATATTCTTTTACTTTCACTTTTCTTGAATTTTTTTTTTTTTGACACAATTTGTTGTTTGTTCTCTTGTATAGGTTTATCAATTACTTTTCTTTGAGGAGTTAATTTTTCGTTTGTGTTTTCTTCTTTTTTTTTCTTTCTTTTTTTGCTCGTTTCCGTGAATGTAAATGGAATTGTGGTTGTATTGAAAAGATAATTTGTAATTGTAATTGTGGAGTAAATGATACATGATACAATACAATGAAAGTTCAAGTAAGTCGGTTTAATCAGATAGTCTTTCATTTTCTAAAGTTTCTCTCACCTCTCACTCAATCTCTCATATCTCCAAACAAACAAACAAGCAAAAAAAAAATATTTTTTTTTTTATCGGTGACCCATTAAATTGTAAGGCATCGATCGGATCGTGGAGGTGGAGGTGGAAATAAGTGGATAATGAATGAATTAGTACACTTATTACACGTTTATTTGTTTATTTGTTTATTTATTTATTAGCCTATTTGAGTTTTCTCTTTTCATTGTATTGTATTGTATTGTATTGAATTGTACTGTACTGTGTGTGGTTTATTGTATATTTGTATTTTATATTTTTGTGTTTTGTGTTATCTTAATTTATATAAATTGTGCATTTGTATTGTGTGGTGTGTGGATTTTTATTATATATGTCATAAAATTGTTGTGATAATTTTTCACTACAAAGGTTATATTAATATTAACCATACATCCATCCATACATACATACATTCATACATACATACATACTCTCTTATCTTTGGTAATTCATTTATCACATTTTATTACATTATATAAAAGTATTATCAATTCCTAATATTTAAGTTTTTTCTTTCTCTCTTTCTTATAAATCCGTATCGTATTTCATTTAATCATCTTTCAAATAATTTTTTTTTTTATTTTCATGATATTTGGCGTTTAGGCAATGGATACATATTCCTATTCTATTCCAATTTTACATATATTATATACCCGTATCTTGTCTTTTTAAATGATTTTACCAAAGGTACTTCCAATGAAGAAACCGTGTTTACAACAACAACAACAACAACAGAAAGAACAGAAAGAACAGAAAGACACTTTGTTGTCTCCCATTTCATCTAATAAATCTTCTTCATTGACTGATAATACCAATGCTACAACTATGGAACCAGTGAATAAATTGGAAAAATTGAATACATTGAATACATTAAAAACTATCACTCAGAATCAAAGAAATATCATTGATTCAACGATTTCAACGTCTAATTCAGGGAAGAAAAATTGTAAGGGCAATTTTTCATCGTTTAATTCAAATTCAAACAATTTACAAAATAAATACGATATCTTTAACACTAGTTTGAAAGATTTGGAGAAGATTTTCAATTTCAAGATTAAACTGTTCGATAACACCCATGACGATGACGAGGATAATGATCATGATTTATTGAATTCAACGAATAATTACACATACAAGAATAAGACAAAGGGTAATGGTGGTTGTAATATTAATATTAACAACAACAATAATAATAATAATAAAAAATCAGGAAATACTACGACAAATAATGAATCATTCATCAAGGGAATATTCAGTGAATTGGATTACGATTTAGGGTTGAAATTCATTGAATCACAGATTAACAAGAAGAAACGGAAACGGCAATCCATGGACGATGATTGTGCTTTGTGTGGTGGTGACACAAACAACAAGAAATTGAAAATCACTCCAATGATTTCATCGAACAGTGATTACTTCTTAAACGAAGTTGAATTCAATGAATACACTCAAGAGAGGAAACATTTAAACGAAGAAATTGTAGATAAACATTACAATTTGTTCATCAAATGATAATTGATCTGTTCTTTCCACTTTCCCAAGCCACCCGTCTCTCTCTCTCTCTCTCTCTCTCTCTCTCTCTCTCTCTCTCTCAAATTTACTAATATGTTCTTCTTTTCTTTAATGATTTACTTAAATTTCATCTGTATCATCTACTTTCACTCCTTTTGCGTTTTTTTTATATTTATGTTTATGCCTGTTTACTTATTTATCTATTATGGTGTTTTATTGTGTTTTTGTTTTGTTTTGTTCTGTATATTGGTTGGTTTTTTTTTCTTTTCTTCTATTAATTGTCATTCTTTGTTCTCTTTTCTTTTCATCTCCTTTATCTATGTATGTATGTATGTATGTAAATGCCTATAAAAATTTTTATGTCGTATCTTTTATACTAAACATACCATTACATCATTTAACATAGTCATATAGATAGATATGTACGTAGATAGATAGATTTGCGTATTGTTGTTGTTACAATAGATACGTACGTATGTACGCAGAAAAGATAAAAAAAATACAAAAACACACACCAGCTAAAAAAGAAATACGTCGAAAGATAACTAACAAGTTGTGGAATTACAATTCCTATCTCTCATTTGTGGGTATCAAAACCAAAACAGAATCGAAAAAAAAATATCAAACATTTTTTGACGTATGTATGTATATCTAAAATAGATAAAGTAAACGTCAATCAATCAATCAATCAAAGAAAAAAAATTTTGTAGTTGTAGTTGTGGTGGCTGTGTGGATGGTTTGTTGGTTGAATGACAAAAGATAACAAAATTTTGATGCTTTTGATGCTTTTGTGCTTTTCTTCTCTCTCGCAAAATGGGAATTCAGGTACTCCGGTCTGTGGTGGTGGTGGTGGTGGTGGTTCACTCATTTTGCTCTGCTCTGCTTATCTAATCTTTTCCCTCAATCACAAATTTTTTTTCTTCTTCTTTTAACCTTAAACAGAATGTGATATTTGATGTGATGTGTGGTTTCCTTCTTTCTTTTTTTTTTCTTTTTTTTAATGCCCTACATTAAAGGGGAGAGAAAGTTTATGTCAAGTATCTGGAATCAATCAATCTGACAGGAGTGGTTGTGTGATTTGTTTACGTGTTTTTGTTTTCACATCTACGTATCTATTTATTTACATGTACATTTATATTTATATTTATATTTACGTGTTACTGTTGATTGATTGATTAATTCAAATTCAAATTCATGTCTTTTTCTTTTTTCTATCAGAGTCATTAAATCAGTATATTTTGTTTCTAAATCACTGGTTAATTAAAACCTCGTACAGTGTGAATATCGAAAATTTGATCATCATAAAAAAAAAGTAATCATGAATTTGAATTAAAAAGAAAAGAAAATAAAAGAGTTGATTTACTTAGTTACTTATACCTTGGTCAAATCAATTCAAACAAATCCATTTGTTATAAAAGAAATTTGACACAAGATATAAAACATGTCTTCTTCTTCTTCTTCTTCTTCTTTCTTTGAAACAAGATAAAGTAAAATATATTTCTAGTAAATTCAGATATCTAACGACCTATCATCAATTCCCATTTCATCAACATCCTCAAAATTATGTACACAGAAGATGCGACTACTAACTTAATAGTGATAAAATAGTATAGAATTATGTCCGCCCGGTCGGAAATAAGTCATCATAAAAAGTAAAATATATTTTTGTTCTTCTCTTTCAAAGAAAGGAAAGGAAAGGAAAGGAAAGGAAGGAAACAAAGTGAAAAATCATTAGTTCCATTAAACTTAATGAAAACAAACAACTTTATTAACGGGGAAAAAAAAATAAAACAAACATTAGTTAGTAAAATCAGTCCTCTGATTAATCCATCTAATCCTTTTCTTCCTTTTATATATACTCTGAATGTTTCATTATCTCATAATCAATTTGAAAGAGCTCATACAAGGCTGAAACTTAACGATAAATGCAATTGTCAACATGTAAATACACATTATTCAGTTGGAACAATTGGTTTAAATGCAAATAATCACTGCAATGACACGAATGAAATTGAAACAAAGAGAGTTTGAAAAGGGAACCGGAGAAGAAGAGAATGAATGAAAGAATGATTGATTGATTGATTGACATACCTTGTCTTTTTCCTTTTGTCAAATAAGATTGTAATTGTAATAATCTCATTGAATAATCCCTATTCATGATAAGATTATCACAAATACAATACTTTATATTGAATACATTTCGTTTCTAATTAAAACATAAAGAGAAGAGTATAGTAGATGAAAATCTTGTTCAAATTTTTTTTTCTCTTTTTTTTTTAAGATTCAACGAGGGAGAAAAGAAAAACTTTTTAGATCCGCATAATCATCATGTACATGAGTTAATCTGAGATTCGGATGTACATTATATTTATGCATCAACAGGGTTTACTGTTACCTTTTATGTTGTAAGCTACCAATTGAATGGAAGTTTGTTCTTTCATTGACGTATGATGATTATATTATATTATATTATATTATATTATATTATATTACAATTTAATAGATACATATATAGTTATATATGTATATATGTGTTAACTATTTAGCAAAACATAAATTAAATTAAGAATAGACATTGATTGAGATGAGGGAAAGAAATCTACTTTTGTTCCTCTTGTTCCTCTTGTTCCTCTTGTTCCTCTGGTTCCTCTGGTTCCTCTTGTTCTTCCTTTTGTGCTTCCTCCTTGTCTTCGTTTTCTTTTTTCTTTTGATCTTTTTCTACATTATCCTCAATTACAACAGCATGTGTGTCTTTATTCTGTGACTCTGGTTTCTTGTGATCATCTTTGATCAAATTATTTGCCTTATCGTATATCTGTTGTAAATTAAACTTTGACAATCTATCATACAATTCACTGTCAACTAAACTCATACCAATACTACTCTTGAAACAGTAGATATTGATCGTCTTTTGTGATCCTTTGTACCTCATCACTGAATCAGGTAAGATCTTGGCTAACAGTTCAGTGAATTCGTCTCTTTCAATGACACTGAAGTTTCTCTTGACTAAATTGATAGTGTAACTTTCCTTGTTATTAAAGTGGCCCTTAAGTACATTCTCCGCCATCTTGACAAATTCAGACTCGGTGGCACTGCATGAATAATCAATTGGGGTCAGTTTTTGAATGAATCTAGAGTTTTTCTCCTTTGTCTTATACAATTCTTCACATAATCTAACGACAAAATCAGATGGAATTATCGGTTTTCTAGTCTTGATGAACGTCAATGATTCAGCACCAAGTTGTAATTCCTTGATGATTTCCTTTTGTTTAGAGTCCTTGTTACCTTCTTTGATCTGTTCCACTTCCTTTTGGATTTGTTCTTCAATGGATAATTCTTTCCCATTTTTGTCATCATCGTCATCATCACCGTTGGCCTTATTATTCTCTGTTTCTATAGCTTGTAATTCATCATGGTAGTATTCTTCGAGCTTTTCATTCAATAACATCTTCAATTCCTTTGTAGCTGCAGGTTCCTTATGTCTGTTACAAGTGGCATAGATACCTATTTGACCTGGTTCGATCATAGCACCACCTTTGAATTTCTTTGATTTTGGTCCTCCATTAGATTTAAATGATCTTTTTCCCATATTTTTTGGTGATATCGCTTCTAGTTTCAAATTTGCGTATAATGGTACTACTTACTGACTGCATTATACGAGTATTAAAGATTAAAGTAATTAAATTAAATCTCCATAATATATTTAAAAATCTTTCAATATATTTTTCCTCCAATCTGCCAAATCTCGCTCGCTTTTTGTCTTTGTGCGACAATTCACAAACAAACATTGAAAAAAAAAGATCCATTGATTCATCTTGTATAGTGATAATAAACAATGTACCAACAATAGGCTTTCTTATTTGTCCCATCGTATACCCCTTTGATTCAAATACAATCTGTTCATTCCAGTTTAATTCAACCAAATTAAAAAATAATAACTTATATCAAAAATGCCTATGGATACTGTCACTCAACAAAGAATCATGTTTTTGGTTGCTATTTTCATCACTATTATGGTGATATTCATTGCTTCAATCAGTGATGATTCTGGATTCGATAAGGTCCTTTTCTTTGGGGGATTAATAGCTGCTGCCGTCGTTGCTATCTATGGTATCTTTGGTATTGAAAAGATCGAAGAGATTAAACCAAAAACAGAGTAAATAACGGTGTTTGTGTGCTTTTATCTGTATTCATTTGCTATGTTAATTACAAAATATCAAAATATAATATATTCTTCCCTTCTTTTCCTATTTCAACATTGCTTTTTTACGATCAATTTCCTACATTACCCCCACTTTTCTTTATTTCATTTCATAGTTTTTATTTTAATAAAATTAAAGATTAGATAATATTAAAATTAAAATTAAAACAATTGTTAAATACAGTTTATACATGCATTGTTTGGTATTGACTCTATGAATCACCTTTGATTCTTTTTTCAATCTCACTCTTGTACCCCTTTCTTCTTTGTCTCTCCTCGTAAGCTTCTCTGTTCTTCAACACTCTGTTCACAATGTCCTTAGTGGTGATCTCGGAGTATTCGTGTTCTCCTAGATCTTCAAAAAAACCAGCCTTTTTAATCTCAGCGTAAGGGTCATCATCTTCAGGGGTAGGACCATGGAACACTTTAGTGATTTGGTTAGGGAACAATTTCACATACTCTAGTGTTGGTGCGTATGGGGCACCTAACACAAGACCGTCCAAGTATTTACTCTGTAACACACAGAGAGATCTTTCAAACATGTTCATGATTGGATAGTTCAATTCCTTATGCTTTCCCACATCAAAATCATCATTGATACCGGCTAACACCAATGCATTTTCCTTTTCAGCCTTTTGTCTTAAAACCTTCAATGCAGTGATATGACCTGGATTGAATAAATCAAATCCACCGTCTATGTAAAAGATCTTCTTGCTCGTATCCCATCTCTTTGGATCTGGTTTAACTAATTGATGGATTTGTTTATCGTCACCAGTGTACACAAACACAGCAACACCAGGGTGTAATCCATCTTCAGCGGTAGCATATGCCTTGAATCTTTCCACTGCATCAGCTCCTAGAATTGGATGGTTATGATTCCCACTTCCTGTAAAGTATAAATTCCAATCCTTGGCAGTGATTGGGTCAATATGGTGGTCCTTAGTGAATAAAAGCATTCTACCGACTAAATCTGTAGTGGAGATGTTTGGGGTTCTCTTAACAACAATGAATCTCCCCAATTCTTTCATTTTCTTGTAGCAATCTTCACCATTGGCATCGGTAGTGATGTCATCTCCATGCACAACGTATTTACATCTGTATTTATCCATAACTTCTGGATCTGTCACGTATGGTGCATAAGGAATTGACTGGGTACACCATCTGCAACCATCCACAGCAGTTAATCTTTCCTTTAAATTCATCACAACAGGTCCCTTGTTCTCTAAAATTTGTTCATCTGAATGAACACCAACGTATAATTCCTTCCCATGTTGTCTAGCTTGAAGCATGGCACCAGCGTGACCATGGTGGGCAAAGTCAAAACAACCATCGATCCAAATTCTTGATTCCAAAACGTCCTTTGCACTCATTTTTCCAATTAGTGTTGATTGTATCAATTGCACTGCGATTTGATGGATTGTCAATGGATTTAGGTAATTTGAAATTATGTTCACTGTTTATCGATACATGTGCTGGCTGTCCATATACATTGTAAGAAAATAATCCTAAAAAAAAGTACACCCTCGGGTCGACTCATCGACGAGTAGACCCGACGCGTCGGTTTTTTTCAGAAATTCGTCGATCGACGATAGACTTACAAATATCTTTTTTTACACATAACGGTGAAAGAGCCTTGTGGCTGTCCACGTCTGATGTGTGGGAAATGAGTGGGATTTGATCTTAACTAAGTTCGGATATATTCCGCCACAGTTGGGGATCTTTTTTTTTCAAATATTCCATTATATAAATTGATTTCTTAATCCTTGTTTCCACAATTTAGTCAATTGTGTACATGGTTGATTAATCGGCTATTCTTTTCTGAAGAAACGCTTTGAAATCAAATCAGATTAAATTAAATTAAAGCTACACAAATCTAATTAACACAATGACAGTTACAAAATACTTAACTATTCCAACCACAGGTGATAAGATTCCGATCCTGGGTTTTGGATCGGGAACCAAATGGCAATGGAAGAAGAAAGGTGAACATGGTGGTCCAGAAAACTCACACGGTAAGATTGATGAAGACTTGGTCAATGCAATTGTGCAAGCGTTACAACACGGTTTCACCCACATTGACACTGCTGAAACTTACACCACTAGAAGAGATGTCGGTGAAGCCATCAGAAGGTCCGGATTAGCACGTAAGGATATTTGGGTCACCGATAAGTACCAACCAAGAACCAAGGGTGTTGATGGCATTCCAAGAGGTCCATATGACTCATTGAAGGAGGCATTGGATTTCATGGGTCTTGAATACATTGATTTGTTCTTATTCCACACTGAAAACTTGAATGAAAAATATCCTCTTGAAGTTGCCTGGAAGGAAATGGAAAAGTTGTACAAGGAAGGGTTAGTTCACAACATTGGAGTGTCCAATTTCACCGTCAAGGGTTTGGAGGCTATCAAGAAAATCGCTGAGATTCCACCTGCAGTTGACCAAATCGAATTCCACCCATATTTGCAAAACCAAACCACCGGTATTATCGAATACGCCAAGAAGAACAAGATCTTGATAGAAGCTTATGCTCCATTGGCACCAATTGTCAGAGCCCCAGGTGGACCATTAGATGCTTTGTTGGAGGAACTTGCTAAGAAGTACGGTAAGAATTCATCTCAAATCTTATTGAAATGGGTTCACAAGCAAGGTATCGTCTCAATCACCACCACTTCCAATGAAAAGAGATTAGATGAAGTGCAAGATGTGTTGAACTTTGACATCTCCGATGAAGATGCTAAGAAAATCAGCGAAGTCGGTAACTCCCACTTCTACAGAGCGTTCAACATCCCACCAGTGCATGATTATGACAATGAATTGAAGAAGGAACGTGGCATTGAAATTGTCGAAGAAGCATCAGCATAGTTTTTGATTTTTATTTATTACATTTGCTATTATTCTCTTAATACACATTTTTTAATTTAAATTTAAAATAGTAAGACTTGTATCTGTAAAAATAAAAATAAAAATCCTTTTTTTCAATCTATAAAAAAAAATAGAAAATAAAGAGTGTCGCCTAGCGTATTATGGATGATAAATGGAAGTAAAAAAAACACAAAGAAGCAGCAATATATAATAAACAAATACTAAGAGTAAACCTACAAATAGATGAACTAAAATGATAGAAAAAAAAAGTAAAAGCAAATGCAATTGAAAGAAAAAAAAAGAATAATGACGGGTATAAATGACCTTCTTTATGCGGCAGAGATTCTACGCTTGTGTCTTCTAGCTAATATAGTGGCAGCATCCAGATGTAATTCAAATGGTTTATCGGTAGCTGGATCCTGTTTATTTGATTGTGTTGGTGATGCTAGATCCAAGTTGGTCAATGATGTATCAGGGGTTTGGAACAGTGGTTTATTCTCCAACACTCTACCGCTGGTGGTTTCAGGTTCACCTTCACTTGGTTTCATGTTACCGAATCTAGCACTCAACATTTCCTCATCTTCCGCCAACGAGGACAATCTGTTTCTGTTAGTACTGCCTTGCTGTTGAGCTTGTTGGTAATTCAGAAGAGCAGCTTCCTCGCCCATTCTATGAACAGCGTTGGAGATATCGAATGCCTCCTTCATGGCAATGGTAGCTGGAGAGTAAAGAGTCTTCTTGTGTTTCAACGCATAAGCAGCGTCGACAGAGTGTAACTTTTGATGTGACAGGAGTTTTTGTTGTTGTGTTTGGAATTCCTTGGCCTTCTTTGATTTTTCCAAGAATTCAGCAATCCATGGATCCTTCATGAAATCATTGATGGTGTATCTCTCCAGAGGGTTAACCGTTAACAATTTCGACACACAATTTTTCGCAGCAGGACTGATCTCATCCCACCAGGGGGACAAGAAATCAAATTTACCAACAGCAACTTTCTTGGTTAACACTTCCACCTTATCATCGAAAAACGGTGGGAAACCACATAGTAAAATGTACAGCACACAACCCAATGCCCACATGTCAACTTCCTTTGAATATTTCATATCCTTGACAATTTCAGGAGCAGTGTAACCAATGGTACCACAAGGGGTCTTCAATGAAGTGTCTTGCACTAGTTGCTTGGACAAACCAAAATCCCCCAGTTTAACGGCACCGATCCCCGCACCACCAACGTTCAATATGAATTCACCTTCATCTAGTTTATTCTGAGGGTCATCACTTTTCCGGAACGTTCTCACCTTGGATGGGGTTATATTTATAGGTAAAAAGAAGATATTCTCTGGTTTCAAATCTCTGTGAACGACACCAACCACTTCATGCATGTATTTGATAGCCTCTGCCACTTGAATGATCACATGTCTTGATAAATCTTCACTGAAATAGGTGTATTTGACAATTTCATTGAACACTTCACCACCGGGGACCAACTCTTGCACAATGTAATAATGTTCATTTGACTCTATAAAATTCAATAATTTAACAATGTTTGGGTGGTTCAATTGTCTCATGATGGTGACTTCCTTCAACACAGATGCTTGTTGTGCCTTGTCCATTTGATATTTTTTAATGATTTTAACAGCCACATCTTCTTTAGTTTTGATATCTGTAGCCTTGTACACTATGGAAAATGCCCCTTCGCCTATTTTCTCCTTTAATATGTATCGATCGATTGTAGCCTTTTCCGCTTGTAACAGTCTTTGCTTTCTTTCTTCATTTTCCTCATTGACTAAATCTGCCGCTAACTTTGAATACGCTTCAACGTTTTGATGTCTTCTTGGAACATTGTCATTCTGTGGCTGAAGATCGTATTGCTGTGTGTATGGTTCATTGTTATCATTGGTGGAATTGTGAGTGGCAGCTTCGATGTCTGATCTGTAGGCAGCTTGTCTACCATGTCTGATAAAGTGTTTTATATCCTGTGTTTCCGTGAGTAAACTCATTGGTAGTAGATAGATGTTAGTACAACGGGTTTTGAAGGTATTTGTTTGGTTTATTTTGAGTTCGTGTGATTTATTTTTTGTGTGAATTGAATGTAGGTGTGTGTGTTTATGTGTTTTTTCAAAAAAATTGTCTCTCTTTTCAAGATTAAATAATGATTTGAATGTTGATTGACGGTATTGATAATCAATTGGGAATGGTCATTTATAAAGCAACGGAAATAATCAGCATTGTTGCCCAGAAATTGAATTGGTAAAAGAAACTTATAGAATAATAGGACAAAAAATAAAAATAATTTCGTTTAAGCGGTTTTGCTTACTTACTTGCACTCACTAAAAAAAGTACCGATTTTTAGATAGATAAGTAAGACATAGGCGCATTTCTAGAATATGATCGATCTGATCCATTAGTGTGTGTCTCTCTGTGTAACGTAACGTCATATATCCCGCGTGAACCGGGGGAGGGAAAGAGATCACAAAAAAATACACCGGTCGATCGATCGATTCTCCCGCTCTCCCTCCCCCCGCTAGCCACGCCACTGGAGATACATGCCTCCCCTTCCCAACGCGGAGTGGAACAAAACATATCCACAGGACAGTCTCAGGGGAAGGGAAGGGTGGTGTTTAAGTTAGCCGAGAGACAGCGTCAACAGGTGTACATATAAATTATTTATATAAGATTTGGTCAAATGGTAAAATAGAACGAACACACAGAGAAGGAATTCTTCTTGAATTGGGGGGGGGAAGAGAGAGAAGAAGAGAAAAGTGAGTGAATGCTTTGTGATTGGTGATGATGATGATGATGATGATGATGATGGTATAATCAATGCATGTATTTATAACCAATCAACTAATGATTGAAGAGTGGGCATGAAGTAAATGGTAATGCATTGATTTTAAAAGAAAGAACATGGAATTATGACATGCCAATTATGTTCCAAATAGATAGATATATATATATTCATTTACGCAATTCACATTGCAAGGAAAAGGATTTTTTTGCTAAGTTTCAATGTTTAATTGATATTGTGGTTCAAATGTATGTATTATCGTTGCTGTGTTGTATTGTTTGGCCTATTGAAGTAGACTGAGAAGGAAGGAAGAGAGGGGGGACCCCATTACCAATTAACTCATATTAGATGTGAGGTGTATTGACCAATTGACAAGATGATATTTAATACAATTGTACTCTTGGATTCCATTCACAATTAATAAATCACATATTAAACTTAAAACGTTGAATTTTAGTATACATACGAATCTCATATTGAAGTATAGTAATTATTAATAATTATTTATTATTAAAAGGGACACACAAATCTAGTTTGTGATTGTTGATTGAATGGGTTTTTTTTTAAAAAAAAATATAACAATCTTGTGTGTGAATCTCTCAAATTTGGTTCAATATTTGAATACGAATGATATAGATATAAATATATATATATATATGATCAGATAGTAATGTATTAAACAAAACTCCCTCCCACTCCCTTATTGGAAAACATGTTTATATTTCCTTCATATTTAAAAAATTTCAATATATAAAATTATTTACATTTACAAAATCAACACACACACACACATGCAGTAGTTACTCGATTTGGCAATCCAAACAATTTTCAATTCTTTGAATATTTTTAAAAAAAAATTGGTGTTTTTTTATTATGTTTGTTTCCTCTCTTCACTTATTAATCACTGTTCGTCATACAATATGGTTATTACTTAGAATGATTGGTCTTTAATCAAAATTGTCACAGTTATCATGTCATATCAAAACTAATGTTCACTTTGTATTCATGTATTCATTTAAACAATGGCCCTTTGTTTGCTGTTATGTTTTAATGTCCTATCTTTGGGTCCCTTTGTTTGATTTGTAAACCTTGTACGCGTCGATTGGTCTATTGGTCGATCGACCTTTTCTTGTATTTTTTTTCGTCTTTTGTTTTGTTTGTCGGATTTAAAATGATAATATAATAATAATAATAATAAAGGAACTATTGTTTCCTAGTGATCGTGTAGGTGGATTTTAAGTTTGTTTGTTTTCATTACAAATTCCAATAGCATGGATAGGATATAAAGCCTGAATATTGGTTGATTGTTTGTTCATGTTCATTTGAAAGTTACGTTACTTCAGCAAACTTTTGAAAGTCATTCTTCACCGATCAAAGATAAACACGACTATCGTCTTTTCGACCTTCGACTAGACTTACACATATATAATGGATCATCATCATTACATTGAATCGTATCTCGACTTACAAACAATTAACTATGACAATATCTCTAAAGTGATACATCATATATTAGACAAACAGAAGAAAGCTTCTTCTAAAAAGAAGTTTACCAGAAGGAAAAGTACGATTGCAAACGATGTCGGAGAATCGAAGGGTCCACTGATTAACCTTATCAATGGTCAGATCAACTGTTCAAGTAAAAACATATACGATGATCACGGTTTCGAACAATTGCAATTACATTTACCTTCAGAGGCGTTCACTTTTGATGACGGGATCGATGTGTCCCTGAAGGTGTCCACTGGGTTGATTGAAGTGTACTCCAACGCCCTCAGTAGAAAATTACTGTTGTTCAAATTGATTATAAGTTCGGAGTATTTGCCCTCCATTAATGCTCAAGGGGCATTCTTCAGGGGGAAATTGAAATCGACAGAGGGAGTGATGATTAAATTGCCAAGTATTCGTTCATTGGCGATCACCTTGAACCCTGCCAGTAAATCTCTGAGTTTGTCTTTCCATATTGCCTATTCGATCAGCGTCAGAGAATCCGTGGAATGGTTTAATACGATGGACTTTGTCAAGTCCCTGAGAGAATTGACAAATTTTGTGTTTGAACCTGCATTGACCTTGTATCAGAATGCATCTCACCACGCAAATTTATCATCGTTTCAACCCACTGAGGCGAATTTTTACAATTTGATTACAAATAACACAGAACGCATTGCGTATGATAAGGATTACCCTAAATTAACCGTGCCAAAATTGGAAAAGACCTTGATGGGGTTTCAACATCAAACTCTAAATTGGATGTTGGCTCATGAAAATGTTCGCTATGAACCGACTACTAATCAAATTATTGATATCCCCTTTTTCGATGAAAATGATGGTGGCAATGGTGATATCAATGAATCCATCGCAAGAGCATTAGATAAATTGGTGTTTGGTTGGTCAAGGGTCATTAACACCAAAACTAAAAAGCAATATTGGTACAACATGTTCACGGGGAACATCTGTTCCACGGAATTTGCCATTGAATATTTAAAATCAATTGTTACACCACCACCATCAAGGGCATTGTTGTCAGAGGAGATGGGGTTAGGTAAAACAGTTGAAGTGATTACATTGGTGTCGGTGCATCAACGGTCAAGTTGGACCCCATTTCATGAAACTAAAATTGACCATTACAGTGGTGATAGAGTGGTTTCCGAATGTAAAACCACTTTGATCATCTGTCCACAGGCCATTATGGGTCAATGGAAACAAGAGATTAACGAAAATTCATCGTTTAAAGTGATGGTGTATGAGGGTATCGCAAATTACGAAAGGGAAGCTGAGACATCAGATATTAAATTGACCCCATCAGATATGGCCCAACGGTTGAGTGAATGTGACATTGTCCTTGTGTCGTATCAAACAGTTTCAAGAGAATTGTACAGAGCCATCTTTAAACCAACTACTAGACCGAAACGACAATGTGCAAGAAGATTAGGTTATGATAATGATGACAGTGATGAGGAAAAAGAATATGAAAGAATTGATTATTCGTCTCCATTAATGTTGCTAGAGTTTTGGAGAGTGATCTTGGATGAGGTGCAAATGACTGCTAACATGACTACTAATGCAGCTAAATTTGCTAGACTTATTCCAAGGGTTCATTCATGGGGGGTTTCTGGAACGGTTATCAAGAATGATATCAATGATTTACATTCACTTTTATGTTTTCTAAGGTACTCTCCATTACAAGGTTCAGACACTTGCTGGAATGCCATTCTAAACCAATCTCCATGTGTGATGTTTGTCAGACTATTTGAACGAATTTGTCTGAGACACACTAAACAGATGGTTTCAGAACAGATTAAATTCCCACCTCAACACAGAATCATGTTGAGAATGCCGTTCAGTATCGTGGAACGAGATAATTACGATAACTTATTCCAGCAATTTCTTTCTAAAGTTGGATTGGATGAATTTGGTAATCCAGTGGATGAATATTATGATCCTTCCAGAGTTTATTCAACGATGCGTCATTGGTTGACGAGATTGCGTAAAGTTTGTTCTCATGCTCAATTAGACCAGGGATACAAGAGAAGGGTCGTTGATGATCGGGATGGTGATAATCTCATGATTGGTACTTTAGATGATGTGTTGAGTGGTCTTCGTAAAAAAGCTTACGATTCGGTGGTCTCTGATGATCGGTTGTTCTACAGTTTGAAATTAAAAAAGGGAAAGATTTTTGAATTCTTGAGAACTCCACTTAAAGCTATGAGTGTGTTTGAAGAATTAGTACCAGAAATTGAATTGAAAATCAAGCAATTAAAGGGTGATACAGAGGATCCTGGTTCGAGACAAGCAAAGATTAGATCTTGGTCTGAATTGTTGCACCAGGCTTATTTTCTTTTAGCATCTTCTCATTATCAACAGTATAGACCGATGAGACCTATACCAGAGACCTTTGAAGAATTGGAAAACGTTGACACTAACATCGATGAAAAAATTGAAATTGACGTTGAACTGTTGAATGATGAAGAGAAAATCCAATACGAATTGGAGAATAAATACTATAAGAAGGCTGATGAATTGTTAATGTCATTGTTAGAAGAGCATCTAGCTAAAATTCAAAAAAACAACAATGAAGATGACTGATAGGTACGAACAATTCGCATCGTACAAGTTGAGTAAGAAGAAGAACAAGAAAATGTATGGATCTCAGTTGGGGTCAGAAGCTAGAATTGAAGATCTTGAAAAGGATGGAGACATCCCTCTTGAAGAGGATTTACTTGACATCTGCCCAATTAGTGATTTAAGTGAGAAGTTGTTGAATCTAGGATTGAAAATGGATGGGTCCCTATTGATGTTTCTGGATAGAGTATGTAACTCTATTTATCAACTCAATCTACAGTCACATGTGATTAATTACTGGATAACAAAGTTAATTTCTTTATTAAAGGAACCGGTGGCTAGATATTCCACAGATGATAATAACACAGGTGCTGAATATGGATCTTCACTTTTGAATCAAGACCTAAGTCATACATATTTGGAAGAATTGCAGCTCATTCTAGAAGACAGGCAATATGCCATCATGACCACTGAAACTGAAAAAGCCAATAAAAACATAACTACCAAGGGTAGATCCAAATCAGATTCAGAGAATAGTATTGATTCCCGTCATCCAACAGATTACATATTGCATTTGCGGTTAGATAAAATCAGAAAACGGTTCATGCCTGATGGAAAATTTAATTCGAAATACAGTTTGAAAAACCTTTGGATGGAATCAACTACTCTATCATCAGATATAAGAAGCTATGGCAGCAGTATTTTGTTTAATTACAATCAGAATCACTCTATTCTGACAAGTTTACCTAAACTCATCAAAATTGAATTGGATTCTCAACGGAAACATGTGACAAATTTAAGAGCTAAACTGTTTGAGTTTCTAAATGATACTTTTAATGCAAAAATTTCATATTATAAGGCTTTGCAGGTTGAATCAGACGCTCTTGCAAATTATGCTCCAACTAAACCAATTAGAGATGTGGATGACATATTAGTTCCAGCGGATGCTGCAAAAAATGAGCTCAGTTTATTGGAAGTTGAAATGCTTAATGTGGAGAGAAAGGTTAAACTTGGTGGTGTGAGAGTTGCCTATTTGAAATCATTATCATCAGGTACTGATATGGAATCTAATGATAAAAAATCAGAAGAAGATAAGCTATGCATCATTTGTAGTTCCACTATTGTCGTTGGTACTTTAACTTCTTGTGGTCATAGATATTGTCGTGAATGCCTTTCACACTGGTTAAAGGCACATCATACATGCCCTGTGTGTAAAAAAGTGTTGTCCACATTAGATCTATACTCATTTACTTTTACTAAAAAGGAACTTCATGGACGTTTAATGAATGACTCTCAGGATCCCGTGATTAAAAAGGACCCTGATATTGATGAACTTGATGAACCTGATGAAGCTAATGGTTTGAGTCGTGTTTGGAACGAAAGGAATATGGAGAAAGATTTCTTCAGAATTTACAAATCAATTGATGATAAAGTATTGAAGAAGATTATGGAAATCGATGTGAAACGAAGTTATGGTTCTAAGATGGATATGATCACGAGACAGATTTTGTATCTGAAGTCGATTGACCCTAATGTTCAAATTTTACTTTTTTCACAATGGCCAGATTTCTTAAATATGCTAGGAAGAAGTTTCAAGCAAAATTCAATCCAATTTATCTCTTCCACAAGTTTAAATTCAGCTGTGGTGTCCAGACGGGTTCGAAGTATTTCTAACGCATTAAAGGGTAGCGCTGAGATTGAACTATTCAAGAAAGATCCATCTATCACATGTTTTTTGCTGGATGCCAAGGCACAGGCAGCAGGTTTAACGTTGACGAATGCATCTCATGTGTTTTTATGTGAGCCTTTGTTGAACTTGCCTTTGGAACTTCAAGCTCTTAGTAGAATCCATAGAATAGGTCAAGAGAAGGAGACTACTGTTTGGAATTTTGTAATTGAGAATACTGTTGAGGAATCTATCGCTTACATGTCAACCAAAAAACGGTTAGAGCTATCCAAAGCATATACTGCTGATTCTGAAGAAGTTATTGATGAAGCCTTGGATGCAACTGAATTATCAAAGACGTTGGATGGTATGGTTGATAAGAATGATGGTGAGATCATTCCAAATGACGAGTTATGGGGATCTTTCTTTGCGGCTAAATCCACCCAAATTATAGAATCAGTCGTCTCGAAAGTGTAAAGAACCGCATATTGGCATATAATTACATTTACATTTTTTATGTATTTACTATTTTATATAAATTGTCAATAATTATTTATTTTTGGTTTTAATTAACTACAAAAAAAACAGAGAGAAAATAGCAGCGAAATGTTAAAAAGGAAGAGGTATATTACATTAAAAAGGTCCAACAAAAGAAAACAAAATCCAGTAAATTCACACAGTTAAGAAACAGTTATCATCATTTGAAGCGTAGACTCTTCCTTCATCTTGTAGACGGTTGGTGACATCCAATATAGTTTCCAATGGTAAATTGAGCTCTTGAGCGACGAATTGTGAAGGCACACCATCTGGGTGGGATCTTGAATTCTCTCCAATACAATTCCACACTTTATCATCCAATGACACCTCACTTCCAGCACCCTCGTTACCACCGACAAACAATCCATCCGTTGTGCCATTTGTAGCACTACTGGATTTCTTACTGTCAAGGTAAACCTTAATAGCACTTAAGAAATGATAAGGAACTTCGTTAAAGTCCTTAACCTTACGCACTGATTGAGTTTGTAATTGTTTCTTACTGTTAAATTCTCTCAAAGTAGCCACAACTCTGACATATTCACCAATTTTCAACGCATCGGTATCATCTCCTTGTTCATTATCATCATTCCATTGTCTGAATGTAATGGCATCTGTACCATCTTCAACTTTGTAAACTGTAGATGAGGCATTGGATGTGTCTATTTCCCTGATGACACCGAGGAATGAAATGTAAAATAACTCAATACCTTCGAATTCAAAAGCAGAATCTTGAACAGGTTGAGAAGCTGCATTTATAGTCTTGATCGTCACTGGTGTAACAGTTTGTGTAACGTTGTTCTTTTGTGGTTGGGAGGTTTGTCCTTCAAATCCACCACCAGTGGAATTGAAGTTCCCATATCCAGTTTGGTCTGTGAAACCACCGTAATTATTAAAGTTGCTCATTCTTGTATTTTCCCTAATGATAAAAAATATGGTTGTTGTGTATTATTATTATTAATTATATACAGGAGAATCTCTCTAGAAAATGTACAGTGTAAATATAAACAGGTTATTATATAAATAAATGAACAAAACACCAAATCTTCGTGAAAAAGGCGAACTTTCGTGTTTTCGTGTACCACACAAACCGACGCGACGGTTTTTGCTAAGCGACCGAATCGAAACTCTACGAGTCCAAGATCTGCTTCAATCTGTCCTTGGTGGTTCTTTGCATTCCAAGGTACTCCATGTCATAGATACCTCTTCCCTGGGTCAAAGATCTTAATCTTGGTAGATATCCAATCATTTCCTTCAATGGAGCTTCCGCAGAAATGACTTTTCTTCCTGCGGTCTTTCCCAATTTAACGTACTGAAGAGTTGGATCATATGGAACATAAGTCTTTTCAGCTTGTTCCTTGGACCAGATTAAAAATTCACCACTGTTGGAACCAGATTCTTCCTCAATACTGTTGATTCTTGCATTTCTTGCATTCATCAAATCTTGTGTGACACTTCCTAAATCTTGATCATTGACAAACACCGACACATTCATGATAGGTTCCATGATAGTGGATTCATTCTCTGATAATGATGAAAGGGCATCATTGACGGCCAATCTACTAGCCTGAAGTAAGTTTGCAACTGAGGTTCCTTCCGTTGGGAAGTTCCATTTCTTAACTCTAACAACGACGGAATTAAGTGGTAATTTGGCGATTCTACCACCAACTTGTAATGAACCAGTTATACCAGAGATGATAGCAGAGATCAAAGTATCGTAAGAAACCTCCATGGAATATTGTTCAGCCGCAAGTGCATTTTGCACATTCTCTGGAGTGGAATCCTTGTCAAACACCACAGCGTTATTGTCTTGGTCAAGGATATAACAATGGTTTTCGTTGATATATTCTGTGTCTTCAATGGAACCTTCAAAGGATTCTAAGGCCAAAGTAACGGAGTAAACTTCCTTCTCGCTTGGGGAGATTTTCTTTTCAAAATCAGCTGTTGGAGATGTGATTGTTTCTTTGTAAGTGACTCTTATTTCACCAATTTCAGCATCAACCTTCATATCTGAAATCAATCTATCCTTAGTGATTTCCAAGTGAAGTTCACCCATACCGGAAAGTATTGTTTGTCCAGTTTCTTCATCATAACCCAATTTCAAACTTGGATCCTCTCTCAAGATAATTTCTAAAGATGAATCCAATTTACGCTTATCAGCGACACTGTTTGGTTCAATTGAAACGGAGAAAACTGGAGGTGGGACGTTAATTGGTAACAATCTGGCAGTGGCCTCATGCTTCGTTAAGTGAACAGAAGTCTTTGACAAAGAGTTGGCAAATAATGTATCACCGGTAGTGATCTTATCGGTTCCTGTAATGACACCAATGTCACCGGTAGTTAGATATTTAACCTCCTGTGGAGCATCACCATGCATTAATAACAATTTCCCAATTTTAATCTTTGAACCAGTCGTACTGTTAATAATAGTAGCACCAGGTTGTAATTTACCACTGTAAACTCTAACAAAAACCATGATTCCCTTGTGTGGGTTTGTGATAACCTTGAATGCTAAAGCGGTGGTCAAGTTCTTATTGTTGTTAACAATGCAACCAACAGTCGGATCAATCTTCACAGGTAGGTGGGTAATGCCATTACTTGCAGAATCAGTTGCTTTCTTTTTGTGGTGTTTCTTGGATTTCTTACTGTGAGCTAAAGCTGAACAAGTAATCTCAGGTGGATTGATATCGATTGGAGATGGTAAAAAGTCATTAACAGCTTCTAACAATGGTTGGACACCGATATTTTTAAAACTAGATCCACACAGAACAGGAACAGTGTAACCATCTAATGTAGCCTTTCTAAGGGCATTTTTAATCACACTTGCTGGTACTTCCATGTAATCTTCGGTTTCAAAGAATGAATTAATCACATCCTCATCGAATTCACCCAATTGTTCAATAGCAGCTTCTCTACAATTGGAGCATTCTTCATAAAGTTCAGGGTATTTAGAATCATCAGATATATCAACAACACTAACTTTTCTACCATCTTCATTGTCTCCTTTGTCATTTTCCCACAAAAGAAGTTTCTTGTTTATCACATCAATGACACCACTGAACACCATTTGCTTGGTCTCAGGATCTTCCACAAAGTACGGAGCATTCACTAAGACAACTCTGGTACCTAGTCTAGCGACTATTTCCTTCACTGTTCTTCCGAACCCAGCACCTTCTCTGTCCATCTTGTTTATATATGCAATGACAGGAATATCAAGGTCCTTTGCCTGCTTCCAAACCTTTTCCGTTTGAGCTTCAACACCAGCAACAGCATCAAGAATGGTCACAGCACCATCCAACACTCTCAATGACCTTATCACTTCAAAGGTGAAATCCGCATGACCTGGGGTATCTATCAAATTGATCTTGTGTGTGTTCCAAGGAATAGTAACAGCGGCACTTTGAATGGTGATACCCCTGTCCTTCTCTTGGGTTAAATAATCAGTCACTGTATCACCTTCATCGACATTACCTATTCTATTGATTAAACCACTGTAGTAAAGCATTCTTTCTGTTGTAGTAGTTTTACCGGCATCAATGTGGGCAATGATACCAATGTTTCTGATTTTTTTCAAAGGTGCTGATAGGATTGAATTAGCGTCATCCTTATACACTGGCTTTGCAGAATGGAACCCTCTTTGAAAGGATCGCACAATGGGAGCTCTTATAAAAAAGTTCCTTATAGGAATCATGGTTGTATGATGGGGGGTCAGTCAGTATATAAAAAAAATTAATGAATAAACTAGGTAAACACTTGAAAGGTTTATTTTAAACACCCAAATAAATCACAAAAGAAAAAAAAATCTTTGAAAGAGAGCCATCTCAAAAAAATGCGAACAAAAACAGAGAAAGACAAAGAAAAATTTTGGATAAATTCAATGCATCAAGAGGTTCAATCGGTTTTTCATCAATATATAAAGTACATACTTGATACCATATTTATATTTAGAGTTAACAAAAAGATAGAAATCAAGAATGGCAACAAGTGAGTATAATTTATATATGTCTTTTAACGGAATAATCGTTGTGTTACGAAGATTTATCCAAGCAAAACATGCAAATTTATATAATACTAACTTAACTGACACTTCTGAAAATCCATTTTATTAGAATCTGATTTTGACATTAAGGAAACGTATCTCAAGTTTTTACAAAATGATCCAGAAATCACTATGCCGGTGGCGGCAATTGAATCTCTTGTGACGATGTTAAAGATCAAACAACCATCGACATCATCAGAATTGATAAATTTACTATCTGATGCTACAAGTCAATTAAAATCATCAGTTCCAAATGCCATTTCCCTTTCTGCCGGTTGTGATTTATTCACGAGATTTGTTTTGAGAAACACACATCTTTATTCTGATTGGGAATCATGTAAGAAGCATTTAGTGGAGAATGGTCAATTGTTTTTGGACAGAGCTAAGGACAGTAGAGACATGATTGCTAAGATTGGTTACAATTTTGTGAAGGACGATGACATTGTATTAGTTCATTCATATTCAAGAGTTGTTTTGAGTTTACTGGCGTATGCAAAGTCTAAATTTGTCAGATTCAGAGTGTTTGTGACGGAGGCTAGACCTGATGATTCTATAAACAACGGTGTGCAAATGGCTGAGTCATTGAAGGATCTTGGAATTCCAGTGTGTTTGATCCATGATTCGCAAGTTGGTTATGTGATAAACAAGGTCGACAAAGTGTTTATGGGTGCTGAGGGTGTCTCTGAAAGTGGTGGTATCATAAATCGTATCGGTTCGTATCAAATCGGTGTGTTGGCCAAGGGAGCCAACAAACCATTGTACGTTGTCTCTGAATCACATAAATTCGTCAGAATGTTCCCATTGGCACCCGATGACTTACCATTGGCTAAGGATGCACTTACGTTTACCACTGATAAATCCAAGGGGTTAAACTTTGACATTGGCATTGATTTCACTCCTCATCAATATATCACAGCATTGATCTCAGATTTGGGTGTGTTGACGCCATCTGCTGTGTCTGAGGAATTGATCAAGATGTGGTATGATTAGAGAAAGTTGGACATCTAACTATGTTTATAGAAATTCTTTTTGGATATATAATTATAATACTGTATAAGTTTGTTTTAATTTATTGTTAAACTACGAGAAAACAAAAAGTTTTATTAAAAGTGTCTTTTGTAAACCAAAAAATAATAAGAAGGTCTAATCTATAATACAGAAGAAAAATAAAGATAAGTTTCTAATCAAATTTCACCTTTTTACCAGTGGATTGAACGATGGCTGCACTGGCTCTCTTTGCGGTGGCTAATGCAATGGATGATTTGACTCTTTTGTTAGAAGCGTACATGTCGTTGTCTCTGTTATTGTGGTGAGTGTGGTAATTGTTCTTTAATGATTTATCTTGTTTAGGTTGGAACCCTCTAGAACGTTCTCTACCTTGACCTTGACCGTAACCATTACCATGACCATGGCCGTCAACATCATTATCTGTGTTGAATCTTTGTCTCTTTTGTTCGTGGAATTGTTGTTGTTGTTGGTGTTCTCCCTGTTGCTCTGGTGCAGGTCTCTTGTTGACTTTTCTAGCTGATCTGTCTTCACCGTATTCTAATCTCAACGGTCTATTGATCAATCTTTTACAAGACTTATCCTTCAATGCAGCAGTTGGACCTTCTTCGTTTCTGAAATCGATGAATGCAAACCCTTTACATTTCCCACTGTCTTCAAATGTGGCCATTCTTATCTTGATGATCTCACCACAGTGTCTGAAATGTTCCTCCAACAATTCTTGAGTGGTATCAAACGATAAATTACCAACAAACAAAATTCTCGATGGTGGATTCTTGGATAAGGTCTTGACCTTGTCTGGTCTTCCCTCGTATGAATGGGAATCCTTGATTAACAATTTTCTACCATTGACATCTGATTCAGACAACGATATCACAGATTTAACGTGATTGGCATGTTTAAAGTCCACGTATGCAAACCCCTTGTTTTTACTACCCTTCTTTGGTAAATTGATTCTGAGAATGTCTCTTTCCGCCACTGAACAAAGATCATCTTCATTTAAATCGTGAGACCATTCAGGGTATTCACTGGTTTTAGCGGTGATGAAGGCAGTTAAATCATCAGCGGTGGTTTCAAATGATAAATTACCGATCCAAACACCATGTTTTGACTTTGGTTCCTTTGATTCCTTTGATTCCTTTGATTCATCCGTCGTTGTCTTATCGACATTGGTTTCATCGGATGGTTGTGGTGAAGGTTCCACGATGATAGCCTTCTTTTGTTTTAACTCTTCCAAAGTGATCTTACCCTTTTTAAGTAATCTTTGTTCTTTCTTTGACAATGGAGCATTTTCATTTAAATCAATTTCAATCTCTGAGAATTCAGTGTGATGATGGTTTTTTTCCCTGGTTGAATCCACTTGGTGTTCTTCAACATCTTCATGATCATTGTCAATGTCATCGTCAATTTGTGTTTTTTTCTCCTTTTTATCCTTCTTCACTTTCTTTTCCTTCTTGTCTTTCTTTTCCTTCTTGTCCCTTTTATCCTTTTTGGATTTATCCTTTAATTCCTTAGAACCCATTGTTGAATATTAAATATGTATTGATTGAGGATGAGTGTATGATAAAATCAATTTTGAATATATCAATCAATATATATATATATACATATAGATATAGTAAAGACCCAAATAATAAAAAAAATTTTTTTTTTCTTTCACCTATGAAGAAAAACTGAAACCTTTTAAAAATGGAATTCTTTAATAAAAAAAAGTCCGATTAAATTCTTCAAATCAGGAAATTTCGTCTGAAGAGTCGATTCGTCGATGAGTCTATACCATGATACGTTTATTAGTCTATTAGTCGATACGTCGATACGTCGATACGTCTAAAGAAAGAAAAAAAAATTTTTCTTTTTTAAAATTGCCTGATCAAACAAAATAAAACAAAAACAAAAACAAAAACAAAAAAAAATTTCAGAGTAGTCGACAATCCCTCGCTCTAGACTTTTTTTTTTTAATTTCTTTTTTTTTTTGTTTTTATTTATTTTGTTTCTTTGTTTGTTTGTGTTTGTATTGCGTTGTTGTCTTTGTCTTAAATGAGAAATTATGTAAACATGTCAACGTTATATTTATTTATTTATTTATATATTTATTTATTTATATATATATATATATATATATATACACATTTGTATTCATTTGAATTTACTTTTACTTTTACTTTTACCTTGACATATATATAGATATAGATGATATAGATATATACGTTATGTAGTAATAGTTAACACATACATACATACATACATTAGTGTAACCCTTTAAATTCTTTTAACACCTTTAACTCCTTAACCAATCCCCCTGTCTAATGGTTCATTTTCATTAGTTGAATTACATTACATTACATTAATGTAATTTTAATTTAAATCACTTTTGGTAATCGTACCTGGTGTAGAGATGTATTTGTTTCTTTTTTAGAAAGTGTGTCGACTAACTAAAACTAACTGTTCTAAAAATATCCTTTTCCCTCTCTCTCTCTCTCCCCCCCTCCTCTCCCCTAAAGGCCAGGTGGAGTCGACAAAAGCCTGGTTAGCTAGGGGATGGCCGGGCCCCCCCCCCCTCCTTTCTCCCCTTTCTCCTCCTTCTGGAAGACTAAAAAACCCAGCCAAGGTATATATACATACATCATCGAAAAAAAAAAAAAACGAGAACGAAACAAAACGAGACGAGAACCAAAAGGACAAAAGACGAAGAAAGTTTTTTAATTGAAACCAAAACAATAAATAAACAAGACAGGTTTTACAATTTTTTTGACCTTTCATTTCCTTTCAATTCTTTGTTGTTGTTGTTTTGTTTTTTTTTTTGCTTTCTCTTTCTTTCTTTCTTTCTTTTCATTTTGACCTTTCCTTTCCTTTCCTTTCCTTTTCTTTTCTTCTATATATATATATATATTTCTTCATATATTTTATATACCCAATATCAATCAATAGTATATATAATAATCATTCGCTTTTATTTATATATTATATTATATTTTAACAACACAACACATACAAATTATGAAGTTCTCCACATCATTATTAGTTTCATTAGTTGCATCCATCGTTGAAGTGTCAGCTATTGGTGAATTAGGTTTTGACTTGGGTGTCAACACTGGTACCGACAGTTGTAAGGCCACTTCAGATTACGAATCTGATTTGGATGCATTGAAGGGTTATGCCAGTACCGTTAAAACTTATGCCACTTCAGATTGTAACACTTTACAAGTGTTGGGTCCAGTCGCTGAGGATAAGGGTTTCACCATTTCATTGGGTGTTTGGCCAACTCCAGATTCCAAATTTCAATCTGAAAAGGATGCATTGAAGAGTTATTTACCAAAGATTAAGAAGTCCACCATTAAGGCCTTTTTAGTTGGTTCTGAAGCTTTGTACAGAAACGATATGTCTGCATCTGATTTAGCATCTGCCATTGAATCTGTCAAGGAATTATTGGCTGACATTAAGGACTCTGATGGTAACTCATACAGTGATGTTCCAGTCGGTACCGTTGATTCATGGAATGTTTTAGTCGATGGTGCCAACACTGATGCCATCAAGGCATCTGATGTCATTTACGCTAATGCATTTTCCTACTGGCAAGGTCAAACCATGGCCAATGCATCTTACTCATTCGCTGATGATATCATGCAAGCTTTACAAACCATTCAAACCGCCAAGGGTTCCACAGACATTGAATTTTGGGTTGGTGAAACTGGTTGGCCAACTGGTGGTTCCAACTATGGTTCCTCTGTGCCATCCACTGCTAACGCTAAGCAATTCTTCCAAGAAGGTATCTGTGGTTTAAGAGGTTGGGGTATCAACACCTATGTCTTTGAAGCATTTGATGAATCTTGGAAACCAAACACTTCTGGTTCTGATGCTGAAAAATACTGGGGTGTGTTTGACTCTTCAAGAAAATTGAAGTATTCTTTAGACTGTGATTTCACTGATTAGATTTATATGAACATGGACATGAAGTTGAACCTGAAGATATGAGGAGGGGAGTTTTCTTTTATTGATATCCTTAATAACATTTTTGATCAATTCCCCCCCCTCCTTCATTCATTCTTTTGTTTGTTTCATATACTTTATTTTTTATTTTTTTCATTTTTATCACTTTCTGTTCTTTTCTTCACATACTCCTACTTTCTTTTTTGTCGTCTTCCCTTGTTTTGTTGTTGTTGTTATCGTTATAACTACTTAATACTTCACAAATGTGCTTGGTACAGGTTTATTTTTTTTTTTCATGTCTATTATTATTGTTATTAATTATTTTTTTTTGTCTGTTTATTGATTCATTGAATCTATTTCCCCTCCCCCCCCCCAAAAAAAAAGAAGAAAACTAAACCTTTCTTTGTCCACTTTTACCTCTCTTTTTCTTTTTATCTCCTTTTATCGCATTTTATTAAACATTTGACTTAAAGTCTTTTCTCTATGATTTGATTGTACTTGGTAATTTGTACTTTGTACTTTGTAATTTGTAATTTTGGTATACGAGTATTAATAAACGATGTTCAATAATTGAAAACTAAAAAAAAAAACGGATATAAAGAAAGTTAAAAAAAAGGGAGGGGATACATAGAAAGGTGACATGGGAGTTATACATAAAATGATTTGGTCAGAGAGGAGAGGAGATGATATGATAGGAGAGAAAATAGAGTTATTGGTTATAATCTGTTATGGTTGTTGTGTAGATGCAATTTGCAATTTGCAATTTTTAATAAATCTTCTTCTTTTCATCAATGGACAATTCACCAGCACCGGTGTTAACGACTAACAACAATCCACCAACGATACTCAAAATTTGGAAAAATTCATATCTTAAATAATCTCTTCTGTTGTCCTTGTAACCGTATGTCCAATAATGGTTGGTGAATAAATTGTAAATCATCAACATAAACGTCAAAATGGCAGCAGCGAATTTGGTCTTGTAACCAATGGCCACAGAGACACATAATGTGGATCCAACCAAAATCAATATAAATGACACAAAGCTCCATTTGAAAATGGTTAATGTAAACGTTAAAAACAACACCAACAACATGATTCTACCAGCTAATAGGAAATATTTCTTGTTGTCCTTTGATTCCAACATTGGTAACCCTGGCATCAACAATGATCTTTTATCGGTCACGATGGAATCGGACAATGCCAACAACAATCCTCCAATGACAGAGACATTTCTCAAGAAAAACACTGGATCAAAAAACAACCCATACATAAACCCTTGTAAAAACACAATCGATGTCAACAATCCAGTAGCTATCTCTGGTTTCTTTCTCAAAATGAACAACACTGAACCAGTTAACATGGCAATGATGTTAACAATCAAGAAAATCTTCACCAACCATGGGTACACATGTCTAAAAGTGGACAAGAAATACACTTGCTCCTTCCATTGGGTAAAGATTCTCAATGAATCTTCAATAAATGTAGCCACAATGCAGAATCTACCAATGGCTGGCACGTATGGTTTAGCATCACCCAAGTAATGGTCAATCTTCTCCTCCACTTGTTCAGTGATTTTTTCAAACTTCTTAACGTATGGAGAATCTGATGGAATCAATTTACTGATAGAATCCAACGTTGATTGGCCTCTAGCCCCACCTGGGAACCCAGAGCCACGTTGATTTGGTTGACCATTTGGAGAACCTCCACCCACTGGGAATTGAGAACCTCTGAAAGACATATGTAGTTTGTTATTATTATTCTACTCAATTCTATTGTTGTTATATGATTCAAATTTAATTTTTGATCCGATGATGATTGAATTGGAAAGTTTAATCGGGTCCTTTTGTAGTTCTATGTTCACTTGTATCGTTTAACTATAAAATATTCATTTATATATGTAAATGTTCATCAATGGTTAGTAAATAATCGATTTTTTTAATTGGTTGACAATTGCCCTTTGTTTGAAATCACGGAGGAAAATAAGGAACAGACCATCACAAACACGGTCAAAAACCCGTTCTAATCAATTCCCATTAGAAACTTCCAATTGCAATTCCAATTCTAATTCTAAACTTGTAATTATGATATGATAATACATACAATATCAATGATAAATTCAGATACTTGACAATTATTGACTGTGTGTAAAAAAAAAAAACCAACCACAAAAGATCATGTTAAATCAATTTTAAAAAAGAAAAAACCTTTATAAATTCAAAAAAAACCTCTTTGAAAGACAGCACAGCGCATCAATGATTTTTTTAATTTTTTTTAATTTTTTTGGTCTCACTCGTCTCTCTCTCTCACTCTCACTCGCTCGGTTTGTTTGTTTTGATTTCACCTGCTAATTAATCCTAATTGGGATATCGATCGGAACAACAATAAACGAATGTACAATTGAGACAATAGGAACCAGTAAATGGAAGGGTGTACGTACGTACAAGTGTATAGACACTAATTGTAGAATTAAAATCATGTGTGTATAATATATACATTCATATTTATATTTTCAATAACATAAATAAAAACCAACTATTGTTATTTCAATAAAAAAAAAACTATATACAAAAGCAGCAATTTAACATACATACAGATCCAGAAAAAGCAGCACATCAGACAGAAAAAAAAGTACAAAAACGTTACAAAAACAGTACACAAACATTACAATCTAATCTCAACAACAGTGTCCTTTTGATCAGTAGCCTTTCTTTCAAGTTCTTTGTAGAAAGTCACACTTTGCTTCATTGTAGCCAACTCGGTTAAGATCTTACTCGTTTGCACACTCTTTGCCTCCTTCTCGATGCTTATCTTATTAGACACATCCTTATGTGGATGGTGTAACACCTTTCGCACTTCCTTAGATATCCGAGCTGAATTGACGTGCTGATAATCTTCTGTTTCCAACTTGTATTTGATCTTTCTCACAACGTTTCTTTGGTAAGCGTATGGTGCATCCTTGTACATGTAATAAGCAGGGAAACCGATACATGCAGCCAACACGGCAGTCGGTAACACTCTCTTGTAAACAAACCCTGGAAGGTATCTAGACACTGAAAACACACTAGTCGTCATGGAGATCAAATATGGACCACAGTACATCACTAATCCAGTGATTCCTGTCTTCCATAAGTTCGACACCGTGATTCCCATTAATTGATTCAAATATCTAGATGGAAGGTGAATGCCATACTCCTTACAGAAACCATCGATACTTGGATCGATGAAATCAGTGAGTGACACTTCAGTTTCAAGTTCCCTTTGCAATAAATCTCTTTGCTTGGAATACATGCTACTTGGAATGAATTTAGTGTCTGGTAACACACCTTCCCCTAACACATCAACACCCAATCTTCTGATCTCATCAACAGCACGGCTGGTAATGTCTCTAGCATCGTCTTCAGCTTGTTTGACACTGCCAATAATCACATCATAGATCCGTTGTTGGGTTTGAATGGCAAATCCTGTGATGTTACTGTATCCATTGAATTCCACACCTAATGGGATTTGATCAACTTCATTGATAGTCTGAGAGATTAATTTTTTGGATTTGTTGTAAGCTTCCTGTGATGAATTCTCAATGACTCTTGACATTAAATCAGAGGCATCATTGGATTTCTTCACAAATGCTTCATAGATAGGTTTGATACTTTCAAGTTCCTTCTTCATCTGATCTCTTTCATTTTCATACCGATCAATGTTTAACTTTGCCAACGCATACACATCAGAGAATAACTTGATCAAATACGTTTGAGCTGGTAATAATTTCGCCATGGCTCTCTTTTCCAATAAATAGTTTCTCAAAGAGCTCTCTAAATGGTCGAAATCAGGAGATGAATAATCATGATCGTTACCACCGTCACCAGCTCCACCATTGTCACCATTACCACCGTCTCCGCCATCACCTGGAATCTTATCTAACACTTCCTTTGATGACACAAAATGAACAAATTCAGATGCATTATCATGAATGTCAGGAGACAATGATTTAATTTGATCCATGATACTTCTCTCACATTTCTTCTTATTTTTAATGTTATCAAATTTATTGATCACGATAAACATCAAACTCTTGTCGTTGGTGGCATTAGACAAGAATTCTCTACCAGATAAAGTGAAATGGTTTTCAGCATTCACCACAAAAACCACTAAATCAATTTCTTCTTGTCTGGCAAACACTTGTGTAGTGTGGTATGAATCTAAATTCAAACCAGGGGCATCGATTAACTTAACATCAATGACACCGTTCTTTAATAAACTCTTATCGGTTGGTCTGTTTTCGTTGACATACACCAGTAACAAAGAATACAACTCAGATTCATACACCAAATCCTCTAAATCCTTCAATTGGAAAATCTTAAAAGTTCTTTGATCTCTGATATCGTATGTATATCCAATGGGCACAGCATGAACCTCTTCCTTGCCGTCGTTGTCTCTAGCATCGATAATCTCACAGAAAACATTAGTGCAAGGTTGTTGATCCTCTGGCATCACATTTCTCTTCAACA
Source organism: Ambrosiozyma pseudovanderkliftii (assembly GCA_003707895.3). Taxonomy (NCBI): domain Eukaryota; kingdom Fungi; phylum Ascomycota; class Pichiomycetes; order Pichiales; family Pichiaceae; genus Ambrosiozyma; species Ambrosiozyma pseudovanderkliftii. The sequence continues at coordinate 3,654 of PPLW03000005.1, read as the reverse complement.
ATGCATTACAAAATGCAGATTTACCGGAATTCAAATCACCAGTGACTAACACCTTTGATGATGTATCATCGATTCTATCCTTGATCAATCCCAAATGTCTGACAACATGGGAGAATTTTTCATTTAAAATCTGTGAAATGGCAGACTTGTCCAAATTTTGTACGACACCACTGGATCCTGGCCCAATCTTCAAATTAATCTTCAGTAATTCAAAGTTGTAGGAACCCCCATCGATTTCACTGCTCTCAGAGGCAGCCTTGGGTAAATTAGAATTTTGTCTAGTCATGGCGATTCTTGATTTATTGGAATTCAATTTGGCATCGGATGTTGCCTCATCGATATCAGTCGGGTAATACACCGGACGGTCTGTGTTTTCTCTTTGTAAGTCAGTGATGATTTGAACGGCGGATCTGATGAGTCTGTCCAAGGTAGTTTTGTTGTTGTTGTACCGATCTTGTGAGATTCTAGCCTCAGATAGTTCACGTTTGCCCCCGTTGAAATCAAAAGATGCTAAATTCCCATTGGTTTTGATGTTCTCATCACCATCTAACACTGTGGAACCGTCTAATGATCTTGCTTGTCTGTTGTAGTTTAATGTTGGAGCTGGCAGGGTTGACTTTGAAGACGATGAACCTTCCACCAAGGTGGCGTTATCATCTAATCCATCTTCTTCCTTTGACTTTTTGTCGTCGGATGAATGGTCTTTTGCAGGAGCGGAATTATCTTCAGACATATTTAACAATACAGTGATGGTATTATCGGTAAAGTATCTCTATCTGTATCTGTATCCTAATGAATGGGTTGATGTGATAAAAAAGTAGAGAATATCAACTAACAGAAATCACTTCATTTTTTTTTTGTTCTTTACTGTTTTTTGTTGTTTTTTTTCTTGCTAAACGAAACGAGTAGAAAGGTGAGTGTTTTCTCCGCCTTCAAAAAAAAAAATTTAAAAAAAAATCTTTTTTTCTTGGATTTCAAATATGATAGATGTATCGGTATTGAAAGGTGAAGTACACAAGTTGATATAGATAGTAAATACACAACAGTTGGTTTTTTTTTACCAGAAATAAAAATGTCATTTAGGAAAAGAGGAGAGATAGTGGGGAATCCTACAACTGGTTCCACCACTCCACAGGCTGTCCCTGGAAGACAACCACCACCTCCAATATCATCACAAAGACAAGCAGTTAACAGAGGAGGGCCAATTCCTCCAACATCATCATTTAGACCCGTCATTCCAGGAAGAGGATCACCTGCTCCAGGAAATCCATTATCGTCTAATAGAAGTATCCCATCTCAAAGTTCAAGATCACAATTCGTGCCTGTGCAACAATTACAACAACAACAACAACAACAACCTGTGTTGAGTAATCATCCTGGAGTGAAACCATCGATTCTTACGTCTCAACAGACTACATCCACTGGATCCAATGATTTGGATATCACATTAGGCCATCAGGGTCTACCATTAGGTATGTCATTGTTGGTGGAGGAGACAGGAACCACTGATTTTTCATCTACATTGGCCAAGATCTTTATGGCCCAGGGGGTGGTTCATAATAGAATCAATCCTTCAAAGCAAAACACCCATGAGATTTTAATTGGATTTGATCAAACGTGGGCCAAGGTGTTACCTGGTGTGTATAAAGGTTCATCAAAGGAGAGAAAGAAATTAGCTGTGAAGGAACAAGAATCTAAAGTCAGTGTCTCTAATTTGTTAGATCAACAACAAGAACAGCAAGAACAACCAACAACACAGACTAATATGAAGATTGCATGGAGATACGGACTTCAACAACCTAAAAAGAGTAAAGCCGATGAACAAGAAGACAGTTCGTCCACGTCGTATCCACATTATAACAACCAATTCGATATAACGTCCACGTTGTTACCATCTGCAGGATCTAATGATTTAACGTGTATCCCATTGAATGGTAATGGATCATTGAATAGTGGTATCATTGATCACATTGAAAAAATCATCAAGAGATACAAGGACAGATTGATAAGAGTCGTTGTTCCATTGTTTTTGAATCCTATAATGTATGGAGAGTATTGCAACAGTGAGATCATCAGTTTCGTTCACAGTTTACGGTCATTGGTGAAACGGCACAGTGAGAATATGGTTTTATTCATGAGTGTGAATTTGGATCTTTACTCAAGAGGTAACCCATTGATCACTGTCATTGAAAGTTTAATGGATGCCATCATTGAGTTGAAACCGTTTGTACCACAGTTGTATGAATTAATGGAGAAAGTGTACAAGAACCAACCGGCAAAGATCAAACATGGACATTTGAACATTCATAAATTACCAGTTTTGAATGACATTGGATTGATGACTGTGAGGGACATGGAATTCAGTTTCAAAAATGGAAGAAAAAGATTTGAAATTGAAGAATGGAGTATCCCCGTGGAGGAAGAGGATATGGATGAAAGTGGTAATGCCACTAATAGCGATGGGAAACCATCTGTCAAGAATGTGGATTTTTAGTTTTTTAACTGTCACAATACAATGTCACTCACTATAGAGATCTATAGATCTTTTCTAGCTTACAAAAATACAAATTTTGATATTTGAAATATTTCAAAATATAAATTTTATATAAAAACGTTAAAAAGACATAAAGGAAATCGTTAAAAAAGTAAAAAAAAAGAAAAAAGAAACATTTATCATTATTTATAAGGATGAATACGACATTGAAGTGTAGACAAAAAGACAAAAACAAACAAACAAAAACAACCATGAATCAACATGGTCAATTTACACCAATGTCATTCTGCTTAGCAAAATTAAAGAAACTAAATTCAAGAAGTCTCTTCTTCTTCAGTGGAATCTAAAGAAGCATGTTGAACCCTATGGAATTTCTCCTCATTATGAGAATGGTTTGATCCTCTTCTTTCCCTGTGCATGACAGGTGGAATCTCACCTTCATTGATCAAATCTTCAATTTCATCACCTTCTTTACCCCAATTGCCCTTACCAAATCCATCCTTCTTCACATGGTTTGGAGCTTGATCGGCATAACCATTGTGGGTAAAGTATCTTGGTTCTTCGTTTGAACCTTTATCATTCCATTTTTGAGTTCTAGCCATTGTAAATTAAAATAAAATGTAATGAATGTAGTAATGTAGTAAGTAGTTGTTATATGTTAATTAATAATATTAATATTAATATTAATGTTAATTGTAATTGTAATTGTAATTGATAAAAATGTAAATTAAATAATCTTTGGAGAACGAAGAAAGAAAGAAAAAATAATTGAAGTAACAATTAACAACTGTGAAAACAGACAATACACCACATATTTATAATTAAATTGCAAAGCAACCAGATTTCAAAACAAAAAAGAAAGAACCACATAAACCCCCCCCCCCAACAATAATACAAATACAATAAAAATAATGACAATTCGTGTAAAAAACGAATTGGAATTTGATTACCAACGAACGAATCACAAGACTTACTCAACTAACTAACTAACTATATATAATAAATAAGTGATGTCACTTGTTAAAGTGAATGTGTCACATTGTTTTCTTTTAATACCGAGACCACCAAAGAAACCACCAATACCATACCATACCGGGTAAATTCTGTCGTCATCCTTTTTTCTTGTTCGTACACCACTCCACCCAATCACCACCACAGCG